>OX103957.1:3616597-4216597 GCA_944470425.2 Schistosoma bovis | reverse complement strand
TCTCATTGTTATTTAGGACTGAAATTGATCAATCTTTCTTATTGGCATATGCACATACTGTGCGGACTGTTTTAATGTTGCATAAAGTCACAAGCTTTATAAACAAAAATGGATATTGGTTAGCAGTGGAATCCAGGACGCGCGTTTCGTAGCGAACGGTACTGGGTTCGAGTCTCAGAGTGAACATCTAATGTGAAATACAAGTATATCCAGGTGACGAGTCTCAACTAAGACGAAACGCACATCCTGAATTTCACTGCTAGCCACTATCCATCTTTGCTTATAATGTAAATTATATTCAAGTATCATAGGCACTTTGTTGACATTACTATACTTTGAAGTATGTTGTACAGTAAGAGAAACCTGCTTAGAATGTTGATTTATTAATTGGGAATAAGGAATATCTGAAGTTTTAGAATGAAAAACATTCATATTCTAATCAGGAACTTTGAACCTATTTCAATGGTTAATATATGAACAATTGAATGGAAAGCTTACTTGACATAACCAATCAAAATATTCTTCAGTGGACATGTCTACAATACGTGTTCGTATAAAATCAATGGCTACAGCACTTGCTGGTAAAAGAATTTCCCAAAGTGTTAAAGAACACAGGACACGAGTAAATGACATCACAGTAAATAGACTTGGTGACAACTAGAAAGAAAAAAAGAAAAAGAAACCCCATGTCAAGCTGTTAGAAAGAAAGGAATGATAGTCCAAACTGTTGACTACTCATGAATAAAGATATTTTCTTAAAGCATTAGTTCTTTAAAATATCAGATATGTTGTGTTGTTTTTGATGTTCGATAGCATTTTGATCAAAAGATAAAACAACGCTGAATACTAACATAAAAGTCACTTGGTATTGTTTACTTGAATCTTTCCATTGATGTTTAGCACTGCAATTGATCCAGTTTCTCTTATCGGCGTATGTGCATACTGTGCGTATGCTTCGGTATCGCCTTAGTTCACAAGCATTTGTATGCAAAGATGGATAGTGGCTAGCAGTGGAATCCAGGACACGCGTTTCGTTCTATTTGAGACTCGTCAGCTTGATGTACACGCATCTCAGACTTTTTGATGTTCACTCTGGGACTCGAACCCAGTACCGTCTGCTTTAAACGCCACCGTGTTATGCACTTAGTTATTACTGAAGTTTGAATTCACTTGGTATTATTTACTTGAATCTTCCCATTGAGTATTATGCAGTTTAGACTAATTGATTACTGAGTAATAAACAATTCTATTTTATCTACGAAGTGGTCACTGGACTATATGACTTGATATCACAATGAACTTGATCTGTTCTCAAATGGTTAGAGACAATTGACAGAAAGTTCTGAGGTTGGATTTTATGCTGACCAGTTATCATTAGAAATCCATGTTTGCAGTGTTCTAGGAACTTGTACTTCCTCAAACACTTCAAAGCTATGTCATAAAGTGAATCAAACACAAACGTCACTTCTAGGTTATTCGTATCACGAGTGAACTTATTTATGACTGAGATGTTTGCATAAAACACTTAACCATGTTACAAGTTAAACAATAAGCTCAAATGAAGTTAAATTATGTTTACCCTATTCAAAAAAATCAACAAAATAGTTGAAGAAGGTTTGAATAGACTTTTAGATGTAAAAAGGAGAGGAATCAGTTCAAAATCTGATTGTAGAATCAATCCAGAATATTTAAGTAATGACTGAAGTTAAACAATACAAACCATTTGGTTTTGGATTCGGAAGAAAAGCAACAGAATGACTTTTAAGGAAATTATAGATGCATAGAATTTAAATTAGATTGAGTCGAAACAGAAGAAACAGACTAAACTAATGACATGAAACCCTTCACAAAGATGAATCATTTATTATTCTACACATAAATAAGAAAAACGTTAGACAGTTATGAAATGATTAGGGAAAATATAAATAGCCAAAGAACAAAGTATTACAAAATGAAAAGAATATTTCGAATCACTATTGAATATCTGGAAGCGTTGAACTCTTCAGCAGTGCGCATCCACGATCCTGTACACAGGACGCGGATTAAGGACCTTCGGTCTCCAGCACAGAATCAAACTCTGATCCCGTAATGTCATGGATTGATTGAAGTTAGACAATAGCACTGTTGGATACCAGCCCTGTGGTCTACAGGTCAAATGTTTACGCACGAGACTGAAGGTTCTTGATTCGACTCTCACGTTTGGAATCGTGAATGTGCACTTCTGAGGTGTCCCATACTAAAACCAAACGGCGGTCCAATGTTTCCAGATGTTTATTAGTGGTCCGACTTAAATAGATTCATCACTAAAATGAAATTCAACTATCCCCACAACCCATACAGAAAAATATTCTGAATATTAAAAATAATGGAGGGTGCATTTAGGCTAATTAAACTGTTTCTTCGATTTTTTTTGAATGAATAATTTTATGTCGTTTGAGGTAGTTCGTCACTACACAGAGTTCAAAACTTACAAAGAGATAGCTCATCAGTATTTTTCGAAGTTCAATTGATTTACAGTTCATCTGACTACATTCTAACTCCGCCTGTAGCTCTTATAGGGTTGCTGCCGTTCCCAAGCCCGGGTAAAGGAGGAGGGTTGGGCATGGGGTTAGCGTCCCCATCCCGTAGAAAACTAACTCGCTAAAAAAACGCTTACCAGAAAAAGTAATCCAAACCATTTACACTCTGCCCTGAAAGTTAGGTCTTCATTTAGAAGAATTATGACGCTTCATGGTGAAAGCCGAGTTCCTTCGGAAGCCACGAGGCCAATGCCCCTTCTAACAACCAGAGCAAAAATTTTTATAGGCACATGGAACGTTCGAACAATGTGGGAAACCGGGAAGACCAGTCAAATATCAATGGAAATGAGGAGATACAACTTAGCAGTACTGGGAATCAGCGAAACCCACTGGACCCAAGCTAGACAACAAAGGCTAAAGGCGGGAGAGATGCTGCTATACTCCCAGCGCGAAGAGGAAAATGCTCCACACACTCAGGGAGTTGCTCCAATGTTGTCCAAAGTAGCACGAAATGTACTTGTAGGATGGGAATCTCACGGATCCAGAATCATCAAAGCATCATTCAAAACAAAGAAGGAGGGGATCTTAATGAATATTATTTAATGTTATGCACCCACCAATGATAGCAACGACGAAATTAAAGATCAGTTCTACGAGCGGCTGCATTCAATCATTGAGAAATGCCCAAGAAAGGACCTAACTATTCTGATGGGAGATCTAAATGCCAAAGTCGGAATAGACAACACTGAATATGAAGATATTATGGGACGACATGGACTGGGAGAAAGAAACGAAAATGGAGAAGGATTTGCAAATCTATGTGCATTCAACAAATTGGTCATAGGAGGCACAATATTTCCACACAAGCGTATACACAAGGCTACATGGATCTCACCGGACCACACTACAGAGAACCAGATAGATCATATTTGCATCAACAAAAAATTCCGAAGGACAATGGAAGATGTGAGAACCAGGAGAGGTACTGACGTAGCTTCAGATCACCACCTAGTTGTAGCCAATTTAAAACTGAAGCTAAAAAAGAACTGGACAAGTGGACAAACAGCAATACAAAGGTTCAATACAGTCTTCCTTCGAGATACTGACAAACTCAATGAATTCAAGATAGCTCTCAACAACAGGTTCCAAACCTTACAAGATCTACTGAAAGAAGAAACTACTATGGAGGACAACTGGAAAGGCATCAAGGAAGCATTAACTTCAACGTGTCAAGAGGTTCTCGGTCTAAAGAAATACCATCATAAGGAATGGATCTCTATAGAAACATTGGAGAAGGTTAAAGAAAGGAAGAACAAGAAGGCAGCAATAAACAACAGCCGAACACGAGCAGAGAAAGTTCAAGCACAAGCTGAATACATAGAAGCAAACAAACAAGTGAAGAGGAGCATTAGAGCCGACAAGAAGAAATACGTTGAAGAACTAGCAACGACGGCAGAAAAAGCTGCTAGAGAAGGAAATATGAAACAGCTTCACGATACAACGAAGAAACTACCAGGGAAATACAGTAAACCAGAGAGGCCGGTCAAAGACAAAGAAGGCAGGAAAATCACCGAAATTCAACAACAGCGTAACAGATGGGTAGAATACTTCGAGGAACTCCTGAATAGGCCGGCTCCAATGAACCCACCGGACATCGAAGCAGCACACATAGATCTTCCTATAGATGTCAATCCACCAACTACGGAAGAAATTAGAATGGCCGTCAGACAAATCAAGAACGGGAAAGCAGCAGGACCCGACAACATACCAGCTGAAGCACTGAAATCAGACATCGAAGCAACCACAAGCATGCTTTATCTTCTATTCAAAAAGATTTGGGAGGAGGAACAAGTGCCGATGGACTGGAAAGAAGGACACCTCATCAAGATTCCAAAGAAAGGAGACCTGAGCAAATGTGAAATCTACAGAGGCATTACACTACTGTCAATACCAGGGAAAGTCTTCAACAGATTGTTGCTGAACCGGATGAAGGATGCAGTAGAGGCCCAACTTCGAGATCAACAAGCTGGATTCCGTAAGGATCGGTCGTGCACAGACCAAATTGCAACACTACGGATCATCGTCGAACAATCAGTTGAGTGGAACTCATCATTATACATCAACTTCATTGATTATGAAAAGGCATTCGACAGTGTAGACAGGAGGACGTTATGGAAACTTCTTCGACACTACGAAGTTCCTGAGAAGATTGTCAATATTATCCGGAACTCATACGACGGACTACAGTGCAAAGTAGTGCATGGAGGACAGCTGACAGATGCATTCCAAGTAAGGACCGGAGTCAGACAAGGCTGTTTACTCTCTCCCTTCCTCTTTCTTCTGGTGGTCGACTGGATTATGAAGACCTCAACATCTGAAGGAAAACACGGAATACAATGGATAGCTCAGAACCAATTAGACGATTTGGACTTCGCAGATGACCTAGCCATCCTATCACGTACACACGAACAGATGCAGATGAAGACAGCCAGTGTAGCAGCAGTCTCTGCATCAGTAGGCCTCAGCGTACACAAAGGGAAAACTAAGGTCCTCACATTCAAAGCAGAAAACAGCAATCCAATCACTCTTGATGACGAAACTCTGGAAGATGTAGAGTCCTTCACATACCTAGGAAGCATCATCGATGAACAAGGAGGTTCAGATGCAGACGTAAAGGCGAGGATCGGCAAAGCAAGGGTCGCATTCCTACAATTGAAGAACATATGGAACTCAAAACAACTTTCAACCAATATCAAAGTGAGAATCTTCAATACGAACGTCCAGGCAGTTCTACTGTATGGAGCTGAAACTTGGAGAACTACAACAACCACAATCAAGAAAGTACAAGTATTTATAAATAGTTGTCTACGCAAGATACTCAACTTCGTTTGGCCGGATACCATCAGCAATAGCCTTCTGTGGGAGAGAACAAACCAACTTCCAGCTGAAGAAGAAATTAGGAAAAGACGATGGGAATGGATAGAACATACATTACGCAAATCGTCAAACTGCATCACGAGGCAAGCCCTAACTTGGAACCCTGAAGGGAAGCGAAAAAGAGGAAGGCCAAGAAACACATTACGTCGGATAATAAAAGCAGATATGAAAACGATGAATTACAACTGGACGGAGCTAGAAAGGATTGCCCAGGACAGGGTTGGATGGAGAATGCTTGTGAGCGGCCTATGCTCCTTCACGAGGAGTAACAGGCGTAAGTAAGTAAGTAAGTGACTACATTCTAACAACAACAATATCAGGAACTCAAAACAACTGTCAACCAACACCGAACTCAGAATTTTCAATACAAATGTCTACACAATTATACTGTATCGGGTGCAAACTTCAAGAACTACGAAAGTCATCATCCAAAAGATACAACTGTTTATTAACAGTTTTCTTCACAAAATACTTCCGATCCGTTGGTCAGACACTATCAACAACAACCTACCGAGGGAGAGAACAAACCAGATTCCAGTGGAGGAGGAAATCAGGAAGAAGTGCTGGAAGTGGATAGGACACACATTGAGGAAAGCACTCAACTGCATCACAAGTCAAGTGCTGAGTTGAAACCCTTAAGGTCAAAGGAGACGAGGAAGACCGAAGGACACATTACATCGAGAAATTTAGACAGACATGAAGAGAATGAACAAAAATTGGATAGAACTAGGAAGGATGGTCGAGGACAGAATGGGTTGAAGAATGCTGGTTGGCGACCTATGCTACATTGGGAATAACAGGCGTAAGTATGTTTAAGTAACCTTATGGAGTGAATTATCTCACAATGACTTAATATTGAAGAAAAAGTTTAAAAAATGAGCGGTTCATTAACCAATTAGCTATTTGAATGATTTTAGTCAAATGAAGGTTAATAATTACATATCTATGGTTATTTTGTATAAAATTGTCAGTTTTAATAATTCATGAGTCGATCTAAGCTAGACCGCCATTGCAAACATGAAAGCATTGGTTGAACGTTTCATCTTAGTATAGAACTCCTTCATAGTGCGCATCCACAATCACGCATATGGGACTCAAACATAGGACCTTCAGTTTTGTGAGCGAACACTTGACCTGTACACTACTGAACCAACAGTGTTAACGTCTAAATTTAATCAATCTATGATCTTGTGCAACACTTCATCGATTGTCTAAAGTGGATGACTCTCTCCACCCGACACAGATTGAATTCCATGGTTTGTGTCTTCTCACTAGAGCTTCAAGAATTCCATCTTGAAGTCAGTCACTAATGAGCATATAATGATTATTATCAGAATGGGGATTTATGAAAAATGGTTAGAAATTATTGAACTATGCTTAAAAATCTTTGGAAATTCAAGATTCAAGATTGATAATTTACTTACTTGAGCATAAAATTTAAGTTTAGATAAAACGGTTATAAATTTCGGTTCAGATTTTAGATCGCATAAATCAGCCAAAATATCCAAATACCTAAATTTAGAAATAAACAATAACAATAAATTATCCGTATAGGGATTGTGGGGATTATTAAGTTTTTTGATTAAGATCATGAACGATCGATGTTAGACCATCACTGAAAACCTGATAGAATTAGACGGCCGTCTCGTCCTATTGTAGGACTTCTCAGCAGTGCACCTTCGGTCTCGCGCATGAATGCTTAACCTCTAGACCACTGAGCCAGCTGGTACCTAACGGTGTTGATGTATAACGTCAATCAATCCACGAAATTGCGCCACCATCTTTGATTGTACTGGGGTAGATACCTGTTGGAATCCCGTGAGCAAGATCGTAGATGCGCACTGCTGAAGAGTTTCACAATAAGATAAGATGACCATCTAGTGCTTTCAGGTTTTTAATAGTGGTCTAACATCAATCGATTCATGATCTCAACCAAAATAATATAAAATTTTTAATTACACTATGTTTATAAAGAATTATCGTGAATTTGAACACCCCCTAGAGAGGTACTGACTGATTGCTATCACAAAAGGTTTTATTATCAATAGCGCAAAATATGGTATTGAAAACATTTTTTTAAACATTCAGAGTGATTACAACATAGAAAATAAATTTCAGAGAACAATCTGTTAGTAACTAATTAAGATGTAAATTCAGACAATTAGTGGATAGTTGTTAAGACTCATTTGAATTATGGTGAACCCCTATTGAGATTTGAAGATCATTGACTACATAGTTCACAGGTCGTACTGTCTTATCTAGCTTAAAATGGCCATTTTCCTCTATGAACTATAGTTGATCTTTCACGTCTATCATTTGACGTTATAAAGTAATGATGTAGGATCCGCAGTAGTTCTCAGTAGCAGTTGTGTAAAAAGTGCTTATATATAACGATATATATTTTATGCTAACGGCTAGAAGATAAAGAACCTCGATCGAAGTTTCTGAGTTCGAATCCTGCGTGCAGGATTGTGGATATGCACTACTGAAGAGTCTTATAATAAAATAAACAAAAAATATTTATTCTTACTTTGATTGACAGAACTTAACAACTCACAGAGACTAACGTACCATTAGTCAAATTTCTTGCTACTAGTATTTGACCACCGATGCCTAAGAAATATTGCTCGCATCTGCTGGGATCACCGGGTAAGTAACAGTGAGGTTAGACGTAGGGTATTAGGGAATGATGGTAAATCAGTTGATGAGGTTGTGAATCTTCATCGATTGAGATGGTTGGGCCACGTATTACGTATGCCTGAACACCGATTACCACGACGCACAATGCTGACTGATGTAGGGGATGGTTAGTAGAAAGTTAAAAGACGGCCAAACCAAAACGTGGCATCAGTCATTGAAGTCACGAACTTCTACTCTGAGCCATGTTGGTAGATGCAGACTACTTGGTTTGGGTTCGTGTGACTATCGTAACCAATGGTTGGAGACTGTTGGTGACATGGCTCAGAGTCGATCACAATGGCATCAGTGTACACACTCTCTGTCTTCCCTTAAACTACGAGAATAAAATCACTTCATATCTTTCTTTTTATAAACTAATTCTTTCTTCATGTATCATATTCTTATATGCAATCATTCTTTTATATATTACCACCATTGAATTAACTACTTCTATGAATCCGGTGTTCATGTTGTTGTGCTAATGAGGTGTAGTAAGTTGGATCGATGCATATATGTGCCTGGTCTTACGTTGTAGCTGACTGACTGAGTCGATTTTCTCACCTCTACATTAAATTTTTATCTAATTATCATGTGAGAAATAAGATTTTAAACTATTCAAGCAAGAAAGCTAATCAGAAGAAAATATCTCACCGTACACTAATTCTATCATAAGTCTTGATCTCGTCCGATATGATCCTATGTCCTTGCAGTTTGCATGTATCTTATATGTATATTAAAAGCAATATGTGAAGTTTTAAAAAAATGTAAATAGAGTCATCAAACCGTCATATCTAAAGTCAGTGAAGTGCAAGAAACTAATGTAAAGAAACTTATACTTAACCTATCTAAAGCCATGACTATTCTTTATTTCTGCCCTCCCCCCTCCCCCCTCTGTTTAGATCTTCAGCATGTGATTTCTTTTGGATTATTTGCGTCCTGCCAAAAGTATGTACTACATGCTTAGTTTAGTATTAACTCAGTAAGTTTAATTCACATGGTGTTGTTTGCTTGTATCTTCCCATTCTTATTTAGGACTGTAATTGACCAGTCTCTTGTTTACATATGTGTATCCAATGCGGACTGCCTTGATATTGCCTAAAGTCACAAGCTTTATAAGCAAAGATGGATAGTCCTAATTAGGACTCGTCAGCTGGATGTACCTGCATCTCAGATTTGATTTTTACTCTGGGACTCGAACACAGTAGCAAGTGGCTAACAGGACTCAATAGCTAAGTGGATATCGCGATGACATTTGAAGCGAACGGTACTGAGTTTGAGTTTCAGAGTGAACATCAACTTTGAACTGCAGGTACATCCGACTGACGAGTCCCAAACAGGACAAAACGCGTGTCCTGGATTCCATTGCTAACCACTATCTGTCTTTGTTTATTCAGTAAGTTGAATTTCCTAATGATAGAAAAATATTAGAAGTTGGAATATTTTCTATTTTGCAATGAAAAAAATAAACAAACAAACAAACAAACAAACGGTTACATGAAACTAGGAATGAATAAAATGGATCAATTATGGGAAATGGCACAGATCACAAATTATCCAATATCAAAATACCAGATCAATTAATGATCAATAATAATGACAATCCCAAATTGATCTAAAATAATTCATATCAAAATATAATTTTAGTTACCATGGAGCTAATTCATTTTTTTGATTCGATTTTTTAACCAATTCACCAGTTGCTTTATTATAAAGAGCCATTCTACGCATACATTGCATAGCTATATGTGTATAACGATTAGTAGGAATATTATGATATTTAGTCAAGCATATTTCTGGTTTTATTCTATAAGAAAAGAAAAGAAAAGTTCAACACTTAGTAGATTATTACTGGCAAATTTTATTTCCCAACTTTATTGCTTACAGCTAACGAAACAATGATTCAATAAATGATAATGATGTATTACGGCGAAAATCAACTCAATTCCTTTCTCTAAATGTTCTAAACTTTTTAGGTGTGGGTTCGAATCCCACTCGTGACACTATATTTACAGTCCCCAAATGCCCTGATACAACCGAGAGTGGGGAGAGTCAGCTCGCTCTCTCGAAATGCTCTCACACGACCACATGCATACAATCACTCCAAGGGAAGTTTTACTCACTCCCTTCTCGTGACATTATTATTGTTTACGAAATTGAAAGGACGAAAAGAGAATGCCCGTCACTCTAACCGGGTTTGTGGATACGGAGGATCTACCTAGGGAAGTTGGAAAACACCGACTCCAAACTAATGGTGTACGAGGGCTCCAGTATTCTGAAGGAACATATGGCGTATGAACCAATTGTTGGTGACCGGCTACCATGTGACTGCATCTCCCGACGTTGCTCAACTGCCTTGTGTACTAGACCTTTAAGTCAGAGGCTCCGGGTGTGGTCCCCTAAGAAAGTTACCTGCTTCGGTTTGGGCACTCGGACATCACAGCCCTTACAAAAATCGAATGATTTGTGTGGCGCATATCTGTTTGATGCCTCCTTATACCAATGTTTATGTGTTTAAATAAATAAATGAAGATAAAATTAGTGTGAAGTTAGGAAAGAATCGTTTATCATTTAAATGATCCACCCCTAAGAATTTAGAGGAAGATAATCACCAAATATGTTACAAATATAGTGTAGTTCTACTATATAGAGCTGAAACTTGTAAAACGACAACAATCATCATCAAAAAGGTATAAGTATTTATAAACAATTGCTTACACACGATACTCAATGTTCGATGGTCGGACATCATCACCATTCACGTTTCTATGAAAGCAATGATTTGATCTACAACCATTTGCTCACTATAAAAATATCATTCTCTGTATAACCTTTATGAATAATTTAATTTGAATCATGAAATAAAGATTGATTGAAGTTAGACATCAACACCGTTGTATGCCTGCTCATTGATCTACAGGTTAAGCAGTCGCGCACGAGACCAATAGGTCTCGATTTCGAATCTCGCAGGTTGGGATCGTGAATGTGCACTGCTGAGAAATCCCATACTAGGACAAGACGGACGTCCAGTGCTTCCAGGTTTTACATGATGGTCTAGCTTTAATTGACTCATGAATCTAACTATTAAATATAAATTTATCTTACAGTTTACGTACAATTAACTTAGTAAAACTTACTGTTTCATAAATTCCAAACGATCTTGCAATTTAATAGCGTTCTCATCAGTCATTATTGATAATTGTTTGCGTATGTTATTCACTAAATTTATTAACTTATGACTGGAAAACTCTTTAGGAACTTCATTCACGTGACATTTCACTGGCCTGTCAAAGAAATTATAATCTCAATAACAGTGATTTCAGTTCAGATAAATATGGATGCTCACAGTTGAAACCACAAGTCGATCTAAGATAGGTCACCATTGAGAACCTGGAAGCGTAGATAAGCCGTTTCTTCCTGATATGGGATTCCTCATTAGTGTACATCTGTGACCTTACACGCGGGAATCGAACTCAGGATCTTCGGTCTTGTGCATGAATACCTGACCTCTAAACACTGAGGTAGCATCCAACAGTGTTAATAGTTAACTTTAATCAATCAATGATATTGCTCAACCCTTCGTTCATTGTTTTCGGTGAGTAACTGCCTCATATCTGATACAGATTGAACTCCATTGGTCACGATCAATGCTTCCAGGTTTTCAATGATGATCTAGCTTAGATTGACTCATGATTTCAACTGTGAAAATACTACAATCTCCTCAAATCCCCATACAAAAAAAATGTAAAAGACAAAACGGTTTTCATAACATTCAGTCAGTTAACTCTAATAGGAAACTTAGGTATATTTGTTGATAAAACGTTGAATGACTATCATCTACCATACGTCAGAGTCGAAATACAGTTCAGTTTACGACTGTCACTCTTAAAGGATATTCTTCTCTAAAACTGGATGAAATCATCAAATAACTAGCAAAGTATTCAGCTTTTCATATGAAAACATCGATGAGAATCGGTCGATTATTCACTTTTTTTCATTCTTATTTAAATATTCAATTACACTAAGTGCTTTTTGCCGCCTTACTGTTCGAAGAACCAACAATCAATTTATTTCACTTGGTATTGTTTACCTGATTTTTCCCATTGATGTTTAGCACTGCAACTGATCAGTCTCTTGTTGCCATATGTGAATACTGTGCGTATTGCCTTAATTCACATGTATTCTAAGTAAAGATGCATAACGGCTCGAGTCCAAGTGTGAACATCAACTATATCCAACTGACGAGACCCGAATAGAACGAAACACGCTTTTTGTATTTCATTGTTAGCCATCAACCATCTTTGCATAGAATCAATTTATATTTAAATAAAATTCTATATGAATTTTATCTATCTAAAAAGTTCATGAACCTAGATACTTTCTAGCCTTTGTCGACCTTCTCAAGAATTAGAAAACCTTCTACTCTTTGACAACTCCGCCTGGAGCCCCTCTGGCGCTACGTCCGGTCTAAAGCCCGAATAAAGGAGGAAGGTTGGGCATGGGGTTAGTGACCCCGATCCCGTACAAAACTAACTCGCTAAAAAAAACACTAACCTACTCAGTGACAAACAAAAGAAAGACTAATACCCGTTAATACATGTTCTCATCTTATCCTCATAATGAAAGAAAAAAATCAATAATAAGAATATAGAACAATAAAAAGTACTTTTTTTCAACAGTTTTTTTTGTTATTTGACCTTTTGTTGTTAATCTCAATTCTGATTCTTTCAAACTTTCTTTATCCATTTCAACTTCAATCTGATGCTAAATTATGTAATTGATAATAATTCAATTAAAGATTTAAAAAAAATAAGTAATTACATGGAATATAAATAATCATATTAAACGATTATGAGGTTTATCATTGTTATGCTAATGAGGTGTGACAACTTGAACCGATGTATATATGTGCTTGATCCTACGTTGTAGCTGATTGACTGACTGACTGACTGACTGATGTGGTTCAAAGATGTGACATAGTGATTCACTGAAGACAATGATGGATGTGTTACTCAACTTCGTGGATTAGTTGAAGTTAGACATTAACACTACTGAATGTCGCCTCAGTGGTGTGGAGGTTAAGAGTTCGCGCGTGAAAATGACAGGTCCTGGGTTCGAGTCTCGCGGGGCGGGATTGTGGATGCACAGTGCACTAGAGGAGTCCCACAATAAGACGAAACGGCCGTTCAGTGCTTCCAGGTTTTCTATGGTGATCTAGTTTCAATTGACTCATGATATCAACCATTAAAATTACTATAATATCTAAGAAACCTCTTCTGATACAAAATAAATGTTTACAAAACAACTACATGAAATATAAATAACTATATTAAAGGATTATAGGGTTCATCCTGCTATGCTAATGAGGTATGACAACTTGAACTGATGCATATATGTGCCTGATCCTACGTTGTAGCTGACTGACTGACTGACTGACTGAGGTGGTTCAAAGATGCTTATTGTTGGGGAATTTAAAGTTACACACATTTTTTTTGAAAATCAGGATTTAAACTTCGAATCTTCAATAAAAGAGGAAGTGTTATATCCTAGTGAAGATTAAATTATAGGTAACTTCCTATTGTATAACTGTTCAGTAAATAGATTAGGTATATCTATATTCCTCTTATTATAAGCTTCCAGGGTGAAACTATAATTTATGGACGACCTTTGAGTGACGGTCACGTGACTTTGAGAGTGTCTATCAACTTATTAAGGCTAAATAAGGGTTATAAACCGGTGTAAGGAATTCAGATTATGATTTACTGTTGATGGTTATAGTTAGGAATTACATTTAGGGTTTTCATCACGAACTGACATCAGCTAAATTGCCAAAACTCTATTTATTCAAATGGATGAGTGAGTTTCGCGCCAAAATCTAAGACCTTGTAACAGCATAGGTTGGTTGGTTAAGAGTTGACCTCAAACAACCAAGCATATGCCAAAACAGTACAGGTCAAGTATTCATTCACTTCCTTATTTTGCATAGGCGTTATATTTCCTATTATCTTATATTGAATGTTGAAAGGCTTTGTTTGTCTAAACAAATAATCCCACGCTGCACTGTGACTGCGCGAAGATCGAAATAAAGACCTATTCACTACCTGTCTGGTTTCTTCTATCAGTAGCACGAGTGTTACCTTAAAGCACGAAACTGGTGAGCCCGACGTGTTATTTCCTATTCTATAGTGTGATGTGGTCTCTTTGGATGGTATATAAACCAAGTATGTTTGAAATAATTGATTCTCATAATGGAAGCTGTTATTAGCGTTCTAGACTCAACTGGGACAGGCTAGGTGAACAAAGGACCAATAAGGACGGTATGCTGATCATATCAGTCGAACGTCATTGGTTTTGGCATAGTACTAAGATTGTATAAGTCGTATTTGGATTGACGAATAAATCTTATCTCGTCAATACATTTTCGTAGGTTTTATTGTAGGGACTAAATGTTTCAATGTTTCAGTGATTTGATCACATTTTGATTTAATGGTTGATAAAGGAAGTTATTTGTACGCTTTATATGTATAGAAAGATAATACTTCTTGCTATGTTAGTTAACATGATCCTCATTAGATCTAACCATAATGATCAACCAATCTATGATGAACTGATTCAACAAATCTGTACATATAAATTTAAAGCATAATTCATGATTAGTAGTATAGGTATTAACTCCGCTTGGAGTCCCTCTAGGGGTACTGCCGATTCCAAGCCCGGTTAAAGGAGGAAGGTTGGGCATGAGGTTAGTGACCCCATCCCATAGAAAACTGACTCGCTAAAAAAAAACGCCAACCAGGGAAAAAAAATAATAATTCAGTATAGGTATTGTCTAAACAACTCTTAAAGGATATTTACTTCAACTTACCGCAAGTTCACTAAGGGTTTCTTTTGACATTTTATGAATTTCATTTATACAATTTACCCATTGACTAAATGAATAAAAATGAAAAGAAATATTTATAAAAAAATGAAAGGAGGGATGAATAACTATTCAATAGATTAATTCATAATATATGAATAAATATTGTGGTGTATGCTACTGATATCGACAGATATAAGTAGTATATATCATTATTCAAAAGTGAAATAGCTGGCGGCAGAAAGTTAAGAAGATCGAAGGAAAGAGAACGAGAATACAGAATGATTAGTGTAGAAACGAAAGAACAATGAAGTCTGAAACGATTGATTAACATTTTGCAAATGAAGTATTCACTATATGGTTCTTAGATTTAACTAAGACATTCTCTAATTTGTGTGTTCAATTACATTCGATTGCCTCGAATTGTGTGTTCTCGTTCACTATGGTACCATCCAGTTGCTTAATCAACACTAAAATTCGTAATAAAACATTAGAAATGTGAAATTAAACACATAGAACCCCACTTTATGTTGTACCATACTATTGGTGGCATTAAACATGATCCTTTAATTTCCTAATTATATATTGTATCAACCATCTGTGATTATTTCCAGAAGTGTTTAAGAAATTCATTGTGCACTGGTTGTTTAAATCTTCCTAATGATGTTTAAGAACTCCACCTGAAGCCCCTCCGAGGGCTACTACCGGTCCCAAGCCCGGATAAAGGAGGAGGGTTGGGCATGGAGTTGGTGACCTTATCCCGTGGAAAACTCACTCGCTAAAAACGCTAACCAGAATAAATTATTCAAACGAAATTATGAATGATGTTTAGGACTGCAATAGATCAGTCTCTTATTGATATATTTGCATTCTGTGCAGATTGCTTCGATATTACCATTAGATCGCAAGGATTATAAGTAATGATGGATGGTGGCAAGAAGTGGAATCCAGAAAGCGCGTCTCGTCCTGTTAGATATTTGTCAACTGGATGTACCTGCTTCCTAAATTTTATGTTCAATCAATTGACGAGTCAAAAATAGGACGAAATACATGTCCTAGATTCCACTTTAAGTCAGCATCCATCTCTGCTTGTAGTGTTTAAGAAAGCTTATAATCTAAAAGAAAGACGTTTTTACTGAGTTCGTAGATGATGATGCATAAGTAATTTTGCTTAATCTATTGCTAATCAACGTTTCTACGTTTTCTATGTATGTATGGAATCTAATTAACTCAGATTACTTTAGCGAAATTGACAAAAATGATTGAATATGACCAACTTGAATTGTGAAACGATGAAAATATCTGACTTTCAAGCAGTTCGACGATGTTGTGAACAACACTGATAGTTTAATCTTTGTAGTTCGTTTTTATCTTTTGAAATCCAGAGCAGCTTCTTCAAATTTCATCTACTTATGATACCGTCTTGAATTACTTTACTCACTCGCCATCACACTAACTATACAATGACATACGTTATCCTTCTTTATTTTTAAGTCAGTCAAAATCTGTCAACAGTCAGTGCCAGTCATTGCTTTCACGTCTGCATTAGATTCTCTTTGTTCGTCGATAGTGTTGCCCAGATACGTGAAAATTTCCACATCTTCAAGAACTTGTTCACCAAGTGTGATTGAATTGGTGTTCTCCGTGTTGTATTTGAAGATCTTGGTTTTTCCCTTTTTATGTTGAGGCCTACTGATACAGAGGCTTCTGCTACATTGACTGTCTTCCTCTGCACCTGCGTCTGTAAGCTGTCCTCTATGGACAACTCCTGAGGTGATTTAGTCATTAAGTGTCCAAAACCTTCATAGAACACTGATCTACCTTCTTCTCACCTTATTTCATTATAAGTATCTCTTATTTTTATTAAAACCGTCTTCGTCCTTTTATGAGACCGAATAAAAAAATGATACCACTATGGCATTGTCTATCCTAATTGTAATTCATCAATTTCAAAACTCTTATCAAATTTTGTTCACTACTTTACAAGCAAAGATGGATAGTGATTAGCAGTAGAATCCAGAACACGCGTTTGGACCTATTTGTCACTCGTCAGCTTGATGTATTTGCATTTCAGAGTTGATGTTCACTCTGAGACTCGAGCCCAGTATCACTCGCTTCAAACAACATCGCGTTATTCCCTTAGCTACTATTGAGTTCTTATAGCCATCTGCTTGTGCAATGGGGTGAAGTTTAAAATTCACTTGGTATTGTTTTACTTGTATCTTCTCATTGTTATTTAGGACTGCGATTGAGCAGTTTCCTGTCGGCCTATGTGCAGCCTGTTTGGATTGCCTCGAGATTACATGAATTTACAAGCATTATAAGCAAAGATGGATAGTGATTAGCAGTGGAATTCAGGACATGCGTTTCGTCCTATTTAAGACTCGTCAGTTTGATGTACTTGTATCTCATTTTATATACAGTTAATATGAAAAATGGAAACATGAAAAAAAAAAAACAATCCAAACAAACTTTTTATTTTTTTTAACAGAATTTGCACTTTTCAAAAATTGCACACATTTTCGATTGGATATTGATGTATTATTATTATTATTATCGATTTTATTAAGATTTTGATTGATTTTCTTTTGATTATTTGAATGTAAATCAATCAAATCATTTGTTAATATTAATTGATCTGATTGATTAATTATTGATGATACATTGAAATTCTCTTCTAATAATGAAGGTTGATCAGATAATTGTTCAGTAGTATCTATGACAATCAATGAAAACAATAAATAATATATCAATCAACTAAAGGAGAAAAAACTGGCAAGATTATAATTATAATCAGATATAAGATAGTTACTTAAGCCTGTGACTACCAATGGAGCATAGGTCGCCGACCAGCATTCTTTAGCCCACTCTGTTCTGAGGATTCCTTTCCAGTTCTATCGAAATTTTGTTCATTCTTCGCATGTCTGTCGCTATTTCCCGTGACAATGCGTTCTCTTCTCCTTTGACCTTGAGGATTTCAAGTCAGCGCTTGAGTGCTTTCCTCAATGTGTGTCCTATCCACTTCCAGCACTTCTTCCTGATTTTTTCCTCCACTGGAATTTGGTTTGTTCTCTCCCTCAGTAGGTTGTTGTTGATAGTGTCTGACCAACGGATCGGAAGTATTTTGTGAAGATAACTGTTAATAAACAGTTGTATCTTTTGGATGATGACTTTCGTAGTTCTCTAAATTTCCACCTCATACAGTATAACTGTGTTGATATTTGTATTGGAAATTCTGAGTTTGGTGTTGGTTGACAGTAGATAAAAGATAACGAAACATGAATTTTGGAGCGAAATTCATTCATACATTTGGCATTATACTTTATATCAGTTCGTGATGGAAACTCTACATCTAATTTTTAACCCTAACCATCAACTGCTAATCATAATTCTCACTGGTTTATAACCCTCATTTAGTCCTGATTAGTAGGTGTCCATTTACAAGGTCACTTCAGTGTCGCTCAAAGATCGTTCATAAATTAAAGTCCTAATGTTATTTTATATTTCCCTCTCACTCTGAGGAATTTTCTTATAAATTCAGGGATTAATGAATAAGGACTGGAAACCCTAATTACTAAACTGGTCTTTCAAACAGAAAACGATAGGATTTAGGTTTAAACTCTTATATCAGCAAAATCCAAACTATATATTTATGTATGTGACTCTAAGTATAAAGCATCTGTTATATCTTGTGACCTTGTGCCCCTACCAATATATGACGGAATGAAACCGCCATGGTACCGGTCGACCGGACCAATGACACATACATCCATACGAGCAATCTAGAGTCCTTATCGGTCCTTCTCTCTGCCCAGCCTTGCCTGTTAGAGTTCCAGGACACCAATCCCAGCCTCTGAGATATGAATCATGTATTACAAACCAAACAGAGCACATCGTACCATAAAATAGAAAATAACATTCGTACAAGATTTAGCCAAAAGCGGCTGTGAATGTGGGAGATAATAATTGATAGACTGGGCATAAGTCATGAACGGTTGATCGCATTATAATAATCTATGGGTCAAAACAAAGCTTGTAATAAGAAAAACACGAATATACATGGTTTTTTTTCTAGTTAACGTTTTTTAGCGAGTTAGTTTTCCACAGGATGGGGTCACAAACCCCACGCTCAACCCTCCTCCTTTATACGGGCTTAGGACTGGCAGTAGCCCAGAGGGGTTCCGGGTTGAGTTTACATGGTCTAGTTACTTAGCAATTATACAATAAAAATATATGTATAGGATTGGTCCATAAATAGATCCGAACAGTTATCATTCAATATTCTCATCGGGATATAACAGTAAATTTGATAACTAAAAGCTATCATGAACATGCGTCATCAGTCAGTCCGTCAGTTACAACGTACGACCAGGCACATATATACATCGATCCAAATTACCACACCTCATTACCACAACAACATGACACACCGGATTCACAAAAGTAGTTAATTCAATGGTGGTAATATATAAAAGAATGATTGTGTATAAGGAAGAAAGAATTAGTTTGTAGAAAGAAAGATATGAAGCGATTTCAATCTCGTAGTTTAAAGGAAGACAGAGAGTGTATACACCGACACCATTGTGATCGATCGATTCTGAGCCATGTCACCCACAGTCTGCGACCACTGGTTACGATAGTCACACGAACCCAAACCAAGTAGTCTGCATCTGCCAACATAGCTCAGAGTAGAAGTTAGTGACTTCGATGACTGATGCCACGTTTTGGTTTGGCCACTTCTAACTTTCTATTAATCATCCCCTACACCAGTCAACATTACGCTTCGTGCATCATAGTTTCCTGTAGATTGACGATGAATGAAATGGTTTAATTTTCTGAACTAGGTTCATAGACATAAATAGTTCTAATCATTTAAATATTATTATCACATTCAAGCTGTTCACATTGACTATAATGAAGAAGTTCTTGGCAAGTGTTATAGCCTAAAGCCGCCAATCAGAAGCAGCGAATTATCGATCGGACCAAGAAAGCGTAAAACACGTACGAGCTGCCTAGAATCCTGACTGGTCCTGCTTTCCGCCTAGCCCAGCCAGTTAAGTTCAGAACACCAGTTTCAGCATATGTAATATGAATCCTTATATTTCAAACTTACTGAGTTTATATACCAATCAAACAGACCACATCGTACCATCAAATAGGAAACAACATTTGTACAAGAATTAGTCAAATGTGGTGGTGAATGTGGGAGGCAGTGACTAATAGACAGGGCATAATTCAAGAATGGTAAGTGGTATAATAATAGTTCATAGGTCAAAATAAAGTTTATAATAAGAGGAATATGAATATGAATAGTTTAGTTACCTAACAATGATATGATAAAAGTATACGTTTAGTATTGGTCCATAAAAGGATTCCAAAGTTACCATTCATTATGCTTTTCGGGACCTAACAGCAAGTAAGCCAAGTGTTTAATTACTTTTATTAATTGATTGTAATTTATTTGACTTACCAAATTTGGACACTTTATTGATTGATTGCAATTTCATAATTGATGATGAAGGTGTCGGACATCTTTGTTCCGATGATAATGTACCAGATTGTAAAGAATTCAAACTATTCGTTGAATCAATCTATCATAAATTATTCAAAGTATTAATCTAATCATGAAGATTATTATTAGGAGAATTTAACTAAGGCATAATTATTGTTACTTCAGTCTATAATTAATGGTTTGAGAAACAACTCTATACCTCAGTACAATGGAAGATAGTTGCTCGATTTCGTGGATTGGTTGAGGTAAGACATTAACATTGTTGTAAGCCAACTCAGTAGTCTAGTGGCTAAGCGTTTGCGCGCGAGATCGAACGCCCTGGATGCTATTGATGATTATTGAAGATTGAATTGAAAATCAAATCACGAGTAACTTCTAAGATCTATTAATGGACTAATAATACATGTATACATGTATATTCCTATTGTACAACTGCTCAATAACTAGATTGTGTATATCTACATTCCTCTTATTATAAGCTTCATTTTGACCTATAGATTATTATGATACAATTTACTGTTCTTAAGCTATGTTCAGTTTATTGACTACTGCCTCCCACGTTCACAGCCACTTCTTGGCTTTATTGTGTATGAATGTTATTTCGTATTTAATGGTGCGTTGCAGTCAGTTTGTTTGATATATAAACCCAGTATGTCTGAAGTAAATGGTTCGATTCGCATAGTGGAAGCTGGTATTTGGTGTTGTAGACTCAACTGGACAGGCTAGGTGAGCAAAGGACCAATAAGTACGGTAGGCTGATCATACCAGTCGAACGTCATTGGTTTTGGCATGGGTCGTGTTTCGATTAGCGAATAAATTACGTGATAACTAGTCACAACACTTGGTTCGAATCCCGCCTAAAGGATCATAGATACGTACTAGTCAAGAGTTTCAGAATAGGACGAAACGGCCATCGAATGCTTCAAGTTATTCAATGGTGGTCTAACATCAATCGATTCATGATCTCAATCAAAATATGTAATAAGCTTGTTTGAACTAACTTGCTGATTTTGATATTTAGTCTTTGCTTGTTTATAATTTGTATCAGAAACAAAGTCATGCCAAATTTGATCAGGTTGATTTTGTTGTTCACATAATTTTCCTAATTCTATTGATGAATCACTGGAATTGGTTCATTAAAGTAAGAAAAAGTATAAAATTATAAGTAATTTAATAATTAGTACTTTAAATAGGAAGTAATGATAGTTAAAACTGTTATTGTGATTAACTATAGAAGCTCAGTAATTTGCATAGTACAGAGTCAAGAAAATTGTTGAATTTCATTGGAATCATGAACTGACCAATATGAGACTACCAGTAAGAAGCTGAAAGCATCGGGTAGCCATTTCGTTATGGTGTAAGATTCGTCAGAAGTGAGTATCCACAATTGCATACGTGGGACTCAAGACCTTCTGTCTCTCGCAAACTCTTTACCTCAAGACCACTGAACAATATCCACATCCTCATACTGAAAATTCCCATATGCTCACTACTGATTAGCTTTAAGAGACTATTCTCGAAGTTTTAGTGAGAAGCCTTGATCAGAGGAGTTCAACCGTGTCAGATATGAGGCAGTTTTACTCACCGAGGATAATGAAAGATGGTCACGACATATTATAAATCCTTTGAATCTAAACGTCAACCCTGTTGTCCACCAGCTCGCTGTCCTAGAGGTTATGTGTCCGCGAAACCGGAGGTGTAGGGCTCGACTCAGTGCGGAATCGTGGATGCGCACTGCTGAGGTGTCCAATGCTGGGATGAAATGGCTGTCCGATTCTACCAGGTTTTCAATGGTGGCATGACGTTGGTCGATTTATGATTTCAATAATTCAGTGATTTTGTTGTTTCTGTTTCTTAAATATTTTTGACAATCTAAATCTCGACTAATCACATTCGAGCATTTTCTTGCAGCCTATTTGTCTTATAATTTAGTTTGTTGACTTCCGGTATACAAACTTGATGGAACCAACACATTTATTTGATGTAGTTGCAAATTTACCTACAGTATAAATAATGATAAAGTGACTCTGTCAAATGTCATATTCTCTTAGATCTTTAATCAAAGCATACGTTTCAGATTCACTTTGAGTACCACACTAATCTTTTAAGAAGGTACTGTTGTAATTGTTTTCTTCTAGGTTCAATATTCACTAGAGAATATATTGTATTATGTATCTATAAGATAAGATGATTTACAAATCAGTTGCCATTTTACAGATGTGAAGTGCAACCACAGCTCAATATTCAAGCGAATTGATTTTCTATCAGTTCACTACTAAGTGAAAATCATTTACCAACCATAGTAGTACTGTTTGATTACTTTCAATAGATCTTGTATATCGGATATTTATCAATAAGTCTGTAGAAAGTCAAGGATATCCACTATTATTATAGCCGGTTTGCTAGTTTCCTTACTCATTAGTTTAACGCGGCCAAACCAAAACGTGGCATCAGTTATCGAAGTCACTAACTTTTACTCTGAGCTATGTTGGCAGATGCAGACTACTTGGTTTGGGTTCGTGTGACTATCGTAACCAGTGGTCGCAGACTGTGGGTGACATGGCTCAGAATCGATCGATCACAATGGTGTCGGTGTATACACTCTCTGTCTTCCCTTAAACTACGAGATTGAAATCGCTTCATATCTTTCTTTCTATAGGCTAATTCTTTCTTCATGTATCATATTCTTATATGCAGTCATTCTTTTATATATTACCACCATTGAATTAACTGCTTCTATGAATCCGGTGTGTCATGTTGTTGTGCTAATGAGGTGTGGTAATTTGAATCGATGCATATATGTGCCTGGTCGTACGTTGTAGCTGACGGACTGACTGTTATTATAATTGTTACCACTATCAAATTAATCTTTTTTTATTTGTGTATTCTCTACCAAAGTAAAGAATTCTCATTGAGACTATAATATATGGACGAATCGATCAGGTCTCGGATTTTGGAATGAAACTTACTCATTCATTTGTCTGAATAGCATTTTGACATTTTAGATGATGTCAGTTCATAATGAAAACTCTAGATCCTATTCCTAACCCTAACCATCAACTGTAAATCATAATTGGAATTCCTCACACTGTTTTATAACCTTGATTTGGTCCTAGTAAGTAGGTGGACACTCTCAAGGTTAGTCTTGAGTCGCTTAAAGGTCGTCCTTAAATTATAGTTTCATCGAATGTTCATAACATTCAGCATTTAGCATTGTATTTATTTGTAACTCTTTCTATTGTAGTACGTCAGCAAATGTAGTTGACATTCATAATAAGCCAGTCTGAACAACTCTTAAACAAACAGGCTGATTACAATATTTGTCATATAATCTAATACACCCTTGTGGGCCAGGGTAATTTTACATTGGTTTTCAGTAGAACCGGACACCATTTAGACTTCCACGTGACAACCAAAACAGTACGGATTAATCCCGTTCAACAGGAGAGCCAGACACCGCCCATGCTTAATCCGAGCAGTACAACACAATCCCACTTCACAGGAGAACCAAACAGCATATAGGCTTTAAAACTACAATCTGAATAGTACAACACAGATACCAAGCCCCCTGGTAGATCATTCGCACCATTCATATACACATTCACGTCATATGCATAATTATTCGGATCACTGATCCCGTGAATCAATTATGCACAACAAGAACAGGCCAAAGTTGACCTATTCCGCTTATAATATTTGTATAGTTGAAAATAACTAGCCCAAACAATTGAGTAGACCATAATAAACATAAAATAAATATTAGTAAGATTTTTAAAAAGGATGAAATTCAACTAGAAATTAGGAAAAGACGTTGGAAGTGGAAGGTCATACATTACGGAAATCACCGAACTGCATCACGAGGCAAGCCCTAACATGGAATCCTGAAGGGAAGCAGAAAAGAGTAAGGTCATAGAACACATTACATCGGGCAACAGAAGCAGATATGAAAAGGATGAATAACAATTGGAAAGAGCTGGAAAGAATTGCCGAGGTCAGGGTTGGATGGAGAGTGCTGGTGGGCGGCCTATTCTCCTCCACGAGGGATAACAGACGTAAGTAAGTAAGTTAGAAACTTGATAATTTAATCTAAAAGTACTCTTACCTCAATTTCCATGAAGCTGATATTGGCCTCCATTTGAAGTCAACTTCAGGATGAGATAAATTATACATTTGTTCCATAATCCATAAAACACAACAGATTTGTGTAAATATAATATCTCTATATGAAATTATTTTAATAAGAAAGAAAATTGTTATCCGTTAGAATGAATTGTCTAAATAAGATGAGTTTTACATTAGTTATTCACTAGGATTATTACAGGACACTAGAAAAAGATGGTGGAGAAGATTTATGGCTCAGGTGGATGATTTTGATGGAGTTCAGAGAACGAAACTCCATCAAAAAGGACACTAGAACCAAATGCATAGATTGACACTGAAGTATTTGATCCATTAAGATCAAATCAAGGCTATCACATTGTCATACGAGAGGAGGTTTATTGGATACTATGGTAACTTTAGTAGTTGAATTCATGAATCAGTTGAAGTTAGGACGAAATAGCCGTCTAGTACTTCCAGGTTTTCTATGATGGTCTAGCTTCAATTGACTCGTGAATACAACTATTAAAATTACTATTATATCCATTAAACCCCTCTCTGATAATAATCATCATAAGCTCACTAATGACTGACTTCAAGAGATATTTCCTAGAGTTCTAGTGAGAAGCGGAGTTCAACCGGGTCTATTGTGAGATAGAAACTCACTGAAGACGATGGTGGACGCCGGTGCAATTTCGTGGATTGGTTGACGTTAGATACTAACACCTTCGGATGCTGGCTCAGTGGTATAGAGGTCAAGCGTCCTAACAAATACGTTCATTCGATTAGTCCAATTCGGAATCCTTTGATAGGTTCATTTCTAACTAATCACTTCTGTTGAATGAATCGAGAATATACTAGAAGTTTCTTTTGTAATTCTTTGCATAAACTTTAATACATTTTACTACAGCTGTATTTTTGGTTATTTCCGTTATTTATAATAAAGGTTGTTTTCCTCTTATACTTACACTAACTTAAGAGTAAATGAGTCAAGTGTAGCAAAAAATGAATACTAAACAAACGAGAAGGACAGCTCACAGAGTCGTTCAAAGTAAGGACTGGTGTCAAGCAAGGTTGCTTACTCTCAGACTTCCTCTTTTTCCTGGTAATCGACTGGATTATGAAGACGTGATACAGTGGACAACTAGGATGCAGCTGGACGATCTAGACTTTATAGATGACCTTACTCCTCTATCACACATACGAAAACAAATGCAAGAGAAGACGACCAGCGTAGCAGCAGCCTCAGCAGCAGTAGGTCTCAACATACATAAAGGGAAAAGCGAGATTCTCCGACACAAAAAAACATGCACCTTTCAAGTCACAGTTGACAGGAAAGCTTTGGAGGATGTAAAAACCTTTACGTATCTGAGCAGCATCGTTGACGAACACCGTGGATCTGATGCTGATGTGAAGGCGCGAATCGGCAAAGCAAGAGCAGCATATCTACAACTGAAGAACATCTAGAGCTTAAAACGACTATCAACGAACACCAAACTCAGAATTTCCAATACAAATGTCAACACAGTTATATTGTATGGGGTGGAAAATTGGAGAAATACAAAAGTCATCATCCAAAAGATAAAACTGTTTACCAATAGTTTTCTTCACAAAATACTTCCGATCCGTTGGCCAGATACTATCGACAACAACCTACCGAGGGAGAGAACAAACCAGATTCCAGAGGAGGAGGAAATCAGGAAGAAGTGCTGGAAGTGGATAGGACACACATTGAGGAAAGCACTCAACTGCATTACAAGTCAAGTGCTGACTTGAAACCCTTAAGGTCAAAGAAGACGAGGAAGACCGAAGAACACATTACACCGAGAAATTTAGACAGACATGAAGAGAATGAACAATAACTGAACAGAACTAGAAAGGAGGGCTCAGAACAGAGTAGGTTGTAGTATGCTGGTCGTCGACCTATGCTCCATTGGGGACAACATGAGTGAGTAAGTAAGTAAACAAACGAGAACCTACCAATAATCTGATTGTTTTTTATTAGAATATTGAAAATAAACACAGTTTACAGTTATGAATGATTTACATTGTTTAACAAATGAATAAAGCAATTCAATTTACCTAAATGAATCATCATCATCATCACCATCATGATCACCATCATGATCTTTTTCCTTTTTATCTTCTTTCCCATCACTAGAAGTTATCAACTTATAAGTTTCATATGGTTGATTAGAATTTAAATCTTTACCAAAATCTGGTTTGCATATATTGAAAAATTTCGGTGTAAAAGGTTTTGGCGATTCATTATACCATTGTTTATATTGTTTAAGACGCCGATGTTCAATAGCTGAAGTTATATGATTATCAGATTGTTTAATATTACTTGATAATTCTCTAAAATTGTTTATAAAAAAGAACAAACAAAACATTGTTACATTTATAGGCAAAGATAAATAGTGGCTAACAGTGAAATCTATGATGTGTGTTTCGTCCTATCTGGGACTCGTCAGCTGGATGTACCTACATCGCAGATTTGATGTTCACTCTAGGACTCATACTCAGTACCGTTTGGTCTGAACACCATCGAGTTATCCACTTAGCTACTACTGACTCCTGATAGCCACTTGAATCTTCCGATTGTTACTTAGGATTGTAATTGATCAGTCACTTATTGGCATTTGCGCATCCTATACGGATTGTCTCGATATTGCCTTAATTCACAAGCATTATAAATAAAGATGGATTGTGGCTGGCAGTATACGGTAAAATATATAACTAATTAATTAATTCAGTAGTATATTTCAATAAAGATTTTCTAAAATTATGTCAACCAATTGCGATTATGATATACGCTTTCAACTGCTCACTAATAACTAGCTTTAAGATGGAATTCCTGAAGTTCTAGTGGGAAGCGGCGACCAGTGGAGTTCAATCCGAATTGAATGTGAGACGCTTATCCACCTCAGACGATGGATGAAGTGTTGCGCATGATCATGGATTGACTGAAGTTGGACATCAACACCGTAGGATGACAACTCATTGTCTAGAGGTTAACTGTTCTCACATGTGACCTTAGTTCTGAGTTCGAGTCCTATGCATGGAATCGTGGATGCACACTGATGAGGAGTCCCGTCCTATTAGGACTAAATAGCCATTCACTACTTCCAGGTGTTTAATTATGGTCTAGCTTAGATTATTTTAATGGAGAAATAAAGTAGTGGAAATTTGGAGGAAATAATATAGTTGCATAATCACTTCAATAATATTGATTTTAAGTTACAATGATCGTAATCGTGAATAGAAATATAAAGTATTGAAAAGATCTTATTTGGATACTTTACAATATCTCAAAGATGTCAATGATCAAGTTCTCTTATCTCTAAATTCCAATCAAGAAGTTGTTTAAATCAAGTAAATTCTCTGTTGTATTCAGTGAATTAGAAGGTTAATGATTATAACAAAGTTGACTAAACATAGAATATGTGAAGAGAAGATATTATTATCAAATTACAAAATTACTTTGTATATGAGCTGGACATACTTGTCTACAATTATTACTTAGAGCAGATGCTCCCAGAAGACCGACGATGATATGCCTTTAATAAGGATGAGAATAGAATCTACAACAGCTATATGAAGCGGAGAGAGGTTCATTAGAATCTAAGTCTACAACAATCCCACCTTCGATGGAAAATAAGGAAACGTTTATCACTGGAAGCTTTTTACTGTCAGTATAGTGTGTAGGTTGGTTGCTGCTTCGAAGTTATCAAATTTGCATTATCACAAACTGTGAAGAATAGCTTCAAGACGCAACGGATATCATACAAAAGTTTTAATACTACATAACTAGCGAAATTCATATTAATAATTCCATTCAGCAGTGCACATCCACGATCCCGCCTCGCGAGATTCAAACCCAAGACCTTTCAGTCTTGTGATAGCTTACAGTTTCATTTCATAAGCTATAAACAATGTTGTTTACTGATATAGCAGACCTATAAGACATCAGTCAAATCTTAAGATCATGCAACTGATCAAGATTTGACTTCTTGAAACACACACCACGGATTAAAAAATATGACTTGCATTTCTAAGGGATAATAACTTCAGCACTCGAACGCTAGAACCCCCCCCCAGTTGTAAATAAGGAGACAGACGAATACTGGGGAGAGTGCTTGTTGGGCAAGAAACAAAGTGTACAGGAAATCATGGGTATTTGTAGATATTAGCGTTTGTTAAACCAACATTATAATTCAACCAATCTGCAAAGGGGCATGTTATGCTATTGACCAATAGTAGCATACCACGTTGATATTCTAGAAAGCTTGCTTGCGTTCTGATTGGATGGCTCTTCTAGGGTCTCTGGAGGCTCCGTCGTGATTCTCGGAAGCTGTTCCAACAATTTCTCAATTAGATCTAAGTCATTAAAGCCTTCAACTCATTTTCAGTCTTCCCATTCAAATATCTGATTTAGGCTCTTTTAAATAGGAAGCTTATATATTATTATCACAATAGGACAACATACGGTATAATACTTACTGTGTTTTAGTTAAAGGAATTTTTAAATCACAACCAGTAGCAATTAAATTATTCATTAATTCACGTATTTCTGGCTCTTCATCAAGTAGTTCATCTTCATCAATATCATGAATTGTCTTTTCTACTGATTCACCTAATAGAAAATTCAAAGTAGAACGAATAAAAATTGACGTTAATATCTTTAAACCAATTAGTCTCATCTGATAAACTTCGATAGCGTAATAAGAAGATGACGAAGATTATCAGAACTATGTGATGATATATATTAGCGCAATACATTTCATACATAATATACTCGTTAAGAACTAGACTAGACTACACTAGAAATGAAGGTTAAGAGAAGACAAGGATAATAAACAAGATCATATGAAAGACAATGTGGAAACTCATCACTAATATTACCAGGCTATGGTTAACGTGAGAACAAACTGTTTTTGAATACACAGAGGAGGTTTGGATTCTCGTATGGTTAAGGATTCAATAAACCTTAGTATACGCCATTTGGTACTTTTGTACAACAGCACCAAAAGCTGAGTTAAGATCAATCATTTGACCTGTTTCAATTATGTGTTTGACAATAGAGGATGATGGATGTTTATCCTCTACTCTTATTGGGTCATTTCATGATTCTATTTGTTTCTGCAATCATTTAGGTACATGTTCACACACCCTCATTTTCAGATCACGATCACCCCTCCACCTTATGTCTGTGTGACCACACACACACACACATTGAAATTGGTAAACACAGTAGCATGTGATACTATTGTTTTCTTGTCTTTTAGGTTTTCAATGAAGCATGAATCTTGTTGTTTCCTTGATAATGACCTTCGCTGCACAATTTGTCATGTTGTTAATGCGTGACTTAAGCGTTTGTTTCAGTAAAAAGGTTATTTGAATCACTTCTAAATGGTAAGGTGATGTAAACAGACTTTTTTCTGTCAAGGCTGTAGTGGGTACTGGACCAAAGCAGAGAAGCATATTAACTTCTCAGCATTTTAAATCACTAAAAGAACTGAGAATAAACCTTGATAGTGTCTTGTATTTACTTAATGTGTAGAAATTCAAAGTTCAGTAGCTGTAGACGAGCTACTGACGAATATTCAATGTTCGTTGGCTGGATACCATCAGCAATAATCTACTGTAGGAGAAAACAAACCAGCTTTCAAATGAAGAGAAAATCGGGGAAAGATGTTGGCAGTGTATAGGACATACATTACATCAAACTGTATCGCGAGACAATAACTAACTTGGAATTCTGAAGAGAAATGGAAAAGAAGAAGTCCAAAGAACACACTGCAATGAGAATTGAAAGTAGACATCAAAAGAGTGAATAACAACTGAAAACAAGTGGAAAGGATTATGTAGGACAGAGTTTGATGGAGAATGTTGATGGGTGGTCTATGCTCTTCCACAAGGAGTAACAAGCGTAAGTAAGTAAGTAAGTAATGCATAATTTCAAGCCGATGAAATTTATAAACAATAGCCATTGTAACAAGAATCAACTTGCATTTTTATACTGCGAAGATCACTTAATCACGCTATTTATGACAGAACAATGTATTACTGCGGGATTATTAGTGAAAGATGTTGATTGTTTCTTATCACAAATTAAAATCACTAGGAACTAAGTATTTTAAGAAACTGTCTTCATACTAACTCAATGTTATCATTGGTCGTTTTCTTTTAGATTGAATTCAGTACCATTCGCTTTTCGGTATTACTTGTATGGCTAAATCTTACGGAATGATAACGATAAACCAATGATATGAATTGGATAACGAAAAAACTTTTTAATTACATAGATTTATTTTGGTTGTGATCATGAACCGATTGATGTTAGACCACCATTGAAAACTTGGAAGCACTGGACAGCCGTTTCGTCCTATTATGTGACTCCTCAACAGCGCACACACACAATCCCGCTCGCAGGATTCGAACCTGGTCCCTTCAGTCTCACGCACTAACGCTTAACCTCTACACCACGAAGTCGGCATCCAACAGTCGTCCAGTGCTTCCAGGTTTTCAATGGTGGTCTAACATCAATCGGTTCATGGTCTCAATCAAAAACTTAATAATCTCCACAACCCTAATTGGATAGATAATTTTATGGTCACTCATACTACTTTTCATTAATAAGTAGTGTGATTCTTATTGCAGATATTTGTAAACGTTATGCGTTGTAACAACTGACCAAGACTTATTAAAACTATCCTTGTTTTATCTAATCTCCTTTATATTTTGATAGACTAGTTGACTGATATGTTTCATAATTAAGTTTTAGTAGTTGAATTCATTAGTCAGTTGAAGCTAGATTATCGTGAAAAATCTGGAAGCACTGGACGGCCGTTTCTTCCTAGTGTGGGACTCCACAACAGTGAGTATTCATGATCCCGCCCCGAGTGATTCGAAACCAAGAACCTATCAGTTTCGTGCACTTTCAGGTTTTCCATAGTAGTCTAGCGTTAACTGACTCATGAATTACTGAAATATCTACAAAACCTCCCTCTCCCATTAAGTTTTAATTTCATAGGTTGATAAGTGATCTACAAAAGTTCAAATCGTACAACCATTAATGTTATGGCATCCAATCATGCTATTCTTTATCCTGAATATCATAACTCAGTTCTCTAAGTAACTATCCTTGTTTGTTGGGTTTCGAACTATCCATTCGGTTTTTACGAGTAGTTCTTATTCAATCATATGAATGACATCAACTTAAGTGATCATTTTAACAATCCATATAAACATACAAACTATCTTCCATCACAATATCAACTTTATATTTACTTTACTTGTTTATCTATTCATTCTATTAGATCGTTTGCTTAATCTGCCAATAACGTTCATCTTCATTGGTTTATTATTGGTGAAAGTTATGTTTAACAGTTCAATGTTATTATTTTGTACCGTCACCATATTTCCTTAATTTCATTTTATTTGTATAACAAATACTAATTTGGTGTCTGCTACTGATGTCGATAGATATAAGTAGTATGTATCGTTATCGAAAATGAAATGTCTGGTGGTGGGAGATTAAGAAGATCGAAGAAAAGAGAACGAGAACAAAGAATTATTGGTGTAGAAACGAAAGAACAATGATGTCCGAGACGATTGATTGACATTTTGCAACGAAAGTATTTACTGTACGGTTCTCAGATTTTACTAGGAGATTCTATAATCATGTATTTAAATACATTCGATTGTCCCCACTTGTGTTCTCGTTCCGTACATTTGGTGTGGCTGCCGACCAGGAGGGGTAGAGGGTGCTGATTTGTGGACGCCGATGCGGGCCTGGAATTGATGTGCTAGTTGGTGTAGTGTGTGCTACTTATATCGACATAAGTAGTATATAACGCTAGTCAGAAATAGGATGTCTGGCAACAGAAGGTCAAGAAGATCGAGGAGGAAAGAACGGGAACAGAAAGCAATTGGTATGGAAATAGCAGGAACAATGAAGTATGAGACGACTGACTGATATTTGCAAAAGGAACAGTCGAGTATGAGACAACTGACATTTTTGCAAATTATTCACTGTATGGTTCTGAGATTTTACTAAGATGTTCTGTAATCTCGTGTACAAACACATTCGATTATCCCCGATTGTGTTCTTGTTCGCTACACTAAGACTTCTCGCATTTAAAGTTTCGAATTTTACCGGCATTAACTATAATTAATTTTAATAACAAAATATATTTATTTGGTTTTTTACGTTTTGGAATGTCACACTTGATCCCCATGTCATCCACAGATTACAAATCTTAATTGGTGACATAATTTTTAATAGTTGAGACCATGAGTCAATTGAAGCTAGTCTACCATGGGAAACCAAGAAGAACTGGACAGCCGTTTCATCCCATTGTGGGAGTACTCATCAATGCGCATCTATGATCCCACTTCGCGAGATTTGAACGCAGGGCTTACCAGTTCCGCGCGCGAACGCTTAACCTTTAGACCGCTAAGTCAGCATTCTAAGGTGTTAATGTCTAACTTCAATCGACTCATGATCTCAACTATTAAAATTACTATAATATCCACAAAATACCCCTTCTGACACAATTTTTATTAAGAACAAACTTACTACTTATATTAACAAATGAAATGATCTCAGTAATAATTTCATTTGACATGTAATTGAAGGTGTTCTCTTCAATTACTGACTTCAATAAATATTTACATTAACCACTAGATGTATACAATTCATTAGACTAGATTTGAGGAGATGTATATTTATGCCTTACTGATTAATTACTTCAGATAGTAACCATAAGTTTGAATCCTGATAGTTCCCGTTATGAATAATAGAAGCTCTTGATTGATAGAATCCAAGAGATTATCAATAATAATTGATAAGTATGGAAATAGTTTATTCTTAGTTAGTCTGTTATTGTCTATTCACTATAAACGTCAAGATTTATCTGGGCTTGAGATGGAGAAGATTTATAGCTCAGTTGGATGATTTTGACGGAATTTTGTTCTGTTAGCTGGATAGTTTGATCGTGGAGCTTTCGTCGTTCTTCTCAACAGCATTATCAGCACGGACTTCAGGTAGAAGTGATAATGATGTCGTCCAGAAGATCGATGAAATCTCCACGACCAAACCATTCAACTCAGAGAACAAAAATTCATTTAGGCTAAATTAAAAACCAGAACATGTTTCTATTTATAGCATGATTATTCAGTGAGAACTCCTAGCTCATTTGTCAACTAACAGGATATTACATCTTTTCATGAATAAAACAAAAACTTACAACTTTATATTGAAGAATAGATCTAACTTTAGTAAAATTTTATGAAGCACAATCTCATCATATTGATTTAAAGGAATTTGAGAAGCCGTGACCAGTGGAACTAATCCATTTCAGGTAGACACAGGTACCTACCTCAATACAGTCACGCAATTTCGTGGATTGGTTGAGGTTAGACAGCAACACCGCTAGATGTCGGCTCAGTTATCTAGAGGTTAAGCGTTCGCATGCCAAATCGAAAGTCCTAGGTTTGAATCCCACGAGTAGGATCGTGGACGCGCGATGCTGAGGAGTCTCACAACAGGACGAAACATCTGTCCAATGTTTCCAAGTTCTCGATTGTAATCTAACATCAATCGATTCATGATCTCAATGAAAAACTTAATAATAATCTGCACAACCCCGTATTGATACAATAAATAACTTACCATTCAAGTGATTTTGTTCATTTAATGTATATGCACGAACTGGAGGTATGATTTGACTTTTTCTCGACTCTATAACTTGATTATATAAATACCAGAAGTTATATACCTGAAGAAATAAACGATATAAGATTTATGAATACAGTGTACATAGATTGTAAGAATCATTTTAATGAAGTATTTCTCTTAAATGGTCAATCCTTTCATCAATACAAAATCTAAAGCATCTTTACTAATTCAAAATGGTACCGAATATAATTTGGCTTTTGACATCATTTCAATCCAAGTTAAAAACATTATTCATTTGATTGACTGATCAAATAAATATTAATATTGTAGTGAATGAGAACACAATGTGAGGACATTTGCAACAAATCAATCAGTTGTCTCAAACTTGACTGTTCCTTCATTTTCATACCAATTGCTTTCTGTTCTTGTTGTTTTCTCCTTGATGTTCTACTGCGAGACATTCTATTCCTGACTAGCGTTACATACTACATATGTCGATAGAAGTGGCACATACTACACCAACTAGTAACTCAGTGCCAAGACCGCATTGGCATCCGCAGAACACCACCCTTCCCCTCCTTCTGGTTGGTAGCGACACCAAATGTATTGAACGAAAACACAAGTGGGGAAATTTGAGAACCATACAGTAAATACTTCATAGGCAAAATGCCAATCAATTGTCTCAGATTTGATTATTCCATTGTTTCCACACCAATCATTTGTCGTTCTCGTTCTCTTTTCTTCGATCTTGTTAACCTTCTACCGCCATACGTTTCACTTTTGACTGATGATACATTTTACTTATAACTATCGACATCAGTAGCACATACCACTCGGGTCCTAAATTAAGACTATGATTTTCATTTGATTGTTAGAGTTAAGAATTACATTAAAGGCTTTCATTACGAATTGACATAAGCTACGATGCCAAAATGCTATTTAATCAAATGGTTGAATAAATTTCGCGCCAAAAGTCAAGACCTATTATATTAAATCTGATTGGTTCGTCCATAATTTATAGTGGAGAAGATTTGTTGCTCAGGTTTAAGGTTAACAAAAACTAATCAACATCGAGCTGTACAGGATAAGCTGTGAACCACATGTGATGAAATGCAAACACATCACTTGTAACTGAAGTTTGTGTTGATGATATTATTCAGAAGAACGATGATAGCTCCACAACTAAGTCATCCAGCTCAGAGAACAAAACTCCATCATCATTTTCAGTCTCACCTCTTATATACAGGATATTATTCAGTAGTGAAATCTAGAATGTTACCAAGAGAAGTATTCCTAGACCTATAAGTAGTTGATAAAATTAAAATAAAATTAAACATGGGTTAATTGCATACTTTTTGTATTAATTCTTGACGTAGCATACCAAAGAAGCTTCTTCCATGCTTGACACATTTTGTCATGTCACTGTAAAAAAGGAGACAAATTACTTCTTGATAAGATTGTTCCATAATAGAAATGCGGATTTCAAAGGAACCTTTACAGGGTTATATTAAGGAAGGAATAGAACATTAACTTCTACTAACTATCTTATGATAATTACCAATTGAATTACCAAATTATCTGTTCAATAATTAGAAACTGTTTGATGGAGATCATGGATAAGAGTTATGCTTATGATAACATTTATCACCAGGATCTATCAACACCTTTCAGAAGGTTGATCATTTGTAGTTGAGTAGGAATCCATATCAATCCACTTAGCATTCTTACATATTACTACTGATTATCCGGTCAAAAAATCTACCATCACAGCATATCCTCCACCTTCACAAACGATGGTTCAAAGCTATATAGCTACAGTAAGTGAACTGAAGAGCGGTATATATTCGTCTTTTGACTATCAGATGCATGCCTTGTCTATGCTATGAGTGACGCATGTTGGTTAAAAGTCGAATGTGTCTTTTGAATCCATAACAATATTTCATTGGACAATAAGTCACCAAGTTAAATGAAGAGTAGTCTTATGACAACTTTTTGAATTTAAATTGAGATAAATTTACCCCAAGCTTGTTTATACTGTTACTTGGTAGTTTGTCAGCTTCTTCGTCAAACAGGAAGCATTCCTTGTCAACAAGTCAGTTTATTGGAGAAATACAGACTCTTCAAAGTCAGGTGTGAATACTGTTATTTTTTAGAGTATATACATACATAAATTGTTTTTGGATACTAACTGCTCCTGTCTATCCTATTTATTTTGCTTTCATTTCTCATCACTATTCATAATTATTGCACTGTTTTCACTCATAATCGTATTCGCAGCCTGGAAGGATGAGCTTATGAGCATCTGTCAATCAAGTATATTTCACCACTTAACTTTTTGTTTCAAGTTCTTGATACATATCATAGCTGTATTTACCGATTATTGGATAGTGTAAACATTATCTAGACTAAGTGCTTAGTTAATCAATTGTGAAATACACAGCAGAAGTTCTCATCTTTGAGTTATGCTATGAAAAGTTTTCCTGCTGTGACGTCTACATCCAGTATTGTGTATGAGAACGCATCTTCACACCAGAGCTATAAATTAATTCAAAGATATACTCCAAAAAGTATAGACTTTTCTATCTCAGGCCTCCAGCGATAGCTGATGAAGATATGATCTTTTATAGTGTGTAACTGTCCTTTAGATTTCTTACTGTCTTATTTAATCGTCAAGCCTATTAGAGAGTATCTGCCAAAATGAGACTCATAAGAATTTGTTTTGATTTCAAACTTCACTCTGCACCTACGCCAGCAACCCCATGAGAAGTAGTAGTCAATTCTTCAGATATAGAGCTAGTTCTTCATGTCAGCTAGGTGAGATCAGATCAATTATCAAACTTGAATCTTCTGTCCAAGCTTTTGAGGAGTACTGTATGCCAACAACACGAGATGATATAGTCCTAGATAATGAAGTTTGTCTTCTGATTGGGCGTAGGGTTCAAATACTGGTGGCACAGTTTGATGGGGCAAGGAATAACAGTTAACCGAATCAAATCGTTAGCGATTGTGGTGGGTAAAGAAAAAGAGTAAGCTAGAGAAGGGTACATGAAGAAATGTAAGGATGTGGAGAAGGGATATAAATAAAGTAACTCTCAGTGATGTTTTAAATTTGTAGAGTAGTATTACTACTCAGTTCCTAACACAGTGGAAGGACGCTTCTTTCCAAAGGAACTGAAAAAGAAACTGAATAAATATATGGTTTCGCCAACTTGAGGATGTGACTACGGAAACGAAAGAATGGCTGCTAGGAATTGGACAGGAATGCTTATTTTAAAAACAGTTTCGGAAGTACACCCAGCTGACGAGTTCCAAATAGGTCGAAACGGGCGTCCTGGATCCCCTTGCTAGCCACTATTCCACCTTTGCTTATAATGCTTGTAAATTAAGGCAATATCAAGGCAATACGCACAGTATGTACATATGCCAACAAGAGACTGATCAATTACAATGCTAAATAACAATGGGAAGATTCAAGTAAAACAATACCAAGTGAGTTTCGGATATAATAACTTTATACTTTTCAGATCTAGCATTCGGAAATCCGTCGGGTAAGGTAAGGTTTTTTTTACTTTAGAATTAGCCTTTTATAGTCCCTACTTCTACCGCGCGAACTCATAATCATTTTGGATTAGAGTTAACCATTAGAAGCAACTTATTGTCACCGAACCTTAGCATGGTCAACAAAATCAAGTTGCAATCAGTCCATTATTTTCTTAGCCTTTTAATTTTACCTATGTCCATCTGACCTACCTAGGATGGTACAAATTATAAGCGCAAGTGTTGCAGCCAGACTTGGATACTGCAGTAGACAATCCCAATTAGTGCGTTCACGTAGCAGCATACTTGGACATGTAAGGAGACAGATTTCCAGATCCAGTCGACTAACGAAGTACCATAACCTCATCTCATGTCATCGCTAAGTTCATGCTTCACTTCTTACAAGATTGGTTGTATAGAATACGAATTTCTAATAACAGTTCTGGTAAGCCACCTGTAAGTCAATCAGTAATAAGCTAATGATTATTATTTATTGAAGTTGCTTCATAGGAATCGAATTTTATTCACTGATTGGCATAGATTCATGTATGTAGTTAATTATACATTGGTAACCATCATAAAAGTTCAAGTGATTGATCCAACAAGATAATCAATTGTCTGATCATTCCTAGAAACAAACTGTTTTGTGCATTCAATCAAACACATGGATCTTTCGCTGTTACCACTGTTAAATGCAGTTCATTCTATTTAATACTACGAGTATAGTTTTCTTTCTATTGAGGATTCCATTTATAAAACGCTTTTTTGATCTAACTAGGAATTGACTTACTTGGATTGCTGAATAACTTTCTTTAAATCGACAAAGCCCCGTTTACGTCTTCTTTCCATATATGCAGAACCTGACTTCGGAAGATAAATCAATTGAATACCATCAAAATAGTAAGTTTGTTGATTGACGTCTTTTTTTTTTTGAAATATATAGATAACACTCAAAGTTTATTGATGTCTGGAAGTCGCCTACTTCTTCTAAGGTTGAACGAATAAGATTGCCTACTTATGTGTTATCAGTTTTGTTGAGACTTAAATCGTCTGTGAATTAATATGACTTTGGTTAATTTCTATTATGAATCGATATTTTCACCATAATATCTTGTTATTCATTTCCAATGATCAATTTTAATATTTACCATTATCTTAAGTCCGTAAAACGCTCTTCCATACAGAAGAGGGGATTCGTGCTACCGATGAAGTAGAAGAACAACGAACGAAAGTTAAAAAAATGCCTTGGCAAGAACTTCTAACCACTGGGATTTATTAACGAACATGGTGAAATCGGAATTAGATAGAATAAAATCACATCATTCCTTTTTGAACCTTTGTCCATACCTTCTTCAAGTTAATATAAAGAACTATATTTATGATTTGAATATAGTTGTAATGATGTTGTCTCTAGCAGCGATGTCAATCCTTCGATACTGAAAGTGTAATTTTATTTCAGGTTGTCCATATTATCAATGGTGGTCTTTCTTCACTTGAAAGCAGCATTTGATTCTGTAGACCGCGAGATTCTGTGGCAGTGTCTGTCATTGAAAGGCGTACCTCAGAAGTACATAAAGCATGTGAAGGCTCTTTACTCGAACACTACTAGTCGAGTGAGAGCTTATGTCGAACTATCATCTGCTTTTTCAACCTCAAGTGGTGTCCGTCAAGGCTGCCCACTTTCTCCATTTTTATTTAACTTCATCATAGACCTACTGATGGAAATAACATTCTCGTCGACTGAATTCTCGGGTATTGATCTCCTACTAGGAGGTCCACTTATCGACTTAGGATACACAGATGATATAGTCCTGTTTAGTGAAGACGCTGATAAAAAGCAGAGTCTTTTGATAGCACTGAGCAACAATGCCAGAATGTTTGAGATGCGTTTCTCCCCCTCTAAATGCAAGTTGTTGCCTCAGTACTGGCCTGCGTCAACACCTGGACTAAGGATAGAGAGTGAAGTAGTAGAAGGCATTAACAACTTCACTTATCTTGGAAGTCTGATCAGCCCTCATTGGTTGGTGTCTGAAGAAATCTCAACACATATTTGAAAAGCTTGTTTTGCTTTTGCCAACTCACGTCACCTATGGCAAAGGCGAGATATCCGTCTATCGATTAAGGCGCGAGTATACAGTGCGGCAGTTCGTCCCGTTCTAATTTAAGGCTGCGAAACATGACCATTGAGAGTAGAAGATACTCATAAGTTACTAGTATTTGACCACAGATGTCTTAGAACTATTTCTCACATCTGCTGGAATCACCGATTAAGTAATAGTGAGGTTAGACGTAGGGTATTAGGGAATGATGGTAAATCAGTTTATGAGGTTGTGAATCTTCATCGACTGAGGTGGTTGGGCCTCGTTTTGCGTATGTCTGAACACCAATTACCACGACGCGCATTGCTGACCAGTTTTGGGGATGGTTGGAAGAAAGTCAGGGGCGGCCAAACCAAGACGTGACATAAGTCCTTCAAGTCATTAACTTCTAATCGGAGCCATTTTGATAGATCCAGACTACTTGGTTGGGGTCCGCGTGAATATCGTAACCAATGGTTGGACAGTCTTGGTGACATGGCTCAAAATCGATCACAATGTTGTAGGTGTCTGTGTTCCCTTGAACTATGAGATTAAAATTACTTTATACCTCCCTTTCTACGAACCAATTCTTTGTCCCTGTACTATGTCCTTATATGCAATCATTCTTTTATATATTACCACCATTGAATTAACTACCTTTTTGAATTCGGTGTTCATGTTGTTGTGTTAATGAGGTATGGCAACTTGGACCGATGCATATATGTGCCTGGTCCTACGTTGTAGCTGACTGACTAACTCACTGTCATCAATTCACTGATTAGTTTATTAATTACGGTAATTAAGTTGTTATTAAAGTAAAACATTAATAAATATAAAACAACATTTTAGCAAACAAGGTTATTCGACTGAGTAAAAATGATAATGGTAGCACATTCATAATCAATTATAACGAATTTTTGTTTACCTGTGTTGAATAAGCTGTAGGCTTTTCATTAATTCCAACTTGTTTGGGACGCAGCGGTTGACAACTTTTTTCAGCTGACTCCTTTGGTAAACTAGTTTTGTTAAAGGTACCTAGATTTAAAAAATTGGCTTGTAAAAAACTGTACGTTCTTTAATTAAGAGTAATTTCCGATTTGCTTAGCATAAATTCTAACTGTTCATTTATCACTCAACAATTAAACAATCATCTGCTCACTAGTGACTGACTTCAAGAGATAATCCTGGAGTTCTAGTGAGAAGCCATTACCAATGGAGTTCAACCAGGTCTGTTGTGAGATATCAACTCACTGAAAACAATGGTGTGCGGTGGCGCAACTTTGTGGATTGGTTGAAGTTAGACATTAACACCATTCGATGCCGGCTCAGTGGTCTAGTTGGTTAAGCGCCTAGCGCGAGACTGATAGGTCCTGGGTCCGAATCTCGCGGAGGGTGGGATCGTGGATGCGCACAGCTATGGAGTCCCATACTAGGGTGAAACGGCCGTCCAGTGCTTCCAGGTTTCCCATGGTGGTCTAGCTTCAATTGACTCGTGATTTCAATCAGTGAAATTAAATGAGTCTCTAGCATTTTCTGCCCGTTGATCTCATGAACAAGTTTGTAATATTCATGTCAAACAACCTATAGGTGAAAATTTGAAAGGTTAACTAAGACTTATAACATAAAACATGTCTCTGCTAAATTGATAAATCGACTAATTATGTACCTTAAATTCTGTGCCTTATTGTAAGGCCCAGAGAATGTTTTATAATTGAAGTTGAGTTGATTTCATATTGCTTTTTGGTTTCATTTCCAGGATTAGGGTGTTTCATTTACGACGATGTTGTATTTTATCAAGTTGAATAGAGTTAGCTGAGCAATAATATTATAAAGATTGATGACTATCCCTTACTGTTCACTAGTAGTAATCTAGTCAGTACTTTTGGATATTTAGTTTTAGCCCAATTGTTTGGGAAATTACACCTCATTTCTTCTGCTAGCATTTAACTATCTCAACTTAATATTTGACTTCCAAAAGTATATTTCAAAACGGTTCAGATGACACGGCTTAATGTTTTCAGTTCTAGCACTCAAAAATATAGATCTGACTCTTGAAGACCCAAGAGTGTTGTCAGTAGTCCACAACAAAAAGTGGTAGTTTATCAGCCAAATGAACTGATTCTCTTGATAACTCTCATCTTCCTTCAAACCGAGATATCTGCCATTTGAACGAAAGATATATCTATCCTCAGCATGGACCAACAGAGATAGTTTGTTTGATACGACATTTATCATATGGTCCTTTTATTCAAAGAACAACTTAATTTCAGTCAAAGCTGGAGGCGTCTATCATCTTAGTTACTAGTATCCTCATACACATCAAATTACACAATAAATGGCTGTCTAATTTAAAAACGCACCCTTCCACTGTTCTTCATCACAACTTTTGCCTTCAACGCCTTCAGTGCATTCGCTTGACTCATGTCCATACAGCATGTTCTGTACATTAAATGCAAAAAATATCATAATTAGCAAAAAAATAGTTCTAGTAAGAATGAATAAATAACGGCATGTGTTATTGATCGGTTTGTACTGATGTTGGTGACCGCTGACGGCAGTTTGCAAAACAAACTTAAAAATCTGTGAAAAGTACTATATTTATTCAGGAAACTACGTGCTTTTTCGATCTACTTCTAATCAAGTTATCAGGGACACGAGGTTGAAGGGAAGTGAGGGCATCCTAACGGACGTGGGTGTGGTCAAGATAGCAACGACAAACTCTGTCGACGAGTTTTTAAACATTCATATTACTACCGATAGAAGAGATACCGAATATGTCAAAGGACTAGAAAAAATGAACCTAGTCATCCTAGAAGTAATTTGCTCTCTGTATTTTAATGGGAGGGGTTTATCGCTAAATTTATTGGAAACCTAGATTAGCTTCATGCTGGCCGGCTGTTCATTCATTTTAACGAAGTAAGTGAGGTCTATTAATATCAATATAGGAGATTGGTTTTCACTCCACTAATCAGAAGTGGAGATATATCATATCAGCCATGTACGTATAAACACATTATCGATAAAAAGATTCCTAATGCAAGTCCAGCTGATCTAATATTAATGGGGACTTCTTATGGCCTTCTTTATTACAAACTTTATTTTGAAATAGAGATGTGAACCGGATCCTTTAGGAGAAGCAGCATGGTTTTAGAATAGGTTATTCTTGTCTCACTAACTTATCAGTCACTCATGAAGGCTAGTGCGCTCTTAAGAACCAAAAGTTATCTGTAGCCTACATAGAATTCAACCAAGGTTTCGACAAAGTTCCGGACAACCGGCTGTTATATAAGCTAAAAAATGTCAAGATTGGAGGCAATCTATTGATGTGGCTAAAAAACTTCCTAGTTGGGCGCCAACAAAGAGTACGGGTAAACTCAAAGTTATCTAGCTGGGAAACTGCTTAGTGGAATCCCTCAGGGTTCAGTCTTGGGGCTAGTGTTATTCCTCTTGTATGTAAATGACCTTCCTAGCCTAATATCATCATCGGTCATGCTATATGCTGACGATGTCAAGATATGGAGAGCAATAAGAAGTAAAGGTGATAGCTTAGAACTCCAAAATGACCTGGAGAAATTATCTGAACGGTCTCAAACCTGGCAGTTGCCGATAAATACGTCCAAGTGTATTGTGATGCATATCGGTCATCAAGGTACAGATACATACACGATAAATAAAAATGAGCTGCCTGGTGTCCAGATACACAATGGCTTAAAAGTCATCGTTAGCCAAGACTCGATGATACTACACACTGCCGTGCAACAGTAGCCAAAGGTTTTAGAACTTTATGTCATGTCGATGCTAAGACGTTTTTGACTTTGTATACAGTGTTCGTACGTCCTAAGCCTGAGTACTGCATACAAGCTGCTAGCCCCTGTTTAAAAAAGAGAGTAAACTTTTAAAAAAGGTTCAGAGAACAAAAACTAAGCTGACTACCGGGATAGCGGAGCTCCCGTATAATGCTCGACTAGCCAAGCTAAACCTATTCCCGTAGAACTAGAGGCGACTTGATTACAGTTTTCAAGTTGCTTAGTGATGAATTTGCACTCAATATGCCCTCACCTTTTTGTCTGCCAAAACAGAGAATTTACGAGGACACTCCAAAATCTTTCACAAGCCCAGGAAAAATTACTTGTCAGCTGAATATCGACCTTCCTATCGGATCATCAACGAGTGGAATTCATTACCTCAGCAGGTGATTGAGGCTGGATCCGTCGGCTCTTTCAAAAGAAAGTTGGATCAACTGAGAAACTGCCACTGCCGCGATCAACACAGACCATCAAGCCCCCTGTTTTTTCCAAACTGAGGCTGAAACTATATAAGTTGCTATCCTTCTTCGTTGGTAAGTCCGTGAGTATAAGTCCCTTTGAATAGGGTTAGGTACTTAGTTCAAGGACTAGGAGTTTCGGGATGAGCGCAAAATTCAATAAGCGCTATTCTGTTAGTTTGTTGGTGACATATAGCTTCACTATGTTGACATTTATCTCAGGATTAAAAGTTACAAACTGTGATTTAGAAACAGCAATGAATTGCCTGGTATGAGCAACCAAAAAAAACAAAATCAAAAATTTGATACGTTTGACGCTTAATTTTACTTTAAGAAAACAAAAAACACTTTTTTGATGTTATTCAAAGTTTGTTGACTGATATGCGGGTCTATTTTTACATGACAGTTAGATTCATAGCTTTCATGCTATGCCGTTAGACTTACCACCTGTTGCTTGAGTATTTTAGCATAAGTGGTCTTACTTAAACTGATTAACAAGATAAATCGTATTGTCACAGATCAATTTGGCCACGTGGGCATGGTTTCAGTCATTCAGCTCTTATCATGGTCATAAACGTTTTAGTGATTATACCGGATGAAATACAGTCAGCGTAGTATGGATACGTGTATCAAATACCACTTACAGGACGTTGAGGAATGTAACCAAGGGTACTTTTAATCAGAAGTGTTGCATCAACGACCAAAGGATGACCTAACTCTCTGTAGGCTCGATTTGTGGGAGCGTATAAACCTTCGAGTTGTTTTTGACAGCATCTTCGTTGATAATTATTGTAACGTACCTTTGAAAATAAAGGAGAATATCGAAATAAACATACTTCAGATCTAGAAGGAGGTGTGAAAGAACAAATTTCGAAGTTTCTCGTTTGTACTTTTAAGGACCGATCCATTTGTATTGATGTTTGACTCTGTCGTTATCGTTACTTTTCAGTGGTGTATTCAAACAAAATATAACTTTAGATGCTATATATCGTGAAAAAATGTCATATTTAAAATAGTTCAACAAGCGTTCCTAACGTTGGGGTATTTTATCTCCTTACTCCTCGTTTTCAGTGTTTTAAAGTAGACGTGGCACATTTAATGATCACTGAAGAACGGATTTATGACCTCGCACTTCTGAGCCCACTGGGTACAACTGAGGGACAGTAAGTTTTAACTTCAAGCTCTCATTTTGGGAAGATACTGGTGGAATGCAAATTCTTCTGATCACTTCGATCAACAATGCTAACATCAGTGTGATTGTTCACCCATAAAGCGAGAATGTTGTTTCGGAAGTGGTCTACATCAGCACATAAACTAATGGTAGACTGTAAATTAGTTGAGCGTATTGATCGCCTTACTTATCTAAGAGGTCTCATTTGCCCTGATAGGTTTGTGTTGGTCGAATTCTTGGCACGAATTCAGAAACCTTGGAAGTCTTTTACAACATGCTGTACTTGTGTAATTAACAAGATAACTGACTGCAACTAAAAAACGAGTTTACCGGGCAGCAGTTCGCCCCGTCCTATTTTACAGGTATGAAATATGCCAATCAAGAATGGGGGATGCTAGGAGTGTAATAATATTCTACGATAGGCGTCTTTTGACTATTGCTCATATGCTTTAGAACCATCATGTCAGCAATCCTGAGATTGGACACAAAGTTTCAGGTAATAATGTCACTCCGACCGATCACATGGAGAGTTTTACGCATGCCCACCCACTAAATACCTTGGTGCGCCATGATGGCCATTATGGAAATTTTGTTGGGAAATAGGTTGGGGAGGGTAAGCAAATATTATATCAGTACATGCGGTCGTTGATCCTTGGGTGGAGCAATTCAGTTAGGCTAAGGCTAACTAGTTTAAGTCCTCATGTTTAGCGCAACAAATGATTTGAAACTTTGTGTGATTAAGCTCAAAATCGTCCTCAATGGAGCAAGTACATTCACACTTTCTTTCTTTAGATCTTAAGTTTTAAAATTACATTATAAGTTCTTTTCATTTCACTTATTCGTATTTTCGCCCTAAATGATATCTTTTGTCTGATTAGTTACTAAATTTAATGTTCTCAAATTCGCCTCGCCAATCTTATCTCACTCTGCTATTGGTATCAAGGAATATTATTAACATGTGCCAGGTACTATATTGATTATTTAATACTTACCGACTTAGGGTTTTGATTTTCCATTACCTCTAAACCATTATGATAAAAGGGTATACTCAATGTTATTTTTAATATTATCCTAATGACATCCGTGTTTATAACGAGTATGAAGAGAGAAGAGTTGACAAGCATTAAATTTAATTTAAACCAACTTACAAGGATGAACAGATCAATTTGAAGTGCTCGTAAATTATTGTTCCATGCTGCTTCTCGACAAATTTCGTTATTCTCAGAGTAAAGGAGTACCGAGCCGTAACTGTTGTAACAAGTTCGTTATCGGACGGCGTGCTTAACAAAGAATTAATAATTTAATCCTTCTGTTTCCACGAATTGCGGACAACGCTCGACTACAAAGTTAGTTTGTTCATAGAAAAGCGAGTTTATCTAAAGAGTTACAAGAGATATTGGGCTTCTAGAGATTATAAGAACTATGCATAACTGAAATTGAACTGAAACAAAGGTGCAACATAAGGGAAGTGCCAGTACCAGTGGTCCGGTCTCATAAGGATTTTGGGCTGACAGGGTGTCATGATATTAAGACGACAGCCCATTGCCGGGATGTCGCAGCTAGTGAGTTTAGAACCCCGTGGGCTTTAAAACGGACATTCAATAGGTTAGACGTTACCATGTTCACTATAGTATACACAACCTTAGTGAGAACGAAGCTAGAGATCTGCGTTCAGGCTGCAATCCCCTGTTTAAAAAGTGGGTCGGATGTCCCGGAAAAGTATAGAGGGCAGCTATCTGTAAAATTCCAGAACTCCGGAGTTTATCATACAAATAGCGGCCTGAAATGCTGGACCTCTTTACTCTGTCCTATCGCAGATTAAGAGGTGATCAGATTATGTTGCATAGAATACTATGAAATGATTTTGAACCGAATATATCCTATACTTTTCAATCCAATAGATCGAAACATCTCAGGGGACTTAGCAGGCGAGTGGAAAAGCCGAGAACGAACAAAATACACATGGTATACCGATTTTCAGTCCAATACTTGGAATTTGTTACGCGAAGCAGTGATGTTCGCGCCTTCAGTTGAGTCATTCAAGAGAAGACTAGACACTCACAGGAGCATACTAGAAAGAGAATAATATAGGCCATAGGCTTTCTTTCTTTATTAGGCAAATCTGAAATCTGGAATGCCCCCCACAACTGGGTTCAAGGTCGTTGGCACCGAACGGCGGGTAACTTTGATTTGGTTTTACGCTTGTCAGTAGAATGCCTTTATGCTGCGGTGGAATCGGAACACCTAGGGAGCCGTCTGCAGAGGAGAAAGAAAAACTTAAAACTCTGGTAAAGTTCTGTATATTCCGCTTAATATTCTCAGTTAGAAAGTAAGTTGGAGTCCCATATCGGACGAAAACCTCGTTCATTTGAAATCGTCCAGATCACTAGTCAGGTAGTCGCAGGAACAAATCACTTCGTCAAGGTAACTTTTAGGGTTTCCGTCTAACGAGGATTTACAGGTGAAAATAGATGATGGAGACTATATTCACGCTCGAATTTTTGAACCACTACCCTGTCATGGCAAAGAACTTCAACTACACTCTGTCGTTAAAGATAAAAAGGAAAGTGATGCATTGGAATACTTCTGAAACTCGGTTCTCATACCCACTACTTGTTTGATTAATATTCTTGTTTTTTATAATCTCTTAATATACTTTTGATGCTCATATATATTATTTATGATATGATATGTACGGTTCTCTGTACTAGCATCCTACTGTATATATGCTGGGAATGTAAATGTGTAACTGTTGACCTGTAGTCATATGACTGTAGTTTGATTAATAGCTCTCGCGTATCCTTGTCTCTTGAGGCAAAAGACTGATATATATTCCGTTCCTTCTTATAGAAGCACTACTTGCAGCAACTAGCGAAATTTAACTGCGGCTTCTTCATGGTATGCAAATCAAGTATTCTCGGGTGTTTCTAAGGAACTGATAATCTTAAGAGTTATATCTTGATGAAATTAGTCTCAATGGTTGTTTGTAGACCATTTTGTATTTCATACTCAACAGGTTTAGATGAAGTACATCCTCATAAAGAATGTTTTACCTGTATACTCTACCAAATTAAATGACATATTATAAATAATACTAGCTAGTTTGTCTGTATAACTGTTGAAATGGTGAGAAGTATCCGTGCCGCAACCGTTGTGTCCCAGCTGAGATAGATCACTAATGTTTAAAAGGCACTGTCTTGTTATGTAGTTGGAAGCAATTGCTGTAAAGCAACGTAACCATGTTCCGTGTTAGTAAGCACTCGTCAAGACAGCGCTTCTGCAATCTTGATTGAATGATACTTGTTTCCAAACGATATCCGTATATAGTGTGAGTTTAGATTATAGCTACACATTTGATTTATTTTTGAGCACTTGCTCTGTTTCGTATTCCAAATCGTCGTATCCCAAATGTTATGAAAAGGGTGGGAATTATCCTAATAACTGTAGTATTTTTATATTGGAAATATAATTCCCTCTTTTTTCATATAACTTGTCTGTAGAATGACTTAACGTGCGTGTGAATAGGTTGGATTAAGAGTGCACGTGATCTCTACCATAAACAATGTCAAATGATGCCGAAATGACTAGCCGAGTATATATATGACTAGCTACTACCGTACTAGTACTCTATAAATGAAATGAATATGAAATCGAATATACTCTACACCATTATTTGGCGTACAGTTTCACGGCTGATAGTTTAACCTTACTACTGTTGTTCATTGAATTTGATACAGAATTATCATGGAATCAACCTTTACCAGCGATTGAGATGGTCATTATAAAAGATGATGTGTTTCTGAAACGAGAATGCATGAGGTTTATTATACTTTTGAAATGATTTTAGTGAAATCTTCCGTAAACTATTCCACATTATGGAAGTGTTGCGCGAATTTCTCCACATACTATATTTCTTTATTAAAACGACTAAAGATATATTGCCGAATACAGAACAAAGTTTACAGACCTGAAAATAGAAAGGCGTTTATTCAGTTATTATTCGTCCGAGTTCACACCATTCATAAGATCAATCAGTGGTTAAAAGCAGCTCTAAAAGCTCATTCCTCGCTGCAAAATCAGCTACTCTTGATTGCTTCCAGGTCATTGAGCTTCATAATGCTTCACAAATTGTACAAAATTCAGGAAGAGCTGGCTCTTGAGAGGTAAACTGTCTTTCGTCCAGGTCCTGCATGCATCAACTACAGCTTCATCGTCCGCCGAATCCTGGAACGCCACTACATTTGCCGCAGGCAAACAACCACTGTGATTTTTGAGTTCATAGCTGCCTCCAGTTGATTGGTTCTTTGCTATTTAATTGTCTATTGAGGAATAATGTTTTCTTGAGAATTTTATCAGCATTTTTGAGGTTGAGTACACAAACTGATGCCATGACCAAGTGGTTGGAACCAAACTTTGTGATAAATTATTGTTGGGTTTGAGATAAGATATCAATGCTGATGGTGTTCTGATGGATGAGATTGACCTGCATATGATGATCTTTAGGACGTCTTGAGTCAACCTTTACTAAATTTAGTGCCGTCGTGATAAGTCTGATAGTAAAATATTTGGTCTAAAATGTGTCGTTGAGAGGAGTTCTACACTGTCCTTGTGAAAACCTACTATCTGAGCTGAATTTATTTGACCCCTGTTTGTATCCAATCATCGCAGACATCCAGTTATAACACCATGTTGTTAACACTGGGGCTTTACAGTGTATTTCCAGGTTTAGTAAAGATAACCCAATTAGTGTCACCATCTTGTAACACCGAGTTTGTTGGTTTGGACAGGTCTCACGATTGTCGTTTAAGGTAATTCAACAGCACACACTACTTACTGAATGAATGTAAAATGGAAGACTTAGTCTCATAATGGCAGTGTGCCGTGTTATTATTAATAGCTCCATAGGACTTGGACCTGTAGGGTCATCACAACTTACTAGTTGGTGTCTTAGAGATGGTGCAACTCAGTGACTTGAGCTCTTGCCAGACGCAGTTCAGAACGGAAGCCAGTCGTGACCCTGCTGTGGCGCTATTTATGTTTTCGTTTTACAATCTTATTCTCCTTATAAGCATTTCATTCATGTGCGTATTCTTTGGGTGACCTATTGTATCGTGATTTGTGTCTTTTAAATAATTAAATAAGTGTCTTTGACTTCTCGGATAAGTCATCTTCTTACAAATAAGTAATCATAAACATACTTGTGTACTTATAATACACGGGATAATGATAAACTGTCAAAATCGATGAAGTGGGGTTAGGATTTATAGACTATAAGTTGAAAACCAAGTTTTCTAATAATTTGCCAATAGTTATAAATGAAGTTCATTTATGTAATCAGATAACAGTATTCATTAAAATTTCTGAATAAATGATGTAGTTGAATGTGTACCACTTTTCTATCAGTTAACAAACCTAAAATATGCAAGACTGAGCGTCAAACTGTTTTGATAAGCGATAAAATGAAATATAACGAGGTATATAATCACAAGATCAAAAGGCAAACAAGTAGAAAGATGAGATTAAAGTAACAGAGGTGATTTAAAGAGTAAACATTTATTGGTGCCTTAAAGTGTATCTTAATTTAGGCTTCACATGTCTAACAGAATAAAATACACTTAGAAAAAGTAAGATCAAAATCGGTCGGGGTTATGGACTTAAAACAATGAAATGTTTCATCTTCAATTGCCTTCATTTTACAAACAATATGATAATGCTAATTCAGAAACACATAGAAAAATGTGAAGTCATGAGTGTGCGGTGTAAACTACTTATGTTGACAAACATAAGTAGTGCATAACACTAATCGGAAGTGGAAAACCTGACCGAAGAAGGCTAAGAAGATCGAACTGAAAAGAACAGAAGAGAAACTAGAAAAGGATTGTGAACTGGAAGAATCATACAAAATGTGAAGAATAAGTAATGGAAGATTTCCAAATGAAGTTTTCAGTTTATAATGGAGTTTTTTTTTCTCTGAGCTGCATGGTTTGGTCGTGCAGCTCTCATCATTCTTCTGAACAAAATCATCAGCACAAACTTCAGGTAGAAGTCTGATGATGTCGTTCAGAAGAACGACGAAAGCTCCATGACCAAATCATCCAAATGAGCTACAAATCTTCTCCACCATCACAAAGTATCCAGTGTATGATTCACCATGAACTTCTCTAATTTATTGTTCAAATATAAATAGTAATCTCCGCTTGTGTTCCCGTTTACTACCATTACACCTAAATATTAGACAATAATTGTTTTGTCGCCCTCTAAACATAAGTTTCATCAATGGTGGTAATTATATGTATATATATATATATCTCTCTCAAAAAAAAAACACTTTATCTAAATAACCGATGTCAATTAAACGACTAATGGTTGTCTAATATAAAAATTACTATCTATATTATTATTCAAATGAAGTCAATCAATTGATTCGGTAGTAGGAAAAGCATTTCCAGATGAAATATTTTAACTTTGATAGTAACATCGGTATTTTTCTCTCTCCCTCCCTCTCTCTCTCACTCCGTCTGTGTGTGTGTGTGTGTGTATAGACCAGAATTGTTACCGATGGAAAGACCAATGTTAGTTCATTGCGACAAATTTTTGACAAGTTTTATTCCCCAAATTTTCCGCTTATCAATTTTGAAAATAGAAAAAGAGAAGAAAAAAAGAACGAGGTTGACTATTTGAAAACTTTCTCCCTCCTATTCCAAACAAACAAACAAACAATTGCAAGTTATGATTTAATCTTTCAGAACTATTCTCTTAGTGATAAAATTGTTGTCAAAATAATGTTGAAAAGGTATTAGTAACTATGAAAATTGAGAAAAATTTTTTTGTGTGTGTGGAAATTTCGATTAGTTTAAATAGTATTAGAATAATTAGTTATAGAATAGGGAAATCATTTAAGACTTAAGGGATATTCTCTAATTAATTAGTTTATGCCCATTTGATATTGTTCTACTTGTATCCTCTCATTGATGTTTTAGAACTGCAATTGATCAGTCTCTCTTATTGGCATATATGCATACTGTGTGGATTGTCTTAATTCATAAGTGCCCAAATAGGATCACACTGCTAACCACTATCTATCTTTGCTTAAAATGCTTGTAAATTAAGGCAATATCAAAGTAATCCATACAGTATGCACATATGCCAATAAGAGACTGATTAATTGCAATGCTAAACATCAATGGGAAGATTCAAGTAAAACAATATCAAGTGAATTTAAACTTCACCCCATTACACAAACAAGCGACTATCAGGACTCAGTAGTAGTTAAGTGGATAACGCGATGGCGTTTGAAGCGAACGGTAATGGGACGGAGTTCCAGATTGAATATCAACTGTGAGATGCAGGTACATCTATCTGACGAGTCCTAAATAGGACTGTCAGCCACTATTCATCTTTGCTTATAAGATTAAACTATAGTTTAACAATTAAGTTGAAACCTGACTGTCAAACTATTATTATCCAAACATACTTAGCTTCCTCTGTTACAGTCATAGTTTACTCCTAGTTTGAATGAGTCAACAGATTAAAGAAGTAACCTCGTTAACTCCAAAGTACTCTAAATAAAGTTATTAATATTTCAAAGTAGAAGAATAGCAGACAGTGAATTCAAATAGTTAAGTTTTCCTGACAAGACCTGAGGATAACGGATATATCTGTAAATGAACACGTTTAATGCTCTGTAAATAGCATCGATTCAATGTCGAATGCTTATATGTTCTTCAGACGAACTAATTACCTCATCAAAGAATAATGAGACATATTTGTGACTGAAGTGGATTGATATGAATGTCAATAAATGAATGAGCTGTCATTCACTAGTAACTCACTCGATTTAATTCAGTCAGTCAGTTACAACGTAGGACCAGGCACATATGTGCATCGGTCCAGGTTGCCATACAGCATCAGCACAACAAGATGAACACCGGATTCATAGCAGTGGTTAGGTCAAAGGTAGTAATATATAAGAGAAAGATTGCATATAGAGATATAGTACAAGAAGAAAGAATTGGTTCGTAGAAAGAAAGATATGAAGTGATTTTAATCTCTTAGTTTAAGGGAAGACGGAGTGCATACATCGACGCCATTGTGATCGATTCTGAGCCATGTCACCAATAGTCTCCAACCATTGGTTACGATAGTCACGCGGACCCCAACCAAGTAGTCTGCATCTACCAACATGGCTCAGACTAGAAGTTGGTGATTTCAAGCACTGATGCCACGTTTTGGTTTGGCCGCCCCTAACTTTCTTCCAACCATTTCCAATACCGGATAGCATTGCACGTCGTGGTAATCGGTGTTCAGGCATACGTAACACGTGGCCCAATCATCTCAGTCGATGAAGATTCATAACCTCATCAACTGATTTACCATTATTCCCTAATACTTACCCGGTGATCCCAGCAGACGCCAGCAATATTTCTGAGGCATCTGTGGTCAAATACTAATAGCTTACGAGTGTCTTCTACTCTTAATGGCCATGTTTCGCTGCCGTAAATTAAAACAGAACGGACTGCCGCGCAGTATACTCGTCCTTTTATTGATAGATGGATATCTAGCCTTCGCCATAGGTGACGAAAGTTGGCAAAAGCCAAACGAGCTTTCCGAATCCGTGCTGAGATTTCGTCCGATACCAACCCATTAGGGCTGATCAGACTTCCAAGATAAGTGAAGTTGTCAACGCGTTCGACTACTTCACTCCCTATCCTTAGTTCAGGTGTTAACGCAGACCAGTCCTGAAGCAACAACTTGCATTTAGAGGGATAGAAGCGCATTCCAAACATCCTGGTTATGACTAGATTTAATTCAACTCGATTCAGATTACAATGAGAGGATTTGATAGAGCAGCTAATTTTGTGGGATTGGATCGGTTATGTTTCTTTTCATTCATTTAATATTCCGTATAAATCACTTAATGATTGAATAATATTTGGATATTAAGTTCTAGTTAATGTTTACATGAAAGAAATGTTTGAACTACAGACTACTGTTAAGTGGAGAGATGTTGAGAATAAAGAGTATTAGATAGTTATGTGCAGTGAATCAGTAGTCCCAAGATGGTATCAAATATTTGTCCAATAGTTTCTGGACTTCATTCGTAAACTTTTAGTCGACGTTTAGGATACTACGTAGCTGATTTTGAAATATCAACTGTTTGGTGTTCATATTATGATAGGTTTAAAACTGAATCTGCAGTACCTAGGGGTGTAGAGAACCAAAAAAACAGGATTAATCTATAAAATTACTGACTGTTGGACTAAGCGCTGTTGGTAAGTGTACACTAAACTGATAGGGATCCGAAAGATAACCATAGTTCTAGATAGTGATAAATAATAGATGACATAATTCTCAGGATCTATCCCAGTAATACCGTTACATTCACTCTCTAACTTCCTCTAAGTCTTGAGGTCTGATAATATTTCGTGTTTCTTATTCCTAGAATTCATTCCTTCTTCTTTCTGAACTATATTCTTCGACCATTGTTTTTGCTTATTATCATTGATGTTACTATTATTTTTCATTGTTTGATATTCATCTTGCTGATTTCCTTTTAGTTTGTTGAAAGAGTATGATAAATCAAACTGACATACATGTTCTAGGCTCTTGGTTGATTATGACTAGCTGATATTTTCGCCTCTATGCAGTAAAATTCAAACGATTATTCACTGACATTAATATCCAACCAATGTAGTGTGATGATGACGAATATAACAAATGAAGGTTAAATTTAGACATTAGCACCGTTGGATGTATACTTAATGATCTAGAAGTTAAGCGTCCACACGCAAGAGCGGTAGGTCCTGGGTTGTGGATGCACACTGCTCAGGAATCCCATACTAGGACGAATCGGCCGTCCAGTGTTTCCAGGTTTTCCATGGTGGTCTAGCTTTAATTAACTCATGAATTCAACTATTGAATGAAGGTTACTTAAATAACCAGTAGTTGTCCCTTACTATTCATTTTAATCTATATTTCACTGAATTCATCATATTAACGAATTCTTATTCGTACATTTTTTTGCCACTAAGTCTTTGGTCTTCTTCAAAATTAAGTCCAGTTTGGATGATAAACATGAAATGTACCGAGAAAACATGTTGGTTGGTTTTGTAAAAATGACAATTTATCAACATCATCAATCAATAACATCAATCGGCTTATGATCTCAATCAATAACTTATTAATAATCTCCACAATGCCATACTCATGTGCTCACTAGTGACTAACTTCGTGAGGGAATTTTTGGAGTTCGAGTGAGAAGCCGTGACCAGTCGAGCTAATACGTGTTGGGTAGAGACAGGCATCTACCTCAGTACAATGACAGATGGTCACGTAATTTCATGGATTGGTCGAGGTTAGACATTAACACCGTTGATGTCAGCTGGCTCAGTGGTCTAGAGTTTAAGCGTTCACACGCGACTCCTATAGGTCCTGGGTGTAAGGTGTGATTGATAAACGAACTCACCAATGATAAAGTGAGACGACCACCACCAAATTAACTTTCTTTGACTTTGTATGACTATATCCTGCTTATTCATCAGTCACAATTTTATATTCACTATAAAACAATATTCGCCTTGTTGACCCATTTTTCCAATACTCTAGCTACTGTTCGGTATGCTATTTATGTCTGTTTTTCCCTGTGTGTGCCCAGGTCGGTTGATGACGTAAGACCCTGGGTGCTATGTCCAAATCCATACCGTTAGTGAACGAGCATTGCCAAATAGCTTTGCCCTGGCGCCACCAACAGAGCCTACCTAATAACAGAAAACTAGCGATGAGTAGGTTGAATTATTTGAGGAGCCGGCTCATCCGTGACCAAAGGTTTCATAAGGAATATGTTGATATGATGGAACAGTATACTGGACGTTGCTACGCCAAAAACGCCACAAAGAACTCCACTAGGTGTCGGGTCAGCATTTGCCGCACCATCCTGTCTTCCATCCGAAAAAACCTAATAAACTAAGAATCATACTCGACTGTGCAACACAATACGTCAGGATCTCCCTGAATAAAAACTTGTATTCTGGTCCATATTTAGTTGATAATCTAGTAGATGTGTTCACCAGATTTAATCACGTGGTAATCCCGCCACAGGACCGCGACGCCCTTCGATTTTTATGGTGGCCGCAGGGTGATATATGAAACGAACCAGATACTTATATGGTGAAAGTACAATTGTTCGATGTGACCTCCTCACCAAGCTACGCAACGTTTGCTCTACAAAGAACTATCCTAGATAACGAGGCTAGGTTTCCCGAATGTATTATACAAACAACGAAGGAACAGTTCTACGTTGACGATTTACTAACTAGTATTGATACGTTAGAAGAAGCTAAATTGGTATATTCGCAGCTGAAGGAGATGTTACAGTTAGGGGGTTTTAATATGACCAAGTGGGCCAGCAACAGTGTTGAATTAATAAAGTTTATTTCGGAGGAAGACCGCATAGAAAGAAACGTAGACATTTGTTTACCTATGGAAAGAAATGAAAGTACTCTAGGAATAGAGTGGAATGTTCGAACGCATAAGATCTTCTTCAGGGTATGTGAATTCGATGCGACTCCCACAAGAAGAACCATTTTGTCGCTTCTATATTCGACCCCATTGGGTTTATAGCTTCAGTTGTTCCATCAGCTAAATTAGTTTTGCAAGATACTTGTCGGCAAAATCTAGCATGGGACTCAGAGCTTCCTATGGAGTGTTTTATGAGATGGGACTGTTGGATCAGAGGTATTAAGCGCTTAAGTGGACTATTACTTCCCAGATGTCTCCTACCGGGATCGTACGAACCACTGGCCACTCAAATTCATTGCTTTGCCGATGCTTCAGAAATTTTATTTGGTGTTGTGACGTATGCTCGTTTTGAAGATGTTTCCCGTCAAGTTCATTGTTTTTTCTATTAGCTAAGTTCAGGGTTGCTCCACTGAAACCTATAACCATTCCTAGAATGGAATTAACAGCTGCGATACTATGTGCTAAGATTGGAAAACACGTGGAATAACAACTGCGTATCCTTATCTCTTCTGTCACTTATTGAACGTATTCATTAATCTTACTTCATTGCATAAGAAACATAACCAAAAGATTTGAGAGATTCGTGAGCAATAGGTTTGCAACGATTCATGAACTGTCTACAGCAAGCCAATAGAGATACGTGAAAATTAAATTGAATCTTGCGGATCATGCGTCACGTGGACTGTCACTAAATGATAAGGCTAAGATAAAGGAGTGGTCACATGGGCCGGGATTCCTGTGGGAGGAAGAGGATAAATGGCCTAACTTAGAAAAAAAATTGAGAACACTATAGCCCATGTATTAACATGAGATTCCGGACCCCCACTGGGTTCGAATCCATCGAGCAGGATCATGGATGCGCACTGCTGAGGAGTCCCATAATAGAACGAAAAGCCCATTGAATGGTTCCAGGTTTTCAATGGTGATCTAACATCAACCGGTTCATGATCACAATCCAAATATTAATAATAAGTAGTATTATATTGTAACAATATTGATTTCATTTATTAGTTCATTACTGTATATTAATCAATAAAATTAGAATGGATTACAACCTTTGTTAATCTAAATAAAATGAATCTAAAAATCGATATGAGAATAATTTAGCTGACACCATAGAGCAAACCAACAAATGGATTTTCGAATATCGATGAAATCAAAGTAAAAAAAGAACATAAACAAAAACAAATCACATGACTTGGCAACCAAACCAAGTTAGTTAAGTTGACACTTCTTAGTACATTTGAATAAGTTTTATAAATTGTACTGACCAAAACGTCAATATTCTAGATATAAGATCTCTTGTGTTTTTTTCTGTAAAACCATCTTATCAAACTTCATATGGTATGTATATTGATAGTAGAAAGTTGAGAAATAGAGTATTTATAGTTCTAAAACGATGATCTGTATATTCGGTTGTACTGGGTTACTTACGCCTGTTACTCCTAATGGAACATAGGCTACCGACAAGCATTCTCCAACCCACTCACTCTGTCTTGAGCCTTCCTTTATAGTTCCATTTAATCCTTGTTCATTTTTTTTATGTTTATCTCCATTTCCCGGCGTTGTTTGTGTTTTTTCGTCTTCCTCTTTTCCTTTGGCCTTGAGGATTCGAAGTGAGCACTTGACTTGTGATGCAGTTGGGTGCTCTCCTCAATGTGTGTCCTATCCACTTACAGCGCTTCTTCCTGATTTCTTCCTCCACTGGAATATGGTTTATTCTCTCTTACAATACGTTGTTGCTAATAGTGTCCAGCCAACGGATCTGAAGTATTTCGCGTAGACTTATGTCTTCTAGATGATGGCTTTCGTAGTTCTCCAGCTTTCCGCTCCATACAGTAGAGCTGTTTTGACATTTGTATTGAAAATTCTGACCTTGGTGTTGGTCGACAGACAGCTGTTTTGAGTTCCAGATGTTCTTCAGTTGTAAATATGCTGCTCTTGCTTTTCCGGTCCACGCCTTCACATCTGCATCAGATCCACCTTCTTCATCAATGATGCCACCCAAATACGTAAAGGTTTTTACATATACATACATACCAGTGCTTAAAACTTAGGTATTATTTCAAATAGGTACAGAGCATGTATACAAAATTGCAGAATGTTAATCATTTCATATGGTAATTAACATTTTAACTGATTATCATAAATCTATCACTTGAAATAACAACCCTGACTGGTTTTATTTATACAACTAACTTGGATAATGAATCTCTGTAATCAGATATTGACCATAATTATAATCTATCTGTTAAACTATTCAGTGATTTATTGCTGATGTATCTTGGTAAATAATCGATAATCACATGAATAAACTAAATGATATAGCCTAATTTTATTGATAGTATTGTGGTGTGTACTACTGATGTCAATAATTATCAGTAGTATGTATCATCAATCGAAAGAGAAATGACTGGCGACAGAAGGTTAAGAAGATCGAAGAAAAAAGAACGAGAACAAATGATGATTGGTGTGGAAACGAAAGAACAATGAAGTTTGAGACGATTGATTGACATTTTGCAAATGATGTATTTACTGTTTGGTTCGCAGATTTTACTAAGATATTCTGTAATGTTGTATTAAGAGACATTCGATTGTTCTCACTTGTGTTCTTGTTCACTACAATATAACTATTTTCGAATAACTCCTGACCTCAGAAGTAATAAACTTTCCAAATTAAATCAATACTGAATATGCTCTGTATGTTCATCCATTCAACTGGATTCTATGTATATATGTTGTATATCAAAAGTCTTATCATACGTTATTACACTTCAATATCTGTTATTGGTATTACCTTTCCTTCTTGTTAGTCATTGACATTAATCGAGTAATTTAAGTCATCTTGTGTTTAGTCTATTTTATGATTGTTTACAGTTTACATCTTCTTACAAATGACCTAGAAGGTCATAAAGTTTTTGCTAGTACATCAGATCTTATTGTAATCGTTGGATCCACAATTGATTGATCACTGGGTGATGATCAATGTCATGTGTTTCAGGTCCTTCATTATGCAGATCGAATTCTATCGACCAAGTTGCAATGTGGCCACTAATCTAGGTGACTTGACATTGCGTGTACTATGTTTAGATAAGATGGTGGTTGGAGGAAGGCCAGGATATCCCAGTGCTTCTGACTGTGAAACTGGGCTACACGGGATCGAATCCATCAGGGAGCACCAGTTCCTTTACGATTAAAGTTATACCTTGCTAATAAGTGCTAAATAGCACTAAACCCAAATCCAGGGTTTCCTGTTGATCATAGGTGTCTTCGAAACATTGCTCGTATATCTTGGGACCATCGAGTAAGTAATGCAGTTGTTAGGAAACGCGTACTGGGTAAGGATGGCAAATCGATTGATGAAGTAGTGAAACTTCATCAGTTGAGATGGCTGGGACACATCTCACGTATGTCCAACCACCGTCTGCCTCGACGTGCGATGTTTTATGGTGTAGGAGTAGGTTGGAAGAAAGTTAGGGGTGGCCAGACCAAAACATGGCACAAGTCCATGGAGTCACTGACAAGTGGACTGAGCCATGTTAGTAGGTGTAGACTATCTGGTTGGGGACCGCGAGATGATAGCAATAGATGGTTAGAGACCTTGAATGACATGGCTCAAAATCGTTTGCGATGGCGCAGGTGCATCCACTCTTTGTGTTCTCCCGAATTCTTCATGTCGCTTTCTTTTTTTTTCTCTTTCCAAATTTATTCCACTGAATTATACTCTTTGAATAACATCTTCAAACCCTAATTTTTCCGATTACTGCTTGTACTCTCACCGCCTCTACCACTATGGGGTTTGAATCGACAACTGCATCTCTGTGCTAATGCGGTATGGCAACTCGAACTGATGCACGTACCTACGGAGTTCTACGTTGTTACTGACTGACTGACTTCCGACCGCCATCTTATCTTAATCGTTGAGTCTATTGTATTAAGTGAATTTCTTAATAGGAAGTGCAATATTAAACTATAAAATCATGACTACAATTGTAGTTAAAGTACAATATTTGGTGCTTTTTACAATGTTCTTGTTTGGATTGATTTTGAATCGACATTAATTAACTATATCTATTCTAAATATCAACGTATCCCTTTTCGAATCGAATGAGTTTGTTACTCCTAACGGAGCAAAGGCCGCCGACCAGTATAATTTTTTTCCGGTTAGCGTTTCTTTTTAGCGAGTTAATTTTCTACGGGATGTGTTCGTTAAACCTATGCCCAACCCTCTTCCTTTATCCGGGCTTGGGACCGGCATTAGCCCCCAGAAAGGCTCCAGGCGTAGTTCCAACTCATTGATATCCATTTTGTATTTTTAGGAAATTTATGAACACCATATATCATGAATGAAATAACATACAGTTGATTAGTTTGATAAGGTCAACCTATTCGTTATAGTTTACTGATTTCAAATGATTTGCCGGTTAAATTCTCAAAAAATTCTTTATCATGAACTATCCTTATTCTAAATACTGAAAATGTTTAACCTCTTAAAGGATAAACAATGAAATCGACCCATCACCTTCATGTCCATTGTCCTTAATCAATGAATTACACAATGTCAGTTGAACTACTGATTGTTTATACATTTTAATAATGTCAGCACAACTATTTGTAATGATGGTTATTAATGATAATGATTTAATGTTTAAACATGTAAATCATTGAAATGATGCATTTCAGGACAACGATCAATTAAACATTCTGAAAATTATGTAACTAAATTAAATTCTAGGAAAAAAGATCAATGATGATATATTATTGTTGAGAGAAGTTTGCCTCTCAAATGGTCTGGTATGACCGAGGGTGGGAAGAGTTCGCTCTCCTTCTTGAAATACTCTTACATGGCCACGTCTATACAACCACTATCACGGAATTCCTACTCACTGCCTTCTCGAAGCAGGGATGTTATTTACGAAGTTGAAAGGACGAAAAGTCAATGTCAGGCCCTTCAACTGGATTGGTGGACGAGGAGGAATCACCCATCTAGGGGAGTTGGAAAATCCTGATTCCAAACTAATGGTACACATGGGCTCCAGTATTCCGGAATAACAAATGGTATATGAGCCAATCGTTGGTTAGCGGCTATTATAGGACTGCATCTCCTTACGTTGTCCCACTGCCTTATGGATCAGACCTTTAGGCTGAAGGCTCTGGGTGCGGCCCCCTGTGAAAATCACCTGCTTCGGTCTGAACAGCCGTGTAGTATCATAGGTCACACACAAATCAAGTAGCTTGTGTGGTGCATACATATTTGTTGCCCCTTTGTACCAATATTTATGTGTTCATATAAATAAATAGTGATATTCATATTCAATTAAGAATAATATCATCCATGGAATAGCATTGCTACCGACAATGAAATTGTAACAGGAATTGAAGGGATTTATGAATCATGGTTCGAACCAGTGAGGTTCTACAGCTGGAACCAGGTGACAAAACTGCTAAGAATGTTATAAACTCATCTTTGTTAACGTTCTTACTTAACCGCTGTCAAATGAATGCATCTAGGTCAGTATATATATTCAGGAATAATCGATTAAACTTAGTACTCCAATGGAAATATTGTACAAGCACAGTTCCACGGTGATTGATAATCAAATAAGATTTAATGATTCACATGAATACAATGCAGAAAGTATGCTTAAAACTAATAAACTGTAATGACCTGATTTGTTTCACTTGGACGTTTCTAAGTGAATCACTGATTAGTAGTGTTCATAATTTTGAATTAGTAGTACTTACTTACTTCTTACTTCCGCCTCTTACTCCCAATGGAGCATAGGCCGCCTACCAGCATTCTCTAACCCACTCACTCTGTCCTGGGCCTTCTTTCCTAGTTCCATCCAATTCTTGTTCATTTTTCTCATGTCTATCTCCATTTCATGGCGTAATGTGTTCTTTGGTCTTCCTCTTTTCCTTTCGCCTTGAGGATTCCATGTGAGGGATTGTCTTGTGACGCAGTTGGGTGCTTTCCTCAATGTGCGTCCTATCCACTTCCAGCGCTTCCTCCTGATTTCTTCCTCCGCTGGGATCTGGTTTGTTCTCTCCCACAGTACGTTGTTGCTAATAGTGTCCGGCCAATGAATCTGGAGTATTTTGCGTAGACAATTGTTAATAAACACCTGTATTTTCTGGATGATGGCTTTTGTAGTTCTCCAGGTTTCTGCCCCATACAGTAGAACTGTCTTGACATTTGTATTGAAAATCCTGACCTTCGTGTTGGTTGACAGTTGCTTTGAGTTCCAGATGTTCATCAGTTGTAAATATGCTGCTCTTGCTTTGCCGATCGGCGCCTTCACATCTGCATCAGATCCACCTTGTTCATCAATGATGCTGCCCAAATGCGTAAACGTTTTTACATCTTCCAAATCTTCTCCGTCAATTTTGATTGGATTGGTGCATTCTGTGTTGTATCGGAGAATCCTGCTTTTCCCTTTGTGTATATTGAGACCTACTGCTGCTGCCACACTGTTCGTCTTCTCCTGCAGCTGTTGTTGCGTTTCGGATAGAAGGGCCAGATCATCTGCGAAGTCTAGATCATCCAACTGCATCTTAGATGTCCATTGTATCCCGCGCTTCTCTTCAGACGTTGACGTCTTCATGATCCAGTCGATCACCAGTAGTAGGTCAGTACAAATTCTAATTACGTAAGATGAGTAGTTTGCAATCCGACTATCAATAACATCACTTTAACTTAACATAAGCTGGAAAAAAAGATGAATAGAGATTGACTTAATTCAGTCTATATCAGTCAATGATGAAACCAGACAATCGAGGATCAATATTACCTTCCAATTCACTAACTTAAGCATGTGAATGACGTATCCGGTAAATTCATAACTAAACAGAAAACAAATTCAAACGTAGATAGGAAGCATAAACCACATACGCATGATTGTTGAACTAGGCAACTCAGAAAGAATGTTAATAGCTTAATGCTAATAAACACTTACGCCTCTTACCCCTCATCAAGGAGCATGGGCTAATCACCAACATTCTTCAACTTCTGTCCTAGACAATCATTTCCACTTGCTATTTATCATTTTCATGTCTGCTTCCAATTTCCGACGTAGTGTGTTCTTCAGCCTTCCTCTTCTCCGTTTCAATTCAGGATTCTAAGTGCTTGTCTCGTAATGCAGTTTGATGGTTTCCGTAATGTATGCCCTATGCGCTTCCAACGTCTTTTCCTAATTTTCTCCTCAGCACGAGACCAAAAACCATGGGTTCGAATACCGAGAGCGGAATCATAGACGCATACTATTGAGGAGTCCCATAATAAGACGAAATAACTATCCAATACTTCCAGGTTTTCAAAGGTAATCTCTACAACTATATACTGACACAATCATCACGTCATACATAAATATCTCTATGAATAAACCTGTGAGAAATGCTGAAGTGTCCCAACACTCGAATGAAACAACGATCCAGTACTTCCATGGTCATCTAGCTTGAATCAATTCATCAATTGAAATGATTATAAAATCATCATAAAACTGCCCTTTCTGATAGAAATGATTAGTGTTAAATATATTTCATTATTATTCACAAACAAAAAAAACAATGAATTTCATGCATAATTAGGTAGAAACAAGAAGGAGAACACAGAAAATAAGCGAAATAAAAAAGAAAGAAAGAGAGAGAGAGGGAGGGAGATTAATTAAGTAATAGAATATAAATTGTACATACATAATTATGTGAAATAAACGCTGCTTAAATTTGATTACGATCATTATTATTATTATCATCATTAGTTATGTAATGAATAAGTGAAAATAATTAAACTTCTCTATTACAGTAACAATTGAATACAGAAAAACAAAAATTAAATAAATTACACATTGACGAGAAGTTATTTGATCATGTTTCTATGCAGGGAGATAAGGGGAGGAACGAGAGAGAGAGAGAGGGGGGTGGGTCGGAGGCGGAGGATAGAAGGTGATATTATTAACTAAGAGAAAAACATTTAACTACTAATATTCTGACATGATTTAACACCAGGGATGTATACAATTGTTTAAATCATCATCATCATGATAAAACTGAAGGAGAGAATGTTGACAAAAAAAATACTCATTAGTGTATTTGTTTATACATGAATTGCATGCAAAATACACAATAAGATAATAATAAAAAAGGTTGTTAAGAGAAATGAATCAGGATGTGTCTACATACCACAAATAGCAAGAGTGAAGGCGAACAACAACGACAACAACAATAACGACGATGACGACGACGGCGACGACAACAACAACAAGGAAGAGAATAGAGAATGTAAACTGATGGTCAATATTTACAAAAAAAATGGTTAAAATAAATAATTATAAAAACAAAATTACATAAACAAATAAATAAATAATAAAATACCTATAAGATTAATAAACAGTAATTGCCGATCAAATAATATTGAATACTTGAACAGAAGTTTCATTTTGATGGATCAGCAACCACAACAACAAAACAAACAAACAAACGATTACATAATGATGCAAAACAATGAAGAAGATCTTTATAAATATACAACAGAATAAAAACAAGAGTTAATTTTTTTTTAAAAAAAAAGAAGAAAACTGATGGGATGATGATGATGATGATGATTAGGCGCTTTAGAAACAAAACAAAAAAAAGTGATTATGTAATAGTAGAGAAATAAAAATAAATCAATAAATAATGTACCTAGAACATAATCACATCACAGGAGAATAAGACTAATATCATTCATTGTTGGAATATGTCGGCGCTGAACAACAAACAAACAAACAAACTGGTGGTGATGATCAGGATCTATACACACACGTAAATCTAGAAAATGTATTCATCAAGATATTGTTGTCAAGAATAGAGAAAAGTGAGAAGAAGAGGAACAAGAAGAAGAACAAGATAGCCCTACTCTTAATGATGACGTAATATGATTCTTTCAATAACAACAACAACAAAGAAGAAAGAAAGAAAGAAAGAAATGATATCTATAAAATAAAATAAAAATAGAATAAAAAACCTAGAAAAATGGATGAAAGAGAAATATATTCAATAAGAGATAAGTGAACACCCCTTATTGCATTTAAATAAATAAAAGTATTTTATGAATGTCACTGGGATTTATAAATATTAACATTATGATACTACTACTACTACTACTCATTATTGGTATATTAGTAGTAGTATTAGTTGTACAACAAACTGATGTATTTATATGATGATTATAATGATGAATAGGCATAAATCGTTTAATATGATGATTATGATTTCTCCTAGTATTAGTAGTATTAGTAGTAGTAGTAGTAGTAGTATTGTTGATTATCTTATCACAATTATTATGTGATAAATCTGATAATGATGATGATGATGATAATAATAATGGAGATGATATACAACAATTCATATTGAAATTCTCTTCTTGAGATGATGATAATGATGGTAACTGTGATATAAATTGTGTTGAATATAATGGAATAGGAGAAGAACGACTGGAAGCTATTGTACTATCATTTAAATATAAATTAGATTTACCTGAAGAAATATTTTGTAATGTAGCAAGATTGAATAAATGTTTTTGAGACCATTTCGATAATGAAATCGACGAAGAAGAAGAAGAAGATGATGTTGATGATGATGGTAGGGGTGGAGGTGGTGGTGGTGATATAGTTGTACAATGTGTTGAAATTAAAGAATTTGAAGATTTTTCAATTTGATTATTGGATAAAACATTTGAATGAATGATATCAGAGATAACCGTTGAAGTAAATGGTGATATTATTGAATTACTATGATCAGATAAATAATGTGAACCTCTTGACATATAGGTTAATAAAGATTCATCAATGAAATTTTGATCATTCATTTTAGGATGATTATTCTGTGATAATGAATGATCAACTGATCGTCGTTCACCAATAGATGATATAACACGATGAAAATTTGGTGTATAATTTGACCAGAGACTATTATTATTATTACTATTAGTAGTAGTAGTAGTACTGTTACTAGGATACAATCCACTAATTAGATCAGTTGATGATGTATAAAAATGTTTTGATTTACAATAGTTAGGAAGATTTGATTGTTGAGATGATGCCATCGTTATTGATGATGATGATGATGGTGTGGTTGTGGTCGTTGTTGTTGTTGTGTTAATGATCTAGATAGTTTTTCTGAATTATTCAATGTTGTAGATGGTGATATAGGAGATACTGGAAAATTATTCTCATCTTCAAATTCAGTATCTGTTAAGAAACGAATACATTTTTTCTTTCGTCTAGAAAGTTTAAACACACACACACACAAACATGAATATGTATCATTAAGTTTATATAAAATAGGGGAAACATGTATCACAAACACAAGTCTATAACAACACAAGTAATGAATAACTTTTTAAAACAAACATTTAAATCATTCATTATACCACACACAATGTTAAACCTTAAATGAAATATAAGACTTAAACAGATTAAACCTTATATACTGTTTATTTCCTCAGGAACTGGGATGAAAACAAAAAGTTCAGAAGTTTATACAACTGAATACTTGAATTCTTTCTTACTTTTACTTGCTTACGTCTGTTACTCCCAATGGAGAATAGGCTGACGACCAACAGCCTCTAACCCACTCACTCTGTCCTGGGCCTTCCTTTATAGTTCTTCTCATGTCTGTCTCCATTTCTCGGTGTAATCTGTTCTTCGGTCGTCCTGTTCTCCTTTGGTCTTGAGCATTCCAAGTGAGCACTTGACTTGTGATGCAGTTGGGTGCTCTCCTCAATGTGTGTCCTATCCACTTCCAGCGCATCTTCCTGATTTCTTCCTCCACTGGAATCTGGTTTATTCTCTCCCAAAACAGGTTGTTGCTGATAGTGTCCAGTCAACGGATCCGAAGTATTTCGCGTACACAGCTATTAATAAACACTTGTGTCTTCTGGATGATGGCTTTCGTAGTTCTCCAGGTTTCTGCCCCATACAGTAGAACTGTCTTGACATTTGTATTGAAAATCCTGACCTTGGTGTTGGTTGACAGGTGCTTTGAGTTCCAGATGTTCTTCAGTTGTAAATATGCTGCTCTTGCTTTGCCGATCGGCGCCTTCACATCTGCATCAGATCCATCTTGTTTATTAATGATGCTGCCCAGATATGTAAACGTTTTTATATCTACCAAATCTTACACTTAATTCTTTCTAGTGTAGTGTATAATTGACATTCATATTAACTTGACAGTATCACTTTTGGTTAATAGTTTGTTTTTTTTTCACAGAAAAATAATCAATAAACTCAGTGGTAACTGAATGTTATCATCATTAAATCAATTTGATGATACCATATATAGGCGAGAAAAAAATCGATGATGACAAACTACCGACTACAACAAATAAAAACCAGAGTTACTATTAAATACAGTAACTCTCAACTACTACTAAGGGTATATAATTTATAAAATATTGATAAGATAATAACAATGATGAGTGTGACACTATCCGTGTAGATTTACTGTTACATCTAGAGGTTATACTCTTAATATACAGCGTATAACTGGAGCACTCGGACCCTAGAACACTCCAAAGTCGCAATGAAAAGACAGAAGATAAGTGAAAGGAATGCTATTCCAAACAGCGTCAATTATGGTACAAAACTGTCAGGTATTAGCATTCGTTCAATAGGTAAGCTACATATAGGGATTCTGGAATATCCTTCCAAAACATGATTGGATGGAATATCTTCAGCTCTTTCTGAGATTCTTACAGCTTCCTCGAGTTCACTCGTGGACCGTCCTTACATTTATAATCTTTTCTCGTTCATAAGTCAAATATAATATGAAGTATGACATTATAAAATAGTCTTGAAAGGAGTACAAATCACAACGACTGTTCACGTCGTTCATTTATGTGATAAACATAGCTAAAAGCATAGAAAGATTCAAAATTCTTACATATTTACAGGCAAACACTGTAAAATTATAAGAATCAATGAGATGATTTCGTATGTTGAGTAACCCTTGGTTGCATTTACAAATTTTCGAAGTCACCATCATCAGAAAGACACATGGAGAGAGAGAAAGAGAGCAACGGTGGTTCAAATATTACCAAACAATAAATAGGATAACATGTTCTACATTGAATACTTCATTAGCTTACTTAATCAAGTAAGAACTTAATTGCATTCAAAATGCCACTGTATTTCACCACTTGAAATGTATAGTTTCGACAAATCTCCAATAAATACCTTCGCAGACTACTTTACATGTTGTGAATTGTTTTAAAATTTACTATAGAAAAGTATATAGGTAAATTTGGCGAGGTCGTGGATGCGCACTGCTGAGGAGTCCCACAATAGGACGAAACGGCCGTCCAGTGCTTCCAGGTTCTCCATGGTGGTCTAGCTTCAACTGACTCATGATCTTAACCATTGAAATTACTACAATCTCCACAAAAAACCCATCTGATGTTAAATTTGGTAAACCTTATGAATCGTAAATTTATGTCAGCTAGCCATACTACTTATAAATTTTGAAAGTAACAACAGAAGACGTTGGTGGTCCGAAAAACGTATTTGTAATATTACACAACCAAAAGACAGATAAAAATGATCAACACAAGCACATTAATAATATGATCACTTTGAGGATGTGAGATTGTCAGGTGAGAATATGCTTTACTTGCTAGTGTATCATCGAGTTTGAAGCTTTACATTCAAGCAAAACCTAGTGTTATTGTAGTGGGGACCGAAAAAAACACATTTATATTGGCGATGTACTGAACGAGAACACAAATGAGGACAATCGAATGTATTTCAACACACAATTACAGAATATCTTGGCAAAATCTGAGAACCACAAGATAAATACTTAAAGGTCAATCAATCGTCTCGGACTTCATTGTTTCTTCATTCCCACACGAATCATTATTTGTTCTCGTTCTCTTTTCTTCGATCTTCTTAGCCTTATGTCGCCAATCATTTCTCTTTTGAATGATGATACATACTACTTATATTTGTCGACACCAGTAGCACACACCACAGTGATTATCAACAAACATACTAATGGATGAATTCAACCCGATGACGATCGATTAACCGAAACAACAAGAGAAAAGTAATGTGTGGAAATATTTTAAATTAGTGGAGGGTGAGAAATCGGACGACAACACAGGCGGAGTGTCTCAAGTTCTGAAGATCTCAGTAAATCAAGTAGAGTCTGTGATCAATATAAAGCACACGAGAGAGTAACTCAAGTTATTTAGTGGTATGAAATGTTAACTATGCAACTTATCTCACTGTATTTACATATATTAGCCTATTTAAAGGGTTAATTGGGAAGAGAACAAAATCTATAATCTAAATATGGATAAGGAAATTTAAGACAGTTTCGTTGAGTGTATAAGAAAGAATTAACCACCAGTTGAAATTTCTATACTTTATCATAGTTTAATGAAAAATCCATTGTCTGATAAGTTTTAACAGGTTAGATAGAAGAAACTCTTACAATAGATTATAGGATTGACTACATATGACTGAAGTAATCAGCAGATTGATACAATTACTTTGATCTAGCGATTTACAGTAGAAGAAGGACAACTATTGTAATTCAACAGGTGAATTGAGTTCTGAACAATATACCATATGTTGGAGATTTGGATACTACTACTGTAGTAGGGACACTCGAATGTATTTGTCACGAAATTACAGGGTATCTCACTAAAATCTGAGAACCATAATTTGTAAAATATCAATCCATCGTCTCAACCTTAACTGTTCCTTTTGCAAAAATCAGTCTGTTGTCTCTTATTTCATTGTTCATGCATTTTCACATCGATTGCGCCCTGTTCCCGTTCTTTCCTTATCGATCTTCCACTGAAATACATTCTATGCTTGACCACAGTTATATACTAATTATGTAGATAAAGGTAACCCACACCACACTACTGTTTTAACTCAATGATTGATTATAGTAGTATCTTAGCTATTCCTATTTTGCTCCCCAACATAAAAAATCACATTTGTCTACCTGGTATTGTTGTCAATAAAGAGTAAAGAATTTGAGTTACTTATTCAAGTTGTGAAAATCTATTGATTCAGCTATCTAACTGAAAGATAGATCGCCTTGAAATCAGTAGTATATAAACTACTCTGACTAATCATATTAGAGGAGATCAAAGATTATTGTCTTAAATTTGAACAAATGATCCTATACAATATAAAATTTCGTATTACCAGACAAAAATCACTGAGTATTTCGTTGAACGGTATATTGTTTCACGTTACCTCACACAAACACATGCTTCATAGGATAATAGCTGGACGAGGATAATAGAGTCGAACAAAAATGTAGTGGAAATGACAATACTAGTTACCAAAATAAAAGATGGAAAAAAAACTATTAGAAACGCGTCCAAGTGAAGTTTAGAACAAGCAGAGAATTTGCTAGGGTTGAAGCTATCACGAGTTCACTTAACCTGCGAACAAGAAACAACACTGTGACCAAACACCAGTAGGCTGGCTATTTCATGTGTCCAAGCCCCACTAACTAGACGAAGACGTCCAAGATTGGAATGGGAAAGTATAGTCTGCAAACAGCCACAAACCAGCGATAACAACAAACACAATTCAAAACGTGTATATATATATATATATATATATAGTACAAAACCGTTCTTGGGGAGAGTTACCAAATAGCATACTAACTAAAAGACGCAACGGACCAATAGCATTTAAGATAATTCCCAGTGTGAAATACGACATGAAGGTGACAAGAGTGCTTTTGGCGCGAAAACGAAGAAATCTGAATTTTCTAGATAAAATTAGGTCCTTTCTCAAGTGAGTTCTGGGGCTCTAACGTCCCCGACAGAATTGAAAGAAATTCAATATTTGTAATGAAACAATGAATAATTTTGCATATGTATTATTCCAATTTTGATTTAGACAACTTATCCTCTACGAGCTTTTCAAGCTACCTAACGAGATCCCTCAATCAGAATACTAGAGTTGCTTAAATGATGCATATCAAGTAAAGATTCTTAGGAAATGCATAGAGTATGAACCTATTGTTGATTACCGGCTATCATGGGACAGCATCTACTTTTGTGGATTAGACCTTTACGTTAAAGTTTTGCAAAATGACTCCTTAAGAAAAGCACTTGCTTCGATTCGGGAGCTGCGACCGTATTCCAGCTCTCATACAAAATGAATGACGAAGTGTGACGCATATATATATAGGGTTTCTCCTTGTACAAATATGCTTAAATAAATAAATAAATCGACAATAAAATGACCTCAATTATTTGTAATTCGACTCTGATGAAACTCCCTCCATTCTTATTACTAACTAACTAAGTTGAAGTTTAGGAGGTAGTTCTGTTGGGATATTCAGGAAACTATCCCAAAAATTATTCTATTAAGTCTTGGACTTGGAGATGGTATTATTTTCTTATTGGTCAGTGCTTATTTCACGTGTCATTTTCCTACTGGTCAATATTGTACAATGTTATTTTCTATTTTATGGCACGATGTGGTCTGCTTGATTAGTATATAAACAGAGTATGTTTGAAATATAATGATTCATATCTCAGAGGCTGAGACTTGTGTTCTGGACTCAACTGGCTGGGCTAGACAGGGAAGTGGGACCAATCAGAACCCTAAGCCGTTCTTACGTGTTTGCGAGTCTTTGGTCCGATCAATAATTCGCTGTTCTTTAATCAGCAGCATTTTCACAGTATAGGAAGTTCAAAGTTGGTTCTTTTTCCAGTTTGTACTGATTTATGACCTCATTATCAATTGATACAATTTAAAAACGTTTCCACATAGTAACAACAATAAATAAGAGATACTACTATATATTACCATACACTACAACGTACTTTATTTAGATCTAGAATAAATGAGAACTATTTTCCATGAATCTACATTTCAATATTTTAAATTTTGCGCAAATTTTTTCTTTTCTTTTCTTTTCTTTTCTTTTAGAAAAAAAAACTTTTTCGGGAAGAAGAAGCAGAAGAAGGAAAGAAAGAAAGAAATTTCAATGGATTATTAAAACACATTTGGATTTAATTAATTCTAATTCATCATTAGTTGTTTCATTATCAACAAAAACTTTAAGAATATCAATGTGTTGTCTGATTTATGATGAAAATGTGTACAGAAATACAAACTATAGGAAACTTTCAATAATATTTTATTTATTTATTTATTTATTTGAACATATAAATATTGATATCAGAAGGGGTTTGTGGAGATTTTTAGAAATTTTCACAGATTGAAATCATGAGTCAGTTGAAGCTAGACCACCATTGAAAACCTGGAAGCACTGGACGGCCGTTTCGTCCTAGTGCGGGACTCCTCAGCAGTGCGCATCCACGATCCCGCACCACGCGGGGCTCGAACCCAGGACCTACTGGTCTAGCTTCAACTGAATCATGATTTCAATCTGTGAAAATTTCTAAAAATCTCCACAAACCCCTTCTGATAATAATCATCTGCTCACTAGTGACTGACTTCAAGAGATACTCCTGGAGTTCTAGTGGGAAGCCGTTACCAGTGGAGTACAACCAGGTCTGTTGTGAGATATCAGCTCACTGAAGACAATGGTATATGGTGGCGCAACTTCGTGGATTGGTTGAAGTTAGACATTAACACCGTTGGATGCCGGCTCAGTGGTCTAATGGCTAAGTGGTCACGCGCGAAGCCAGTAGGTCAGAGGTTCGAGCCCCGCGTGGTGCGGGACCGTGGATGCGCACTGCTGAGGAGTCCCGCACTAGGACGAAACGGTCGTCCAGTCCTTCCAGGTTTTCAATGGTGGTCTAGCTTCAACTGACTCATGATTTCAATCTGTGAAAATATAAATATTGAGACAAAAAAAGGGGTACCGAATATATACGAGCTATACAAGTTAATTGATTTGTGTAAGCTGTGATACTGCTGCCCGGTTTTACAGATCGAAACAGATGGTTTTTTTAAGGGACCATAACCGGAGCCTTCGACCTGAAGGTCTAATCCATTAGAGAAACGTTAAGAGATGCAATCACATAGTAGCCGATGATCAACGATTGGTTTATACTTCATTTGTTCCTTCAGAATCCTTTAGTCTATGTACACCACCATTGGTTTGGAATGAGGGTTTCCATCACGCGTAGGTAGACCCTTCATATCCAACAACCTGGATAAAGCGATGGACATACATTTTTCTTCCGATCAATTTCGTAAACTATACTAATGCTGCGAGAAGGCAGTGAGTTGAACTTCCCTGGTAGTGGACGTACACGCGTGAGCATGTGAGAGCATTTCAGAAGGGAGAGTGAACTCTCTACACACTCGGTCGTATCATGGCATTTGTCGTACAAATATGTCAAGGAAGATTAAGATGACTGATTACTGAAAATGATGAATGGCAGTAGCGATAAATAAACTTAGAAGTGTAATTCACTACATTAAAAGGTGTATATCTGTGTAATTCAGTCATAATAAGATAACAATAGGTCAGTTACATGTAGTAGTAATAATAATTAAAATAATGTGTCAAAATATGATGTAATAGATTTTGTAACTGAAGAGATTAGATAGTGTACAGAATACTCTTATGTACAACACAAATACATAAAGGCATAAGAATAGTTTGATCATTATAATTATCAACATCATTCATGTGTTTGTTTCCTGTGTACTAGTATTATTGATGCTCTGCTAGAATGAATGAAGTATTCTGTATAAGTATTAAACCACGGCAATAATACAAGGCATATAACAACAACAGTTTCCCCAATGCATGGTAGAGCTGAATATATTTTGTTAAAAAAACATATAACTGAAAATGATAGACATTGAGATTGTTCTTGTATTACATGTGTTACGATCAATGAGTCGAAATGAGAAATGAAGCAAACAGGAAAAAGGGTACAACGAATAAGTCATCTACAATGTATGAACACGCACATACAGGCATTGGTTCAAGTCGCCATACCTCATTTGCACAACAAGACGAACATCAAATTCATAGAAGCAGTTACTTCATTGGAAAGATTGCATTTAAGGATATGATAGAGGAAGAAAGAAAGGTAGGAAATAATTTTATTCTCACAGTTTATCGAAAGACAAACAGTGTATACACCTACACCAATGTGATCGATTCTCAGCCATATCACCTAGAGTTTCCAACCACTGGTCATGATAATCCTGTGGACCCTAACGAAGTAGTATGTATTTACCAACATGGCTCAGACCAGAAGTTACAACGAAAGCTTGATAGTGCTCAAGTAAGTAAATATTTACACCATCATTAAAATAATCCAACAGAATTGTTAAATAATTTGAAATGAATGAATATCCTCTCACATACATGGAAAAGTTCATTTGACTGGAAATTCATCACTGGGCAACAACAACGCGCAAGCAAACAGATAATAAAAACTGAGAACTGTATAAAAATTGTCAAAATATTCAATATTTGATCAAGCCTTAACGACAGTTAAACAAAACACAATAAGATTATACACTACCATATTAAGTTAATACAATTATTATTCACACCAGATTACGGTAACAATATCAATGTAATTTACTGGTTTACACTATTCGATTAAGACCTATTGCGTAACATCGTTAACATAGTCTTTTTTTACCTAAAAAAAGTGAATGATACAGTTATACCTTTTTACTTACAACATTAGTGAATCTTCATCGACTGAGATGGTTGGGCCACGTGTTACGTATGCCTGAACACCGATTACCACAACGTGCAATGCTAACCGGTGTTCGGGATGGTTGGAAGAAAGTTAGGGGAGGGCCAAACCTAAATGTGCATCAGTCATTGAAGTTACTAACTTCTAGTCTGAGCCATGTTGGTAGATGCAGACTACTTGGTTAGGGTCCACATGACTATCGTAACCAATGCTTGGAGACTGTGTGACATAGTTCAGAATCGATCACAATGGCGTCGGTGTATACACTCTCTGTCTTCCCTTAACCTATGAGATTAAAATTGCTTCATGTCTTTCTTCCTACCAACTAATTCTTTCTTCCTGTACTATGGCATTATATACAATCTTTCTTACTAACATTCACTTCACTACTTCTATGAATCCGGTGTTCATCTTGCTGTGCTAATTTATTTATTTATTTATTTATTTGTTTATTTGAACACATAAATATTGGTACAATAGAGCGCCAATATATAATGCGGTATGGCAACTTGGACCGATGCATATATGTGCCTGATCCTATGTTGTAGCTGCCTGACTGACTGAAAACAGTTGAAAGAAGTCCTAAACCAAAACTAAATTCAGTCTGAACTAAATTTCGAAAATAATGCCACACAACCATATTTTACAATAAATTCTAAGTATTGAATTCATTTATTATACTAACTGTTAAAGATCCAGAAAACTCCTCGAAAAAAGGCCAAGAAAGGCTTTGAAAACACTGAGAAGCATCTTATCCAATCAGCGTTCACTAGACGTTTTGCCAGAAACAGCTAGAAATTGAAAAGTCACACGTCATATTTCCGATTGGATGATTACTTATACTGCTACTATGTTTAATAGCATTTCAAAATTTTCCAGAAACCAAAGGATATCTAAAATACTATAAAAAAAACCTAGATTTTCTGTACATTAACGAACTATTGGAATTTTCTTAAGTATTTCGCGCCTTTTTTCTCGTGTTCAAGCACTGTGTAGATTATTTATTTATTTATTTCAACACATAAATGTTGGTACAAGGAGGCACCAAATATATATGCGCCACACCATATTTGTGTGCGTGTGGGCTGTGATACTGCCCGGGTGCCCAAACCGAAGCAGGTGGTTTTCTTAGGGGGCCACACCCCGAGCCTTTGACCTGAAGGTCTGGCCCACAAGGCAGTGGAGCATCGTGAGGAGATGCATTCCCATTGTGGCCGGTGACCAACGATTGGTTGACAAGTCATTTGTTCCCTCAGGATACTGGAGCCCATGTGCACCATTGATTTGGTTTGGGATCCGGTTAAAGCGCCGGACATTCGCTTTTCGTCCTCTCAATTTCGTAAACAACACCCCCGCCACAAGAAGGCAGTAAGTAGGACTTCCCTGGCAGAGGCTATATACGCGTGGCCGTGTGAGAGCATTTCGAGAGGGAGGGCGGGCCCACCACACTCTCGGCCATACCAGGGCATTTGGGGGTTACTAGAAGAGCTTAGGAACCGAATATAGCGTTCTCTTAACAACACTTATCACCGAGAGAAAAAAGATCGAATCTAAAAAGTGATTTACAAAAGCTGAAATCAATTATTTCTGTAGGCAACAAGAAAACTAGATAGAAAGAAATAAAGAAAACAACAACAACAACAACAACTTGTCACATTTTTCATTAGTACAATAAGAAGAAATCAACAATTATGCATAAACATCTGTTTCATTATATATAATTTAGATGATACATATTCTATACTGGGACAGTTCAGCCTAGCAACTATATGTAAAATCACACGATTTACTTAATAATAAACTAAGTACTGCGACAAAAAAAAACAACACAAAAAATGGATTATTTTGAAATGTATCTCTTGTATTTCATAATATCTGATAAAAGGTAGTAAAATACTATTATGCTTTATAATAAGCGGTAGACATGGTTACCAATACAAAAAAAAGAGATGAATCAATCACAAAATCAATAAGTGTTCCATTTCAATAGATTACTTAAACTGTTCAAATAGAAATTAAACTCTCTCTCTCTCCCTCTACTATTTATTCAATTGATGATAACTATATAATTTAAAACAATCTAACATTATATTATTGTGTGTATGCAAGGGTTGAAGCTATCACGAGTTCATTTAATCTGAGAACAAGAAACAACATTCGGTGACCAAACACCACTAAGCTAGCTATTTGACGAGTCCAAGCCCCGATAACTAGACGAAGAAGTTCAAGATTCGAATGGGGAAGTATATTCTGCAAACAGCCACAAACCAGCGATAACAACAAATACAATTCAAAACGTATATATATACATATATACAGTACAAAACCGTCCTTAGGGAGAGCTACCAAATAGCAAACTAAAACACGCATTGAACCAATAGCATTTAAGATATTTCCTAGTGAGAAATACGACATGAAGGTGACAAGAGAGCCTTTGGTACGAAAATAAAGAAATTCAAATTTTCTAAATAAAATTACAATGTTAGGTCCTTTCCCAAGTGAGTTCTGAGGATCTGACGTCCCCAACAGTGTAGGGTTGTATTTCTGTGTGAAACTTAAAGAGACAGAATTACTTAAATCTGCTACAGCCGAGAGTACGAAGTAAGAGCTCTCCCTCTCCAAATGCTATTACATGGACACTGGTATACAGCCACTACCAGGGAAGTCCTATTCACTGCCTTCTCGCCGCATTACTGTTGCCTATGAAATTGATATGAAAAGCGAATGTTCATCACTTTAACCGGGTCGATGGATATGGAGGATCTACTTACGGGGGTTGGAAAACCCTCACTCAAAAGACATGGTGCACATGGGCTCCACGATCCTGAGCGAACAAATGGTGTATGAACCGATTGTTGATCACCGGCTATCATGGGACTGCAACTCCTCACGTTTCTCCGCTGCCATATGGATTAGACATCCAGGTGAAAGGCTCGATGACTAGCTCTCTAAGAAAACTATCTCACTAGGTTTGGCCACCCGGGCAGCATTCAAGCCACCACACAAATCAAATGACGAAGTATGACATATATATATTTGCTGCCTCATTCTACCAATGTTCATATGCGAATTTCGCAAAGCCTTTTTACATTACACTACACTGATAGTTTATTAATCGGATAAAATCTAAGAGATAACGAAGGAAAATTAAGCTGTTAACACCAAAATCCATTTCACATTGCATTAATACACGGTAAGTGGGTGAAAGACCGTGAACAGCAACATATCCACACAAATCACTTCTGAAGCATGAATCAAGTCAATCCTAAATGACCTAGTGTTCACAGGAATTTATAAGTAAAACTACCAAACAGTGATGCAATACTCTGTAGTCTACAGTATTTGAACAATTGGAAACAGTTACCAAAACATATTGAACTGATGTTTGTTCAGTTATTACTCCTTCTCACACTCCCCCCCTTCTCCTATCAAAATATCAGGTTAAGTCATGTAGGCAGGGAGTAAATTACTTATGACTACAAATAAACCTGGTTGGCGAATTCTCACTAATTGTTATAAACCATCTTAGAATCGAATCTTAAGACACAAATATCTAGAGAACCAAATTGGTAAAGCGTTGATATAGTGGAAGAGAAATCCATGAAGCGTAATAAAACTAAAGTTTGGAGGGGAAAAAAATGAACAGTAGGTTAAAGATGCAACGAAACAGTGAAAGAAACGCAAGGGACCATTAAGAAAATGTTTGATAAGTAGTAGTGTTCATAAACGACCACATATTTTAGTCATATCAAACAATTTAATTAAATAAATAGTCATTGACAAGTTAGTTCATATTGGTGGCAATCACATTTTTTTTCTCTGAAATCTTTATGATACTCAAAGAAAATTAGTAGACAATGATGACTGTTAGCGGGATATATGTTTCGTGAACGAATGCGTTGGTGCACGCTGATTGGCTAATTCTTATCCAATCAGCGCTATTCGATACTTGGAGAACACTCTAGAATCTTCCCATGTAAAAACTATAAATATACTATCGTTTTTCTTATTGTGCTTCTTACTTCCATCTATTCCTTGTCATTCGTAATATGATTTCGTTCTTGTTAAACCGTGTTCTGACTTGGAGACTTGTCGAGTGAATTGGTGTCTAAGACTAGCAAGCAACAGGAATAGCTGAATCGTAATAAGAGAGAATTATAGTAATGACAATAAAATCTAAGTCAGTGAAATCAAGTATCTAACATTTAAAAAATAAAGCACAACTTGAATTCATGTCTTACCTGCATGGTTTACACCAACGATTTTGATGCTCTAAACCAAAACGTGCACGACATTTTTTAGCACTGCTTATATCCGTAGAGTTTGTATTACCTACTAATACAGATAGTCTATTAGTACGCTCTTCATTTGAATCGGAATTGCCAAAATCCCCACCGGATTCCGAAGATAAGTGAATACCAGTATTACCAAGAGTTTTACCACTGTTTGAATGAATTTTCGTTTGTGCAACAGCTGCTGCAGCTGCCAATTTTCGTTTCTTTTTACGTCTTGAATGTATAGCATAATTATCTCTTGCTGACCAGCCAGGAAACAGCTACAACACCAAAAAGAAATGTAGTAAAAACAAGTCTATTGTAATTCATAGAACACATAGAGTATAAGTTATGGCAACACTCTTTCGTACAGAAAAGCAGACGGAATATGACTTATATTAGTGGTGACGACCGTGAAACTTATTAAGCTAGTTTCCAAACACTTTAAGACAGAAATATTTCGTTCTGTAGTAATAAGATCAAGTAGCATTCTTCAGCCGATAAATCCTGATTGTATCTTAAAGTTTAAACAAAAAGGTACTGATAACAACAATTGTCACTAACTACTTAACACACAATGCTTTTTAGTTCAAGAAGTAGAATTTATTAGTGCTCGAAGACGCCTAAAAAACAGCTCAAGAATATTGCTATTAAAAACTTTATATATATATATATATATATATATATATATATACTATCAGAATGGGTTTTGTGGAGATTTTTAGAAATTTCACTGGTTGAAATCATGAGTCAATTGAAGCTAGACAACCATGGAAAACCTGGACGCACTGGACGGCCGTTTCGTCCTGGTATGGGACACCTCAGCAACCAGGTCTGTTGTGAGATAGGAACTCACTGAAGACAATGGTGTGCAGTGGCGCAACTTCGTGGACTGGTTGAAGTTAGACATTTACACAGTTGGATGCCGGCTCAGTGGTCTTATGGTTAAGCGCTCGCGCGCGAGACAGAAAGGTCCTGGGTTCGTATCTCGCAGGGTACGGGATAGTGGATGCGCACCGCTGAGGAGTCCCAAGCTAGGACGAAACGGCCGTCCAGTGCTTCCAGGTTTTCCATGGTGGTCTATCTTCAATTGACTCATTATTTCAACCAGCGAAAATATATATATATATATTGTTTGTTTGGATCTTCCAACTGATATTTATGATTGCAACTGATCAATCTCTTTTGACATATGTATGTCCTGTGCGGAATGTCTCAACATTGCCACTGAGTCACAATTATTTTGAAAAGAGATGCATGAAGACTAACAGAGGAATCTGAGCTGCACATTACACCTTATTTGGGACATGTCAGCTGGATGTACTCAAATTCTAGTACCGTTCGCTTCAAGCATCATCACTTATCCACTGAGCACAATGTTGAGGCATTCCGCACAGGATGAAAATATGTTAAACGAGACTGATCAATGGCAGTTGTAAACATCAATTGGAAGATCCAAATAACCAATATGTATATTAATTTTAAAAAATTTAAGGAGTCTTATAAAAATTCTAAGCCATGTAATCGTACTTCATGGAAAAAAATAGCCATGGTCGATTTTCTTCAAATACACTTTTATTACTACTATTTGGACACAAATATTGGTACAAGGGGACACCAAATACATAAGCACCACACAAATCTCATTTGATTTGTGTGAGGGTTGGTATACTGTCCGGGTGCCCAAAACAAAGTAGGTAGTTTTCTTAGGGGGCCATACCCGGAGCCTTCAACCTGAAGGTCTGATCCACAAGGCAGTGGAGCATCGTCAGGAGATGCCGTCCCGTTGTAGGCCGTGACCAATGGTTGGTTAATACTCCATTTGTCCCTTCGGGGTACTGGGGCCCATGTGCACCATTGGTTTGGAGTCAGAGTTTTTCAACTCCCATAGTTAAAGCGCCGGACATTCTCTTCTCGTCCTCTCAATTCCGTAAACAACATTCCCACCACAAGAAGGCTATATACGAGTGTCCATGTGAGAGCATTTCGAGAGGGAGAGCTGTTTCTCTCCACTCTCGACCGTACCAGGGCATTCGAAAGCAACGCCGTGGCATCCATGGAAAAAAAAAGTAGCCATGTTCCATTTTCTTGAAATAGACTTAGACATTTTGTTAGCCATACACACATAAGATCATTTACTATACCAGCAACATATTACCCATTAACCATACATAGCTAATATACACATACATATATCATCTGCTAGAAATGATCTGTGCAATCCATCTATCGACCAATATATATAGTATAGAAAATTATTACAATAGAATTATAAGACTGTAATTTGTTCTATTACAATTACTATTAACAATCATTGCCGATAGTAACAATGATAATTATAGGGTTTTGACGAAGAAGAACAAATCACTTAATCATAATAATAATGATATTTAGATACAGAAATATACATAGATACATAGATACATAGATACCATATTACTTATCATTTACCTGATGATGAAGTTCTTTTTCTTTTCTAGCTAATTCATAATATTTTGCTTGTTTTTCACGTGATAATTCATGCCATTTTTTGCCTAGAATTTGATTAATTGCAGCTGATTCTTTTAATGTACATTCTTCTTGTACTTTTGGTCGCATATCTTTCATAAATAACATGAATGCATTTAATGGTTTTTTAATATGAACACGTTTAGTTGAATTAGAATTCGATGTTGAATTGATTATTTGTTGTTGATGAGGTGGATTACAATGATCCTTATTATTATTATTATTGTCATTATTATTATTATTACTTCTATGATCAACAACAACATCATCATCATTATCATCGTCAAAACTACTTGTCTCATTATGAGTAGTAGTGATAGTAGTAGCATTTTTGCTTTTATTATTATTATTATTATTACTAGTAGTAGTAGTAATAGTAGTAGTAGTATTAGTAATAGTACATGTAGTACATGTCAAAGTAGGCAATTTTAAAGGATTTACTCCAAGAGGACTAGAATACATTCGATTATTACACATTTGATAATGTGATCCTAATGTATTATCTATAGATAATTCAGGAGAATTTCTTTGAAAATTATAACAAAGTGATGGATTAACAAAACATGTAGATGGAAAAGAAATTGGCAATGAATTTGTCGATGTGATTATTTCTGAATGTTTCATAATTGAAGGATCATTAATTGATTTATGAAATCTAGTGAACGATAAGCATTTTTAAAAAAAAGAAAGAATAAAACGGTTATACAGGTAAACATTGTAAATCATCTGCCAATTACAAGTTAATGTAATTGGCATCGGGAAAATACCTTGTAAGACCTATTGACGACACCTAAATCATATTGTGGGTTTTAACAACTAGCGTGGAACTTCTGATATATCCGCGTATATGAAACAGATTTTGGAAGAAAATTTCAATTCATTGCTTATAAGTAACGAACAAAATTGAATAATAAACAACGTGTATTGTGGTGGGTAAACATAATCAGCAAGTAACAGTGTTCAACATCAAGAAATTACAAAAGCGAAATTTTAAAATCAAAGTTCTTAGGATTTATCTCAAGAGGACGATTTAAGATATTTTTTTATTAAATGAATTAATCGAATAAAACATCAACATCAGGAAACATAACTTCTTCCAAAGCGATTTAAGTTAGCGGATAAAGTAAGCGTCTTAACTTATAAACATAGAAATCAAACGTGAGCTCCAAAGTGGGACTGAACTTTATTTATTTATTTATTTAAATACATAAATGTTGGTACAAAAAGGCACCAAATATATCTAAGTCACAGTTCGTCATTCGATTTGTGTGGGGGCTGGGATACTGCCCGAGTGCCCAGATCGGGGCAGGTAGATTTCTTAGGGGGCCACACCCAGAGCCTTCAACCTAAAGGTCTAATCCATAAGGCAGTGAAGCAACGTCAAGAGATGTAGTTCCATGGTTTCCAGTGACCAACGATTGGTTCATACATCATTTGTCCCTTTAAGATCCTGAAACCCATATCCATCATTCGTTTGGGACCAGGGTTTTCCTACTCCCGTAGGTGGATCCTCCGTACCCACCAACCCGGTTAAAGCGACGGATATTTGTTTTTTGTCCAACAGTGATGCCGCGAGAAGACAGTGAGTAGGACTTCCCTGGTAGTGGCTGTATGCACGTGGCCATGTGACAGCATTTCGAGAGAGGACTCTCCCCAATGCTCTCGGTTGTACGAGGGCATTTTGGGGCAATGGGACTGAACGGATTAATAAGATAAAAAAAGAGCCGGAAAAAATGAATTGTCAGCAAATACGATTGCTCACTCTCTGTGTCAATAAAGTACTTCTTACTAATCTGCAGAAATATCGGATAATAACAACTGACAGATGACTTAGAAGGAATAACTATTTAACGAGAACAGAGCGTTAACATTAACTTTGAAACATACCTATAACTACCGTAGTAAAGTACGAAAATCTAAACTTCACTTACGTATTATGAGATGATGCGCATACATTATCAGTGATTGAACCAAAAGACTTGAATGGTTTTAAATGACCAGAAATTTGATGAGCAACATTATCTGTGGTATTTGTATGACGTAATTTAAGTTGGGAAGCAGTAAAAGAGAATAATGGCTCTTGTGAAGTCAATACTGAAGATGATTGTGTAATATCAAGATGTGATGAAATGGAATGTTGTAAATTTGAATCGACTGAATTATTACGGGATAGTATTGGTGATAAACTACTACTGTTATGTAATGAAGATAATTGAGGTGCAGGAATCGGAGATGATGATGATGACGCTGATGAGTGAACTGCTGCAGCCACTGCTAAACTTGAAAGAAAATGGACATGAGCTGCTGCTGCAGCCGCCGCCGCGGCAGCCGCTGCCGTAGCACGTTGAGAACAATCAGTGAATAAACTAGTGTGAAAGGAAAGAAAAAAGTGCAAAATAACATAAACTTGAAGGAAACTATTCTTGAATTACTAACTGAATAACTTAAAACATAATTTTAAAGAAAAAATAACAAGTGATAATTCGACAGAATGGAACTAACCTACGGTTTAATTGATTTTCTTCTGAATCTGATTTTACCGATAAGTTAGTAGTCCATGTTGATGTAGACGATCCTAATCTTCTTTGAGAATCATATGAAAGACCTTGTTCATTAAAAGAATTTGATGGAATAATAAGTCGTTCATTATGAATTGATTTATTATTGCAATTATCTAAATTTGAAAATTCCATCAAGTGTTTGTTTGTAAAATTATCATTTTCAGTTTTTATTTGAAAATTAATTGATGAATTGAACTGATCTAATTTGGAATCAGTCAATGTACATGAACGTGAAGGCAAATTTGTCGATATTGATTTATTGGAGGCACGTAAACTACTACCGATGATCACATTATCAGAAGCGGTATTATGGATATTAATTGAATTATCAATATTCAATGGTAGAGTATTGGATAATGACTGATTACTACTATTAGTGCATAGTGATAATAAACTATCATGAGTAAGGGAATGATGATATGGATTCTGATTTGACAAAAATCGTTGATTTGAATTATTAATTTTATATAAATCTGAAATTTAATTAAATCACAAGGAAACAAAATTAGGTATATGTGTATAGAAAACAAAAAGAAATGAATAAGGTTTTGTACGAAAAAACACCGAATGGAACGATGTATATACTACTAACTCAAACAAAGAGGCATTAGGATTGTAAAAACTTTAAAATTTGTTATTTCGTATATATATCGTCCCCCAAATACCCTGGTACAACCAAGAGTGGGGAGAGTCAGCTCTCCCTCTCCAAATGCTTTCACATGGCAACATGAAAACAACCACTGCCACGGAAGTCCTACTCACTGCCTTCTCATGGTATTACTGTTCCTTACGAAATTGAGAGGACGAAAAGAGAATGTCCGGCGCTTTGACCGGGTTGGTGGACACGGAGAGTCTACCAAGGGGAGTTGGCAAACCCCTGATCACAAACCAATGGTGCACATGAGCTCTATGATCTTGAAGGAACGGATGGCATATGAACCAATTGTTGGTCACCGGCTACCATGGGACTGCATCACCTAACGTTGCTCCACTGCCTTATTGACCAGACCTCTAGGTCAAGCGCTCCGAGTGTGGTTCACTAAGAAAACTACCTGCTTCGACCTGGGCACCCGAGCAGTATCCCAGCTCTCACACAAATCGAATTATGTCGCGCATATCTACTTGATACCTCCTTGTACCAATGTTTATGTGCTTAAATAAATAAATAAAACAAATTTAACCGTTGACTCATTGTTTCAAATCTCAGTTCTACTCACTAAAACATTGATGTGATATAAATAATTTAACAATAGATTTAGAGGTCATAAGTGATGAATGAGCTCTGACGGAACTGTCGGTACTATAATCTTGACTACTGTGATATTTTGAACTTTTAATTCAAATTGAAATGGCTTGAATCATTTCGCTGTTGATATTTTGATTGACATTTGATCAGCTTTGGTTGATATATAGGCATCCTGTACGAACTGCCTCGATATAGCCATTATGACATAAGTTAATGTAGAATAGATGGAATGTGGCGAACAGTCTCAAATAAATAGGAACTCGTGTCCTGAACGACACTGCTAGCCGCTTTCCATCTATTACTATATTATTTTAGATCTTTGTTTATTAATTAACTAAAGATTTGCATCGAGTTTCTAAATAAGACAGTCAATATAATTTTACCAGGAAGTTTATTTTGATTATGTTTTAACTATATACTTTGATCTACAACATCGCAATTCGATGTAGGCAGTGACATAATATGCGCAGCACATGTCACAATCGTCATAGGTGGTACAGTTCCATAGAAATATAATTGCAACATTGTTTTTATTAATGCTACGACGAATTATAACAGTTAATATATGAAAAATGTATGACTTCCAAAAATTGTAGTGTTAGAACTAAATCATTGCATAAATTAGAAGATGGAAACAAAATATACTGGGTCAAAATCTATTGATTACTAAGTAACAACCAACGTAATATGTCGGACGGATTCTATTAATCGAGGAGTTGTAACGGGTACATATAATATTGAAAGAACTGATCCTTTTTCAGTCGTTCCCAACTGGAATGAAACCTAAGTCTACGATATCTTGACAACTACCCCCAATTATCTAAGCTCAAAAATTGTGTGAAGTGACATCATATCGGAGAGGCTATCTATGAATTCGAGGAAAAATGAAAAGGCAAAAGACTTTCAAAGATATCAGAAAGCAATTCAACACGAACAAATGACAGTAAACAGCTTAACTACAAACAAAAAACAGACAGTATAAGTAGGGAGGAGAATTAATACCCACTTGCTGCTTTTATTAACTCTGAATGAAATGCAGCTGCCGCTGTGGCGGATGTCGACGACGGTGATTGACTGAGGGCAGCTGCTGCCGCTGCCGCTGCGGCTACAGCTATAACAGAAGACGATGATTTATTTTGTGGAGATAAATTATCATAAACATTAAAATTGGATGACGAAGGATTAGGAGTTGGAATTCTAAAAGGCACAGGTGAATGAACACTTGGTTGTGGCCAAGATGTTGATTGCAATTTTGGACTAGATGAACCAGATGATACCGCTGCAGCCACTGCAGCTGCTTGTAAAGCGACACTGTAGAATGGTCCAGCCATGAAAGCACTTAACGATGGGGAGAGTCCACCAAAGGAAGGAAACATTGGAGAAACACAACTAGTTTGACAACCAGAAGCAGACTGAAACTATAAAAACATAGAGAAAAACGTGGTCAAGAAAAACAATAGTTTCCGTGTTTGGTGAAAGACGTTATGTTGTAAAAAAAAATAGCAAACAAGCTATTCTGTTCAAATAAAAGAAGATACCTGTTGTCTCATTGAAGAATCAATGTGCATCTATCAGTTTACTTGCTCACATGGAGTAGGCTGTATTGGCTGAACGAACCGAGCTCTTTTGAAGTGCATCTCCGAACACTACGCTGCCTAACTATCTAAAGTACTACAAAAGTCTAATCTTGGAACAGTTAGTTCAGTCTCGTTACTCCGTTTCATTAAAATCCTCCTTAAAAATCATACACGCAGTCAATAGAATCAGGTGAAAAAGAATACAGATGAGAAACGTATGTACAGTAGAGGCCATAGCTATTCATCAATCGAAGCTTAACCATTACGTACAAAAACAGTATGTTAGATCCCTTATTCTTCTTAACCTTTCTTTATATTTTCCATGACCAATGTTTTTTTTCTCTACGCCTTTACAACTGTTAATTAGATCGGTATCACGAATCTATGGATGAAAACCATGAAGCACTGGACGGCCATTTCGTCCCAGTATGGGACTCCTCAGCAGTGCGCATCCACGATCCCGCTCCCTGCGAGATTCAAACACAGGACCTATCAGTCTCGCACGCGAGCGCTTAACCAACTGGACCGCTGAGCCGGCATCGAACGGTGTTAATGTCTAACTTCAACCAGTCCACGAAGTTGCGCCACGGTACACCATTGTCTTCAGTGAGTTGATATCTCACGACAGACCCAGTTGAACTCCACTGATAACGGCTTCCCACTAGAACCCCCATGAAATGCCTCTTGAAGTCAGTCACTAGTGAGCAAAAGATTATTATTAGAAGGGGTTTTGTGGAGATTTTTTAAAAATTTCAATAGTTGAAATCATGAGTCAATTGACGCTAGACCACCTTGGACAACCTGGGAGCACTGCACGGCCGTTTCATCCTGGTGTGAGACTCCTCAGCAGTGCCCATCCACATGGATTGGTTGACGTTAAACATTAACACCATTGGATGCCCACTCAGTGGTTTAGAGGTTAAGCGTTCGAGCGCGAGACTGAAGGCCTTGGGTTCGAACCCCGCGGGGCCGGATCGTGGATGCGCCCTGTCGAGGAGTCCCACAATCGAACGAACTGGCCTTCCAGTACTTCCAAATTTTCAATGGTGGTCTAACATCAATCAGTCCATAATCTCAATCAAAAACTTAATAATCTCCACAATCCTATACTGATAATTATCTTCATCTTATCACTTTTCACTAGTCAATTATTACATAACGTTCATTCAATATCTAATTATTTATTATTCAATATTATTCTATATTTAACAATAGACTACTATTTTCAATAAAGATAATAATTGTAAATACGATTATACAAATGAATCAAATGAAATTGTCGAGTTAATAATGTATGTAGAGAATGATTTCAAAATAACCTTTGTACACTTAATATTCAATTATTTCTGATGAATAATTCATTGTCAAAAAAGTAGATACATAAAACAGACAATAAATTTTGAAGATATAGAAAGAAAAAAAAGAAAGAAAGAAAGAAAGAAAGAAAAGAGAAAAACGAATGAATAGTTGACATAACAATTAAAAATGAATAATTTAGAATAAACAACTATATATTTAAAGTAGTATTATAATAGGCGGTATCTAAAATCTGATACTGAATACATGGTAGTATACTCTACGCGCCAACACCTCCCCCCCCCCCGCCTTCAAATAACTACTTGAATGTATATAATTGAGCTATCGAGTAAAATGCACAAATACTTATATATATATATACCATTATAATCCTTAAGAAATGAATCCATTTCTTAGCTAATGAAATGCACTTACCTTTTAGATCAATTCTGATGGTTAATAGTTAACATTCTCACTAGACTACACCTTCTGATTGTCTTATCATTATCAAAACTGATAATGTAATGATAAATATAATAAATTGTATTAGGTACTATATATCTAAAATCTTTAAACATGACTAATTGATTAGAGAAACACTTATATATCTTATCAGAATGGGTTTTGTGGAGATTTTTAGAAATTTCACTGGTTGAAATCATGAGTCAATTGAAGCTAAACCACCATGGAAAACCTAGAAGCACTGGATGGTCCAGTTGGTTAAGCGCCTGGCGCGAGACTGATAGGTCCTGGCTTCGAATCTCGCGAGGTGAAGGGATCGTGGATGAGCACAGCTAAGGAGTCCCATACTAGGACGAAACCGCCGTCCAGTGCTTCCAGGTTTTCCATAGTGGTCTAGCTTCAATTGACTCATGATTTCAACCAGTGGAACTTATATATCTGATTGTAATAACTAAATACAAGATGCCATCATCAACAGCCTTCTCTAGGAGAGAACGAACCAGCTTCCAGCTGAAGAAAAAATTAGGAAAATACGATGGAAATGGATAGCACATACATTACGCAAATAATCAAACTACACCACGGGGCAAGCCCTAGCTTGGATTCCTGAATTAAGGTGGAAAACAGGAAGGCCAAAGAACACATTACGTCGGATAATAGAAGCAGATATGAAAATGATGAATGACAACTGGAAGGAGCTGGAAAGGATTGCCCAGGACAGGGTTGGATGGAGAATGCTGGTGAGCGACCAATGCTCCTTCACGAGGAGTAACAGACGTAAGTAAAGTAAGTAGTAATGCAAGATCGTGAATGCACACTATTGATTGGAATACAAATAAACAACTTAACCCAAATAGCATTGCGTTGATACTTTTAATATCAGCTAACCTTAAATGCTGTAACCAATCTGTCATTTCAAGAATTTGAATATATATATATACTATTATTGACAAATCTGTTAGTAAGTCCATTGAATCAAGATTATTCCAGACTGACAATTTACAACTAATGAATATTATTATTATAAAGACAACTTAAGATGGTATCATTTTATCAATAAACAGAGTATATACTATAGTTTTTATAATTTTGCAATACTGATGATAGACAGAAGAATGGTGTGTTCACTATTGTTTTCTTTTTCATTCTTGTATTAAAATAAGCAATCACATGATACACTTGAATAGGCAGTAGTAGTCATAGTAGTAATAGTAGTAGTAATACGAACACGAATACACTAATTAGGTTATTTTCTTTATTGAATTCATTCATCATTTAGTTCATCAGAGAAATGATTATGTAATAGACAAAGATAGTTGATTATGTAATTGTAAACATAGACTTTTCAACAAACAATGATTTTTGAAACCAGAAGAATGGCTTAGTTATAATGTAATTGAAACAGAAAAAAAACAAAACAATAAGATGACATGAATATATGAAATCTTACCCGATTTGTCAAGGGATTAGCACATCGTAATACAGGATCATCAGTATTTAAACCAGTTAATGTTTCATTTAGTTGTGATTTCCTTCCTTCATTAGTTATATGAGCTGACCTTCCAAATGTATCAGATCCACAAGAATGTGGCGATGACAATGATGAAGTAGGATAGGAGAATTGATTTGGGACATCTTGACCCTGTTGATGAGCGGCCGCTGCAGCAGCTGCTGCGGCCGCCACAGCCGCAGCGGCTGCAGCATATGAAGAAGCATTGACAGGAAATGATGGAGAACCGGTAACAAATGGCAGTGGAAAGACTAAAAAGGGGAAATGAATGGATATAATTTTGAATGACATAAACGAACAAACTCAAAACTAAACTTCGATAAGAAGTATATAAACTTCATAAGATCAAATAAATATTAATTATAAATTGTTGCAAATAGCCAGAGACTTTTAATTATCCTGGACATGAAAAAAAAGCATAAAGATGTGATGTAAGGTTTCTGGGTTTTTTTTTAACAGAAAATAATAAACGTAAACATTAGTTAATCCATCTAGATCAAAGTGTCAAGTTATACATTTTATGATTACGCAATTTGAACCATAGCTTCAAGAAGTTCCAGTTCCACGAAAACAAATAGGAGTGATGTGTTAGCTTATTACATTGAAGTAATACTCCTATTGTCAAATTAAAACAAACACAGATACATAAACGAATACGGAAATTGAAGATAAAGACAAAGTGAAATATGAAGTAACATACACAGCAGAATGTTATAAATGAAATATCATCATCCTATGAAAAGAGACTATATTCAATGTAGTCAATGAAGAAAACTCAACTTGGATATTTTTTGCATACAAACTATGAGTATACAATGACAAGGTAATAAATCGATGACAGAGAGAGAGAGAGTGAGTGAGTGAGTGAGTGAGTGAGTGAGTGAGTGAGTGAGTGAGTGAGTGAAAAAGAAAACATTAACACTTGATAGATCAAGTGAAAATCAAAGAAAATATAAGAATAAAAAATTACTGAAATAATAAATGGATTAGAAACAAGACGGAACGAAAACACCGTAGAAACAGAAGTATATAGGCATAAAGAGAGAGATGAAAGATAGTTGAAGAATATACAATAGAATAGAATAGGAGACAGAGATAGAAAGAGAGAAAAAAAAAATACCACGTGCTAAAAAGAAAGAAAACATTCATAGAAGTGAATAAGTACGATATAATTTATCATAAAAATTTGATATTAATGATGACAACTGGGAGAAAAAAAAAAGAGGAAAGAGTAAAGATTTTTTTTCCATGGAAAGACAAAGTTGATAATCATTATGAAAGAAGGAACATTTGGATCGGTTTGAAATCAATAACATTCCTTCTCTAATTTTATTATAAGCAAATAAATCTTGAATAAACTACTTCAATTGACTAGATATACAAAAATAGGGAAATAGATTTATGTAGATTATACATACATTTATGAATGAATTAAGGTAATACAGAATTGATAAATTAGAACTAGATATTAATCAACCTCTGACATTGATACAAATGAAATTCAATCCAAATTTATTTCACTGGATTATACTCTTTAAATAACATCTTCAAACCCTAATCTTCCCGATTACTGCTTATACTCTTACCACCTCTACCACTACGGGATTTGAATCGACCACGGCATCTCTGTGCTAATGTGGTGTGGCAACTCGAACTGATGTACGTACGTACGAAGTTCTACGTTGTTACTGACTGACTGACTGAAGTGAATAAATAGACATAACTGTTTTAAACATTTTATATTAAGTTGATTAGTATCGGAGATGGTTGAAAGAAAGTTATAGGGGCCAGCAAATCAAAATATGGTATCAGTCCTTGAAATCACTAACTTCTAGTCTGAACCATGTTGGTAGATACAGACTAGTTTGGTTAGGGTCTGCGTGACTATCATAACTAGTGATCGGAGACTCTAGGTGACATGGTTCATAATCGGTCAAATTGGTATAAGTATATACACAGTTTGTCTCCCCTTAAACCGTGAGATTAAAATTACTTCATACCTTTCTTTCTATGAACTAATTCTTCCTCTCTCTCTATCATATCCTTATATGCAAGCTTTCCAATGAAGTAACTGCTTCTATGAATTTGATCTTCGTCTTGTGCTAATGAGGTGTGGCAACTTAGATCGATGCATATATATGCGTGATCCTACGCTGTAGCTGACTGATTAAGCACAATAGGCAGTTTTATTTCACTGAAGCAATTTCAGCGCATGGTGCAAAGTACAGATCATGACAATCCACCTATTGCATTTACTCCTTGTCACAGACTTCACATAAATAATCATTATGGAATATTGAACATGTGAACATTTAAGACGTCTTCATGGCCACTCGTACTTCTGAAGGGCTAGTGGGAGTTTGTATATGTACCATTCATTATTGTTGGAAAATATTTAAATAAATTGCAAGTTTATGTTCACGAGTGGGTTTTGGAGTTCTAGTAAACAAGTGACTGGCCAGAAATATCTTTGTATATAAGTAGAAGTTTCATATTTCCTCGATAGTCTTTGAACGAACTACCCTAACTCAAGCTCTCATGCTTGCGTGGCATATTCACGGAACCACTACTTGTTAAGCCTTAATCTTACCTAGGGCAAACCAAGTAGTTTCCTTAAGTGACTATCGGTTTTTTGATCTTTATAAAGTGAAAGTTCCCATTGAGATATTTATTAAAAAGATGTGTAGGGTGAGAAATTATTTAACGCTAATTGAAAAGAAATGCTTTTTTTATTCGCACTTGATTTTACTGTAATGTACAGGTCAAATTATATCAAATATTTCCATCATTCCTACAACGGTAGTGGCGGCCGAATGAAAACATGACGTCAGTCTATCTAAGCATCCTTGTCTGTTGGTCTAAGTAATGCTGGTAAGTCCAGACTATCTGGTATAGATCTGACGGTAATTATAACTGAAACATAAAATCCAAATCGGTATAAAACATTATAATCTTAATTTGAATAAAGCGACCAAGATGTACAATGAATCATTTCTACACTTGATAAAGTTGTCAAATCAAGTTAAATGGATATATGAACATAGAAATACAACATTTTTTAGGAATCACGTATATCCAGTTGATGAGTATTTGAGATAGAATAAAATAAATTCATATTCTGAACAATTTTATCCAAAACAATTTACAACTGATGGGATACAATACAAATATCCACATAGTTCTACTGTATGGGGCGGAAACCTGGAGAACTATGAAAGCCATTATCCAGAAGATACAGGTGTTTATTAATAGTTGTCTATGCAAATCCGTTGGCCAGACACTATCAGCAACAACCTACTGAGGGAGAGAACAAACCAGATTCCAGGGGAGGAAGAAATCACGAAAAAGCGCCGGAAGTGGGTACGATACACACTAAGGAAAGCACCCAATTGCGTCACAAGACAAACCCTCACTTGGAATCCTCAAGGCCAAAAGAGAAAAGGAAGACCAAAGAACACATTACTCCGAGAAATGGGGACAGACATGAGAAGAATGAACAACAATTGAATAGAACTAGAAAGATAAACCCAGAACAGAGTGAGTTAGAGAATGCTAGTCGGCGGTCTATGCTTCATTGGGAGTAACAGGTGTAATTAAGTAAGGGATAATAGCAACTAATCAATTAAGTGATTCTAGGTATACACATACATATCGCAGACAGAAAACCTAACAAATGTAGAATGTAAAATTAATGAATTTATACTCTTAAAATTACTAATACAAATTAAAAACTCAGTCAGTCAGTAACAACGTAGAAATTCGTAGGTACGTACATCAGTTCGAGTTGCCATATAACATTAACACAGAGATTCAGTTATCGATTCAAATCCCACAGTTGTAGACGTAGTAAAAGCATAAACAATAATCGGAAACATTAGGGTTTGAAGATGTTATTTAAAGAGTATAATCCAGTGAAATAAATTTGGAAAGAGATAAAAGGGATATGAAGAATTCAGAAGATTAGAATTTCGGAGAACACAAAGAGTGGATGCACCAGCGCACACCATTGCAAACGATTTTGAGCCATGTCACAATAGGCAAGCTCGACCATCGCGTCAAGGTAGCAGCTACGGTCGGAGAATTAAAAAACTATGTACAAATTAATCCACTGAACTTTGAATCATATCCTAATCAAAAAATTAATCGATAGTATCAAATGATTGGAAATTAAGACATTGAATAACTGAATAATAATTTCATTGAAGAAATTAAAACAATTAAAAGGCGAACTTATGAATGAATAAAGAATAATTGAAGAAAAGAAAACTTACATGAATGGTAATAATCATCTAGAGATAAGAATCCAAAATTGAATGATCCTTTCTGTGTACACTATAATTTAAACAACAACAACAACAAAAAGAAGGAAGATAAAATTCTATGATGACTTGATGTTAAACTGGTAACGAAAATTTTCTAAATATCATCATAACAATAATGTTAAATAGAAGGACACATGACAGAAATGAAGTACTATCTTTTTTTTCTTATTTATTTCTTGATTACGATCATCATAGTACTCCTGGAACCTTTCTTCTTCCTTTAAAGGTCTAATAAATCCTAATTTATATTGATAATTTACTGAATAGAAAAGAAGAGAGACAGAGAAACAATAGTGTCAATGCCAAAAGATGACTGGAATAATCATATGATTGTATATTGATACTATTTTTAATGAATAAAGACCTGGGGCAAGGTAAACCAATTGATTATATTATGTAAAATCATACTACATTTATAAAATATAAAAACAATACATTGAATATAATGATTTGCAAATTTTCTTTCAATTGTCCCTTACAAACGGTATTGTCCTTTCATTCTTGTTGCTACTTGAACTGCTTCCGTTTTTTTTTCTCTTTCACTTCTCTCTATGTTTCTCCTATGTCAGTAAGAATCGTATTTCCAATTCCCGATATATACCACTTATATCTGTCCGTATAAGTAGCACACACTATACTATATTATAAAAACCGAATATTAACACTCTTACGAATGTTATCACACTGAATGTTGAGGAGATCTAGAAAACTCCTCGAAAGAAAAGCCAAGAAATGCTCTGAAAACACTGAGAAGCATCTTATCCAATCAGCGTTCAGTAGAAGTTTTGCCAGAAACACCAAAAAAGTGAAAAGTTACATGTAGAATTATTGATTGGATGATTACTTATACTGCTACTATGTTTGGTAGCATTCCAGAATCTTCGGGAAACCCAAGAACTTTTAAAATACTATAAAAAACCTATATTTTCTGTACTAAAACGAACCTTTGGAATGAGGTGTTTCTTACGTATTTTGGGCCTTTTCTCTCGTGTTCAAGTCGCTATGTAGATTTAGCCTGGGAGTTACTAGACGAGCTTAGCATTCAATTAGAAAGACTTATCACTGAATAGTAGAAAAAATGAACCAAGCTATTGTATCCATACAGGATTATTACTAAGTAAACACAATATACATTTTATGTTTATCACGAATAGTTTTTTAAGTTGACCTAGACTAATTTAAGGAAGATACGGTAGCAGTTCACCTAGTTATGTATTTTTGAGAACAGACATTTTTTAATAAAATAATAAAACAAGAAAAAACATGCCAACTTTTCTAATAGTTCAAGGCATTACACATCAAATACCCGATGATCATCTACATTTGAAGTTACAATGAAATATAGTTCTTAGAATATAAATGAACTAAAATAATGAATTACTGTGTGAATAGGATAAAACCTTGAAAAAGTATTCAATTCCGAGGTATTACATTCTCGAATAGTGTAGAAGAAGATATTCAACATAACAAGATACTTATACATAATATGAACGATGGAAACAAATGATATAAACCAAGTGAAAAACACAAAACAAAGTGAAACAATCCACATTACGTGATTACCCCCGAATGCGCTGGTATAACCGAGAGTGGAGACAAACAGCTCTCGCCCTCCAAATGCTCTCACATGGCCACGCGCATACATCCACTAACAGGGAAGTCTTACTCACAGCCTTCTCGCAACATTACTGTTACTAACGAAACTGTAAAGACGAAAAGTGAATGTCCATCTCTTTCACTGGGTTGGTGGACACGGAGAGTCTACCAAATGGAGTTGGAAAACCCTCATTCCAAAACCAATGGTGTACATGGACTCCAATATCCTGAAGGTATAAATGGAGTATGAATCAATCGTTGGTCACCGGCTATCATGGGACTGTGTCTTTTAACGCTGCTCCGTTGCCTTGCGGGTCAAACATTTAGATCAAAGGATCCGGGGTATGGCCCTTTTAGAAAACCACCTGCTTCGATCTGGGCACCCGGGTAGTATCACAGCCCTTGCACAAATCAAATGAGTTATGTGGCGCATATGTGTTTGGTGCCTCTTTGTACCAATATTTATGTTTAAATAAATCAATAACATAACATCACGGTGATTAACTATTAATGTTAAAGAAACCTTTTAGATTATACTATGGAAAATGATTTGATAACTGAACGAAATTTGTAAATGTTAAAATGAATGAACAAAATCCTAAATGATACATAAAATGTAACGATATAGTATAGCCGATCATAAGACTGGATTATTATCCTTCAAGCATTAGAAATTAATTCTTGTCTACCAAATTAGATTGTTTCTTTTCGTCCATAATTAGTATGATCAACTGTAATGAGTAAATCAACTAAATCTTATCCCGACATAATCAATAATACTTATCATCGATATTATACAAGCTTTATTTAATGCCTAATTAGATGAAGAACATAAACAAAAAGAAAATATATTAAATCGGATAATAAACAGACGATCACTTGCTGAGATTCATATGGACAGAGTGACTACAACTGTGATCATGCTAAAAGGTATACATATATATATAACGCATACATACCCTTGTAGAGAAGTTAGTAATTTGCATTTATATTTGACAATCATATCTATTTCTAATAACATGAAACGGTAATAAAAAAATTAAGCGATGGAATAGAAAGTTAGAATACATTTTGGACAATAATGATAAAGATTAGACATTTGTACGTATTTATCAAGATATAGAATACTTCAGTTAATTATTAACAAGATATCATATTGGAATGTACCGGAACATCTCTTCTTCTAAACAAATTCTTAAATAGAATGCAGTCAAAGAGAAACGAACTCGCTATAGCTACATATATAACTAAGAATTAAACCTCAAGTGTGTTGTTCTGGAAGAAGCAATTAGACTAGTTTATATATATATATATATATATGAACGAACCAGCTTCCAACTGAAGAGGAAATTAGGAAAACACGATGGAAATTGTTAGAACATACATTACGCAAATCATCAAACTACATCACGAGGCAAGCGCTAACTTGGAATCCTGAAGGGAAGTGGAAAACAGGAAAACCAAAGAACACATTACGTCGGAAAATAGAAGCAAACATAAAAAGGATGAATAACAACTGGAAAGGATTCCCCAGGACAGAGTTGGATGGAGAATACCGGTGAGCGACCCATGTTCCTTCACGAGGAGTAACAGGCGTAAGTAAGTAATATGCATTGTATGCTGATAGCTTTACTCAAAGTATCAAACTATAAAAGAGATTAATCTAAAATTTTAGCTCCCTGTTTAAATAATTTACATTATTATTGTTTTTTCCCTTTAAAACTAAGTTGTATCATTAACGGTTTCACGGTCGATTAGTTAAAAATTTGTATATATGACTATTACTTATTATATTTGACGTTTTATTAATTCGTAAATATGAAAGTGCGTATATTGCACTAATTTTTCATAGGGTATATACGTTTTAAATGAATGACTGTGTCATTTTCATTCGGTAATCAATTCCCTTTTATTATTTACAAGTTGATGCTTTAAAAAATGTACAGAATTATAACTGATACTTTTCTGAAATGGGATCATTGAAATTATCTTTACTTCTTAGTGATCGCTTCTTAGAGATGTACGTTTTTTAAATAGTTACTGTACTAAGCATATACTAAGTCATTTAGCTGTACGCAAAGTAGAACCTAGCATATATGTGCATCCCTCTTACTTGTTATACGAGATAATGTTATCAAGGTGAATACCTGAGTAGTATAAGTAACAGTAGTGGTAGTATCTGTGATAGTAAAAAAATGATCAGGCACAGAGAATATATGAGAAGTAAAAATTTTAAAAAAAAATAATTTTAGAACTCAGATTCTAAAGGAAAACATGGACTGAATGCATCTGCCAAATAGTGATTAATTCAAAACCTTGTCATTCAACGTCTACAGTCATTTGTCACAGCAAACACTCAAACCTCTACCAAGTAGTTTAGACCAAACGCTAACTCATTGGGGCTGTAAACGCGTCAAACTAATTCACTCCCTATCCTTAGTTTAGGTGTTGACACACGCCAGTCTTGAAGCAACAATTTGCATTTAGAAGGAGAAAAACGCATTCTGAACATCCTAGCAATTGCACTAAGCTTCGACGATGACATTTTATGGACATTCAAGACGTTTGTGTATCCGAGTAACTGTGTAAATTCCGATGGTGTGATAGACGAGATGAATTCATTTATAGTGAAAACCAAAATACCATAATTCTATGTGAAAAAATAGTCACGTTAGTCACTATAAACGATCGTATATACTACGTGGCAAAGAGAGGTGTGTTTAATGAATGCTTGGATTACATTTCACAATTATCACAGTGAGAGATAGAAAACAAATGTAAACAAAAAAGTTGAAGTATTAGTGTCAATGACAATAGAAATTGAACAAGAAATATAGTTTAGTAAACCACATGAAATCATAGAATGAAATGTAGAAAGCAACAGCCAAATGAAAGAGTTAGAGGAACATATCATTTGAAGTCACAATTTTATCTTATAAGACTGAAAATATTAGGACCTAGTGAAATGTACCGAAAAATTACCTTATATAATCAATGAATATATATATATATATATATATATATATATAATAAACAAAATTATTAATCTATCAGACTATACAAAAAGCCATTTCTCCTCCCCTTCCCTCTACCTCATTAACTTTACTCTTAATAGATAATTTACAGCAGACTGGGTCAGGAAGAAAGAATAATTGGCTAATTGGTTACTATAGGGATTAGCAAAAGAAATAGAAGCCCGCATACCCATGAATGAGATGGTGTACAAATACCTATATGGAATTTGTCGATAAAACAAATCGAGATTGCTATATATATATATATATATATATATATATATATATATATATATATATATATATATATATATATATATATATATAACACCGAAATTCGACCACTAGAACTACTCACAACAATCACTTAACTTATTCCCAACCACCAGAAAATAATGGTTTAAACGAAAACCAATACTACTAAAACTACTACTAATAGCAATAATAATAATAATATGAGGAAAAGTTTCATTGTCAAGAAATAGTTTCGATGTAATTTTATAAAAAATACATCGAACTTTTTGAACAAGTTTTACATATGCTTGCATAAAAGTGGACTAAAATTTCCACAGCGCTCATCTCTGGATAAAATGAGTAACAGGATTGTTACCTGTAAACATTTTGATGAAACTGATCATTTCATCATTATTTCTCTTGTAATAAGCAAATCACAATCTCTTTATCTTGAATGCATCGGTTAGTGTGCTTAGTTTTTATTAAGATTAGATTTACAAGCTGGTTTTGTGAAAAACTCCATATTTGCTAGGTTTCTGCTAGTAAACATAGTTTAGCATACAAAATTGCCTTCATAACACAGAATACAGCTACAGTTGAATACTAGTGAGTATGTGTAAGACAACGTTATCTGAATACACTAAGTCAAGAAGCTTCTCAATATAACAGATTAATACTACTACGAACATGCGCTTTTTTACGAGCTATTTCCAGTATCATCGATAACAAAATTGAGGAATTATATTTAAATTTGTTAATAATTCCAAACAATGAAGAAATAGTTACATCTTTTCTCTATAGTCGTAGTATTTTGGTACAGAGCAGTCACAACCAATGAGCCAAAAGAAGCTCTGGTACAAACAAGCATAATGAATCATTATTTACAGTGAGTGATGCTGCCTAAACGTTAGGCGGGGGATAAAGATCTGGCCGATACATTCACGGCCTGAAAGAAAATTGATACACTAAACAGTCCTTCAAGAATTCTTAAAACCAAATTATTATTAATTTATTTGAAAACATAAATATTAGTACAAAGGGGCACCAAATACATATTCGCCACACAAGTCACTTGATTCGAGTGTGTGGGCAGTGGTACTGCTAGGGTGCCCAAACCGAAGTAGGTGGTTTTCTTAGAGGGCCATACCCCGGATCCTTTGACCTAAAGGTTTGATCCACAAGGCAATGGAGCAACGTTAAAAGATGCAGTCCCATGATAGCCGGTGACCAACAGTCGGTTCACACACCATTTTTTCACTCAGGATACTGGAACCCATGTGCACCATTGGTTTGGAATGAGGGTTTTCCAACTCCCGTAGGTAGATCCTCCATATCCACTAACCCAGTGAAAGAGATGGACATTCACTTTTCGTCTTTACAATTTCGTTAAGAACAGTAATGCCACGAGAAGGCTGTTAGTAGAACTACCCTGTTAGTGGATGTATGCGCGTGGCCATGTGAGAGCATTTCGAGAGGGAGAGTAGACTCCTCTCTCCCCGCTGTATCTGGGCATTTGGGGTGCCTTAATACCAAATAGTTTGAATTAGATTAGGAAAGTATATACTCTGATAATTATTACACGCTTTACATAAGCCATATTTAAAGAAATATAAGACAATTATTTCATTACAAAAGGATTGAAAACTCAAATTCCTAAGTTTTTCGGGTGCACGTTTCCCGTACCTAGTGACTTATGAAGCCTCAGAAGTTGGGAATCTATTCTGAACTGTGCTTCGTTGACTGGATTAGTAGTCAGAGATAAAGAAAAACAGGAAAGTGAAGAACATTGCAGAAGTAGTTGAACTGTCTATTGAAGTGCTCCTCCTAGCGTTTAAAACGCCTCTAAATATTACCTATTGGGGTACTATCATCCTACAGATTTTCTAAATACCACGTCATACTCCGATAGTGGCTCGGATGGGTCGGAAAAATTGAGAATTTAGATTAAGCTGCTAAAGCCAGCGTACTAGGGTGTGGCCCTCTAAGAAAAGCACCTGCTTCGGTTTGAGCACCCGGGCAGTATCACAGCCCTCACACATATCGAATGAGATTTGTGTGGCGCATATGTATTTGGTGCCTCTTTGTACCAATATCTATGTGTTGAAATAAATAAATAAACTAACCAACCATGAGCGGTGGATCTCGATGTTCTTACGCAAGCTCCATCAAACAGGTGTTTACCAGAATAAATAAGAGGGCATCGGTAGGTTGGATGGAGACTGTAAAAACATGGTATTTACATGCCAGTCGTACAGAGCGCCATAAAGTATCCAGGTAAAAGTACACGGAGAAGCCTCGTTGAGTAGACAAATGTAGTACGTTATTAGAATATAAGATGCAATGTCTAAGATTAAGATAACATATGTTGCGAAGCTTTCAAGAGTCGCATCCAAACCTATCTATCGTTTAATGTACATGATGTTGTGAACGCTAACAGTGGCAAGATTAGATTAAACATGGTGACCCAGAATAGCCGCATTAGGTATCGCATTCGTGAAAAGACTCAAATACCAACAAATCAGTGACTTGAGATCCCTTAGAGAAAACGAAAATTCAACAAGGATAAGTAGAAATAACACAACATCCTACATGTTAACATTGGTAGCATAAAATGACTAAGTAGCTATATGGATTATTTGGTGAAATACATACCCCTGATAAACGAGTCGACATGAAAGTTGGAGACCCGAATGCAACAACGAGAAAGCTTACGTAAATAGCAAATTTAGAACTATTTTATTTACAAAAAAAAATACCTTCCAGCAAAAAATAATAATAATAAGGAATCTACATTAGGTCCAAATAAAGGGATCTTGCAAGGCAATAAACATCATTTAGATCACTGAACGAACTGATACGACCGAGGGGGGGTCTGCTCTCCCTCTCGAAATGCTCTCACATGGCCACGCGCATACATCCACTGACAGGGTAGTTCTACTAACAGCCTTCTCGTGACATTACTGTTCTTAACGAAATTGTAAAGACGAAAAGTGAATGTCCATCTCTTTCACTGGGTTAGTGGATATGGAGGATCTACCTACGGGAGTTGGAAAACCCTCATTCCAAACCAATGGTGCACATGGGTTCCAGTATCCTGAGTGCAAAAATGGTGTATGAACCGACTGCTGGTCACCGGCTATTATGAGACTGCATATTTTAACGTTGCTCCACTTCCTTGTGGATTAGAGCCATCTGGCTTCAGCATTCATGTGGTCAAGTAAATCAAATGAATCTGCATAGATTATAACTCATCAAAAAAAACTACGATGAATGTTTCGCGATTTTATGGCAGCGATTCTAATGAGAATTTAATTAGTTATTGACAATATTCTTAGAAAGTTTGAGGACGGGATATTTTAGAAAGGATCCATAAAACATGAGTTTTAAAGTAAAGCCAACAAAGCTACACTATAAAGTACGAACTATTCAGCAATATATACTGAGGTCTATGTTAATTACACATTTTTAAGTTGGCATGTTTTACTAGAAGACAGAAATATATGCCAATATTAGGCAAACAGAAACGCATTTTGCTGATAAACACTCCCTTAGACAAACGTGACTAGTGAAGTACAACACAATAATTAGGTTTATTAATGCTAATTTTACTTCAGTTATAGTTTAAAAGAGGTAGAAATATATCAAGGCGTAATAAGTACATACCTGACCTTCACCCTCAATCACCAGACCCACTTTATCTTCAGTTAAGTTTTCCGACGACTTTTTCTGCTCATCTTCTTCACCTTCGTCTTTATAAACCTTAACCTCATCGGTACATGCAACTTCCATAAGTACCGAATACACAGAAAGCGACCTTAGCCTCCTCCACTGTACCGCACACCTTGAGAACAAGGTGAAAAAAAACCTACATGCATTTCATTGAAAAAAGCCTGATAACATTATCCAACTGAAAATACTGATATGAAAAATTTATCATAAAGTAAAATACGATTTCTGTGTTTTGTGCTATTGCTTTAAGCGGTAGATTCAAGTCTAGTTGACCTATACAAATCCAACGTAAGCTGATTTGTTTATATTATGTAGCCTTTAAACTACTTCTTTTTAGTTCAGATTGGGTTCCATTGTTAAGCAAACCGCCCTAATAATTACTAATTATATACCTAGACGTAAAGTGTTGCCTCAAAATGGATGCAACCAAAGCTATTACGGAATTAACTGCCACTGAACAGAGGATCATCAAAATTAAATCAGATATCGATCAATTCGATGAACTTCTAAAAAGTGTGACCAGTGGATATGGTGACAAAGACAGTCTTAATGAAAAATATCATAACTTAATACTCTCTACTAAGGATTTGTCGTCTCACCTGGCAGTTATTCAAAAGTAATTCAATTTTTATCATACTATATTTGACTGTTTCTAATTTATTACATTTACCAAAACCTCAATAAAATTTATTGGTGGATTGTTGTCAATCTCATCCACACAGAAAAATTCGTTTAGTCTGTAATTACTGACATTTCTCGAAGTCAGCGTTTGACTATATATATGCGACCGTGTCTAACATTAAAAGATGAAGAGAAGTATATTAGTATTGTACATACTACTCGAACGCTACTGGTAAACTGTCACCAGAATTAATGGCTTCGAATGGTGTTCGTCTAGGTTGTCTGGCTTTCCAATTTCTATTTACCTTTATCATATGCACCTTCAAAGATGATACTCTCATCACCAGATTTGTCAAGAATCGACCTCCTACCAAGAGATTCTTTTTTATTTAGAATACATAGATGATGCGGCCGTTTTTTTAACGGACTGGTAAAGTACAGTTTTCTGATCGCCTTCAGCAACGAAACCAGCATGCTTGAGATACGATTCTCTCTTTAATACAAACTGTTTATTCAAGGTTGGTTCACATCAACGCCTAAAGTAATGATAAAGAGTGAAGTAGTTATGTGTATTAACCACTTCATTTATCTCAAAAGTCCCATCAATCCTAGTGTGTTGATGAAATTTCCGGGTGAATTCGGAAATGCTGGTTGGTTTTCGTCAATATCCGCTAATTGTAGAGTATTTTACTGTTCAGCCGTTCACTCCTTTCTAGTTTTCAGTTACAATCACTGATTGTACCAATATATAAGAAAGCGTCGAAATCATCCTGTGACAACCATAGAGGGATTAGTTTGACTAACATAGCATCTAAAATACTAGCCTCAATAATTATCGGACGCCTTACTAAGACTCGTGAACTGCAAACACGACAAAATCAGGCTGGCTTCAGACCTGGTCGTGGCTGCATCGACCACATATTCACCATTCGTCAGGTTCTAGAACACAGGCATACGTATCGGCATCCGACAATGGTGATCTCTCTTGACTTAAAAGCAGCATTTGACTCTGTAGACCGCGAGATTCTGTGGCAATGTCTGTCATTGAAAGGCGTACGTCAGAAGTATATAAATCTTGTGAAGGCTCTTTACTCGAACACTACTAGTCGAGTCAGAGCTTATGGCGAACTGTCATCTACTTTTGCAACCTCAAACGGTGTCCGTCAAGGTTGTTCACTTTCTCTATTTTTGTTTAACTTCATCATAGACCTATTGATGGAAATAACATTCTCGTCTACTGAATTCTCGGGTATTGATCTCCTTCCAGGAGGTCCACTTATCGACTTAGAATACACAGATGATATAGTCCTGTTTAGTGAAGACGCTGATAAAATGCAGTCTTTTGATAGCACTGAACAACATTGCTAGGATTTTTGGAATGCGTTTCTCCCCCTCTAAATACAAGTTGTTGCTTCAGGACTGGCCTGCGTCAACACCTGCCCGAGCTTCAAATTTTGGGGAAACTCCCGAAGTTAAATGACCTTCACCAATGTTTGGGGAAATCCCCAAAATCAAATGGCCTTGATCAAGGTTAAAGGGGAATTTTGGAGATTTCCACAGGTCTGAGGACATTTCGGGGTTTTTGTGCCATTTCCCCAAAATTTGGAGCTTGGGTAGACTAAGGATAGGGAGTGAAGTAGTAGAAGGCATTGATAACTTCACTTATCTTGAAAGTCTGATCAGCCCTCATGGGTTGGTGTCTGAGGAAATCTCAGCACAGATTTGAAAAGCTTGTTTTACTTTTGCCAACTTACGTCACCTATGGCAAAGGCGAGATATCCGTCTATCGATTAAGGCGCGAGTATACAGTGCGGCAGTTCGTCCCGTTCTAATTTAAGGCTGCGAAACATGACCATTGAGAGTAGAAGATACTCATAAGTTACTAGTATTTGACCACAGATGTCTTAGAACTATTTCTTACATCTGCTGGAATAACCGATTAAGTAATAGTGAGGTTAGACGTAGGGTATTAGGGAATGATGGTAAATCAGTTTATGAGGTTGTGAATCTTCATCGACTGAGATCGTTGGGCCTCTTTTTGTGTATGTCTGAACACCAATTACCACGACGCGCATTGCTGACTAGTGTTGGGGATGGTTGGAAAAAAGTCAGGGGCGGCCAAACTAAAATGTGGCATCAGTGCTTGAAGTCACTAACTAGTGTGAGCCATGTTGATAGACGCAGACTACTTGGTTAGGGTCCGCGTGACCATCATAACTAGCGATCGGAGACTAGATAACACGGCTCAAAATCGATCATATTGGCGTAGGTGTATACACTGTTTCTCTTCCCTTAAACCTTGAAATTAAAATTACTTTGTACCTTGCTTTCTATGACCTAATTCTTTCTTCCTGTACTGTATCCTTATATGCAATCCTTCCTTTATATATTACTACCATTGCAGTAATCACTTCTATGAATTTGGTGTTCATCTTGTTGTGCTAATTAGGTGTGGCAACTTGGACATATGTGCCTGGTCCTACATTGTAGCTGACTGACTTTTGGCTGTGAAGCGTTTAACATAGGGTATATTCGTAATTAACCAGTATTCGATCATGTCTTCAATTTATTATTTATTTATTTAAACACATAAACATTGGTACAAGAGAGCACCAAATAAATATGCATCACATATTTCATTCGATCGATGTGAGGGCTGGGATGCTACCAGGACGCCCAAACCGAATCAGGTGGTTTTCCTAAGGAGGCCACACCCCGTGCCTCTGACCTAGTTGTCTAATCCACAAGGCAGTGGAGCACTGTTAGGAAATGCAGTCCTATGGTAACCGTTGACCAAAAATAGGTTCATACTTCGTTCGTTCCCTCAAGATCCTGGAACCCGTGTGACCATTGGTTTGGAATGAGGGTTTTCCAACTCCCCTAGGTGGACCCTCCCTATCCACCATGCTGGTTTAAGCGACAGACATTCACTTTTCGTCCTCTCAATTTCGCAAACAATAGTAATGCAGTGAGATGGCAGTAAGTAGGACTTCCCTGACACTGTCTTCAAACTATTACTCGTATATTTTGAGATCACTGGGTTAGGATTTTAAGATTAGACATGTAGTTGTTGATAAGTATGGCAATCCATTGACGAAGTAGTGAATCTTTATCAACTGAGATAGTTAAAAAATATATTTCATATACCCACCCACCAACTACCTCAATGTGCAAGTACATTATCAGAAAGATAGGGGTGAATAAACAAAGACGTGATCAGTCCGTGAACATATCGACTATTGAACTGAGCCACGTAAGTAGGTTTAGGCTACTTGTTCGCCCTTCCCTTAGGCTATAGGTTTCCAAATTTCTCTTGAGTAAATTAATATTACTGTTGGAAGATTTTTATATTTTATATTTTCTCGAATCGCATCTTGGATGCCCAATCTTTTCTATTAACGCTAATGTTGTTATTACCTCTACTACTGTAGGATTCATCTTGACAGTGTCGAAATAATAGTAATTAAGTCATTCTCAACAAATCGAAATTTCTCCCCACATTTCAACCTACTAGCTGCTTTATTCGTCCTCATTTTAATTAGGTAGTTAGTTGTAAGCCGGTATTATTGATGACAGAGCTTCCATTAACATAATCTTTCCGTTTCCTTAACTAAAAATATACCAACCTTTTTATTTTAGCCTAGTTTAAAGTAGTAATTTCAACAGTTCATTTCATTTCATTTGATCTGTTTATAGAGTGATTGAAGTTGGATCACATATTCCTGACCTACGTGCACGAGCTCGTACTCTTAACACTCAAGCCATAAACCAATTAGGGCGTTTGCGAAAACTAGGCGGCATTGTTCAACAGCATGTTCGTAATGAAAAAAATGTGTTCTCAGTCAATTATCAAGGACAGTACCCGTCACTTGGTATCTTCTCAATTGACCGTAAGTTATCTCAAATATACTTTTCTTTAATGCATACGTATCTTACTGATTAATTCCTTTATATGTAATAAATAAGTTGTCGATTTAGTGACCTCATGATTCGGATCAATTTGTAGTATCCATTGTTATTTTGTATGTTGTGTCTCTTATTCTTCACTGTGTATTATTCCATTCCTTTAAACCATTTTGCTGGTAACTTTCTTATTACTCTTAAAATGGTTCCATTACTTTCCGTAGGTTTCCTCCCATCACTTGAAGCATGCCTAAGAAGCTCGTATCAATGGAAACCATTTAATGTTTTAGTCAATGGTTATATGATTTTGTATTAGATTGTAGTTCTTGTCATTCTAATTCTACCCTTAATCTACTCTATTTACCATAGGACATAAAATTAAGGAAATGACACATTGTTGGGATATTCAGAAAAATATCCCAATAATTATCATGTTAAGTCTAATAGTGTCCTTGGACTTTAAATGGACATTCCCTATTGGTCAATATTTATTTCAGTTGTACAAATGTTGTTTTCTATTTTATGGTACGATGTGGTCTGTTTGATTGGTATATAAACAGAGTATGTCTGAAATATAATGATTCATATCTCAGAGGCTGAGACTTGCGTTCTGGACTCAACTGGCTGGGCTAGACAGGGAAGCAGGGCCAATCGGGACTCTAGGCCGTTCTTAAGTGTTTTACGCGTCTTTGGTCCGATCGATAATACGCTACCCTCTAATCTGCACTCACGTTATAACACACATTCTTATGAAAATTATTGCGTGGTACATATATAACACCATGCTCTCTCGAAGGAGACAATCCTTTCGGGAAACTCTAGATTATTTCAGAAGGAATGGGAGTCTGTGAGTGTGTTTGTACCCGTCCCTACTGACTATAGTTCAAGTGAGGCATGGGTTTTCTGGTCTTCAAAGATCTAAACGCCCAGGCATTGAAAACAGATGATAATTCTTGAGGAAAGATGGAAGAACACAAAAAGTTGTTTCAGAATTGGTTCTCACCAGCTACCTGTTTGACCATAGGTGGCAGTGTAAATGAATGTTTAATTTACTTCTCTTATTTCGAAGATCTCATCAGTCCTGGTTGGTTTTTGTCTGATAAAATCTCTGGACGGATCCAAAACTTTATCTCGGTACATGGCAACTTCCGGTGTAGGTGAGATGTCCGTCTCTCAGCTGGTTAGAGGATATAATTAGCACCAATCCTCTTTGCATTTATTGTATAAACGGGAAGCGCGCTAGGAATTCCGATGACTTGTATAAGCTCCAAGTGTCCGATCATAGCTTCTAAATTCAGATTGAAAAATCTTATTAATTATCTATTTTCCTATTTTTTAGAAGAACCTTTAGAACAGAAACATATTTCTTTAGAATCAAAGGCAGATATCCAAAGAGCGCATGAAATGGAACAGTTGGAATCTGATATAGTTCAAGTAAACGAACTTTTCACAACACTTGCTACATATATTCACGATCAAGGAACATTAGTTGATTCTATTGGAGATAATATAGAAGTAGCTTATGAACAGGTAGGTTTTTTGCAGTTTATGTTCATAAAGTCGTTACTTTTACGTGATCCCTGGTGAAAATAAGTACATACACTGTCTAAAATTCATTTTGAATGTTATAGTGTTGAGTTGGTCACTAAATCATGAAGTGACCTTCTATCATCTTCAGTTTCCCAGGTGATTGTGATATTCCCACTTGATGTTTAATAGACGACTACAATTAGTAGTTGGAAAAATAATATGGTATGGTTCGAAATCGGTCTCCAACCTATAATCGCCTATAGTCTGAGGACTCTTAGTAATTCCTCTGCCTAACATAAGCGGTAGGATATGTTTTTGCCGGGAACATTTTGAAAAATAACAAGATTTCACATAGTTCGTCATCTTAGAGCCGTCATTCACTAGGCATACTACAAACTGGTTAGAAGTTTCGGAAATTGATAAGTCCTGCAAATTGAACGCTAGATATTGGTTTCCTAAGCTATTCTGTAACCCCCAAGCTAGAACTATACAGAGCGACCTGAACAACGAGAGAGAAGACGCAAAGTATGCGAGAAGTACTTTACTCCAAGGCTCATTTCAATACAGAAAATATAGGGTTTTTATAATATTTTAAATGTCCTTGAGTTGTTCGAAGATTCTGGAATGCTACTAAACATAGTAGCAGTATAGCAATCAGTCAATCAAAACCTCTGCATGTGACGTTTCACTTCCTTGATATTTTTGGCTAAAACTTCAAGTGAACGCTGATTAAGTGGAACACTTCTTAGTGTTTTTCTGATGCTGGCTTGTCTTCTGCAGTAACTTTACCTCTAAGGTTCTTTATCATCATCCAGATTTACCATTTTTCATATGATGTGCATTTATTTAACTTTGTTAACAGTTTACATTTATTTTTTAGGTTCAAAGTGGCACAGAACAATTAAGCACTGCTACAAAACATCGAAAATCAGCACGACGAAAAAAGTGCATATGTCTTGGTCTTATATTATTGATTTTATTTATTTTAGCTTTAGCAATAGGATTATCTTTAAGACAATAAATAATTCTCAAATTGTTGTCATTTGGTTTTCGTATTTATTCTCATAAACTATTTTCATTCTATCACTAAGTTGATTTTGTTCAAACATACTTTTAACTTTTACAGAAATCAATTGCTTAATGTCTTTCATAATTCATCATTATTGAACTATAATCTTTCTTTATTATCCTTCATCATTTGATGATGATCTGATATTCATATGTGAATTTGATTGTATAGTCACAAAGTTATACTAACCAGTGATTGTTTGCTTCTGTGATTTGTATCATGATGGGATAGTAGGAAGATTTTATTTCCTCGTAGAGAATGGTAATGTTTAATGATAGTCAAACCTTCAAAGTATCGTATTTTGTTATCTAGTAAATGTAAATTGTATTTGTCAACGTTTCAAAAGTTGGAAAGTAAAGCTGATGTTGAAACGTGTATTTACAAAACGCTGCTTTCTCCCTAGTCATTGTGGATTGAAAATATGCCAGGGGTTTTGTTACGTGAGAAAGTTTTCAAAGTTTGAAATTAAACATGAAGACTTGGGGACTGTTACAATGCTGGATATACGATGAAAGACGACGACACGATGTGGTAACTGTCCTCAACTGAACTGATACCAAATGACAGCTAGTAGGGATAATCCTAAAAAAGCGGGGTTATATATAAAAAGTGCTAGAAGTCATCTGACGAATAAGCAATCGCAACATTCAGGTTTCTTATCTCACTCGGTCTCCTAGATAATTAGAACCTGATTGTTAGATTTAATTTTTGCCGAAATATCTACTTGAGGTGGTCAAGTTGCAATTAAAGAAAACAAATGTGACCTCTGATCTTGCTGCCTCATTCGATTATCCTGAGTAAGCATTCTTGTTTTTCATACTAAGATCAACGCAGATGGTCTGAGAAGTTGACTGATCTTACAAATGACATCAACCTAAAGTAGTTCATTAATCTCAACTTGTGAACCGTGGTGGGTCAGTAACTTCGTATATATGTATCTCAGTGATACAATTAAGCTTTTATTCACCAACATTCCGGTTTCTTTAGACTTGGTCTTGCTTAATACAAACGAAAACCTTCTCTAATGAGTCCGCCTATATTAATCCAGATATAAATGCTTTCACTGAGAGTGCGAGCAGCCTCGCTCATCTTTTTATTAGTAATGACGCGGAAATTATTGTATTGAATGTGATTCGGTAACTGATGTGACCGATCCCCAACAAAATCCAGTAACATTCTGTTCATAGTCCTCCCGATCATTGTAGCCCTTAACAACATCTTGTTAAGCATTACAATCATTAGGACAATATACGTACAAACAAACATATAATTCAATAATGAGTTACTTGAACTCGTTTATCGATTTTGCAAATTCTATACGAACATTAAATTACTGATCAATCACTGGTTCATTTCGTTCAAGTTTATTGATTGATTGAGTACTCAAAAGGACATGTGATCTACTGTTGTTATTATTATGGATGCCGTTCACTTAGTGGTTGGTGTATCAATAATTTCTCTCACAGTCTTGATTTCTTTGTGTCGTCAATATAAGAGTGCTGTTCCGTTGTCATGAGTAATAACCACTTCTTACGCAGTCAGTTGTACTAATAGCAATAAACTGTGCTGGCGGTGTGCTTGAATATCTGGACTACTTGTCCCTGTTCTCTAGATGTTTCAAAAAGTTATGTCTCCATTTGTCTTAACACTGTGTCGATTAATCACACAGGCTATTTAGATGAGTTTATGAGAATTTTACGGCCTTTCGTTGTACAAGTTACAAAAAAAGCACAATCGGAGACATCATGGTAGTTGGCAATATCCACTGAAATGAATGAACATTATTCAGATGTCGATTCCTGAACTGCTTACATCTAACTGGTGATCACTAATTGACAATTCCTACTAAGTCTCAACATGTATCATTATTGTGATACAATCACAATTCAAGAATTCTAATTGAATTATTTGCAAGGCATTTGTTCAGTAACACTACAAAATCTTAATATTTATCGTCATGAATGATCAAGCAATAACATAAGGAAACCATACACATAGTTCCCTTTATTATCCTAAAGAGAGCAAGATTTATTTATTTTAACACATAGATACTAGTACAATGAGGCACCAAATACATATGCGCTACACAGATCTCATTTGATATGTGAGAGAGCTTTGATACTACCCGGGTGCCCAAACCGAATCAGGTGGTTTTCATGGGGGGCCACATCCGGAGCCTTCAGCCTGAAGCTTTGATCCACAAAGCAGTGGAGCATCGTGAGGAGATGCAGTCCCATGGTAGCCGGCGACCAACAATAGGTTCTGTTGTGGATGCGGAGGAATAGACCAATAATTATCATGTTAAGTTCAATGGTGTCCTTGGACTTGAAATGGACATTTTCTATTGGTCGGTATCTGTTCACTCGTTGAATATTGTACAAAATGTTGTTTTCTATTTTATGGTACGATGTGGTATGCTTGATTGGTATATAAACAAAGTATGTTTGAAATATAATGATTCATATCTCCGAGGCTGTGGCTTGTGTTCTGGACTCAACTAACTAGGACAGACAGCGAAGCAGGGCCAATCAGGGCACTAGGTCGTCCCTTACGTGTTAACCGTGACACTGTCACCGAATCGATCAATAAACGCTGCTTATCAAAACCTGCAGTCACACCCGTCATAACAGGTTCATAATCCATTTGTCCCCTCAGGATACCGGAGAACATGTGCACCATTGATTTTGAATAAGGGTTTTCCAACTCTCCCCTAGGTGGATTCTCCGTGTCCACTAACCCGGTCAAAGCGCCAGATACTCGCTCTTCGTCTTCTCAATATCCTAAACAATACCCCCGCCACGAGAAGGCAGTTAGTAGGACTTCCCTGTCAGAGGCTATGATCGCGTGGTTATGTGAGAGCATTTGGAGAGGGAGAGCGGACTCTCGGCCGTACCAGGGCATTTGGAGGCAAGAACGTAAATTGGTGAAGAATAATAAATGGGTTCATTTTATTTCGTTACGCTCTCATCAGCTGCTTACAACCTTTAATATTTGAAAATGAACGTTATTACATATATCGACATACTTAGACGTAAAATAGTGATCAAAGATGAATATGTGTATCATGATGTAACGAAGGTGTCAATCGGGTTAATAAGATGATGAAAAACCTTTTGTTCCGGAGAAATAAAGTTTGAAAGGGAAAGTTCCAGAACATTGAATTAATGATTAGAACTCATGGAGTTAACAAACATTAGATAATTGTGTAATGAACTAACTGAAATAGTAATAAAGAAAGATATGAATTGAAGAAAAATGGAGTTGGATTGTTTGTGAATCACGTTGAAGGACTTCAGTGTATCGACTTCATGTCCTGTCTCCTAGAACTTTCCCTCCCAAACTTTATTTATTAACTCTATTGAAATCTTCGTTACATTATGACATATATTCATCTTTAATCACCCCCTTATGTATAAGTATGTCAATATCTGTAATGTTGATTTTCAAATATTACAGGTTGTAAGCAGCTGATGAAAACCTGACAAAATAAAATGAATCCATTTATTATTCTATACCAATTATTCATTCTTGGACTCTTTAAAGAGGACACCTGTTGAATAACTTTATACTGACAATTCTAAATTGATATCAGAAGGCGTTTTGTGGATATTGTAGTAATTTCAATGGTTGAAATCATGAGTCAATTGAAGTTAGACCACTGTGGAAAACCTGGAAGGCCATTTCGTCCTATTGTAGGACTCCTTAAACAATGCGCATCCACAATACCGCCTCGCCAGATTCGAATACAGGACCTAACAATCTCTCATGCAAACGCTTAACCTGTAGACCGGCATTCAAACGGTGTTATTGTACCAAAAATAGAATATAATGAATAAAGCCATTAATAATAATAATAATAATAATAACTATATCAAATCCAAGTCACATTAATAACATACAACGTGGATACTACAGTGAGAGAACATATACATTTGTATAGATCAAATGTTGTTCTCCCTATCAACAAAATAAACAATAATCTTTATTTCTAACAGAAAATTGTAACAAAATAAGATTAGCAATTAAAATATACCTTGAGATGGATAATACTCATTCTATTAATATGGTACTAATCATTGAATTATACAAAAAGATCATACAAACCATATAAAATAAACAAATATGATTTGGATTCCAGAAGAATTTGTTCATATATAAATAGAAAAAACAAAAGGGGGGGAACAAACCCACTTAGTGACAATAATAAATTTCAATGAAAGACTAACATTTTTGGCAGTTTTAGAAAAAAAGTGGGCGGGGGGGGGGTAGGGGAAAGTGAGCAGCCAAAAGATTTCGGTCAGAATGTACATAGAAAAACTGTGAACACTGTACATCTTTTGTTTGATTACGGATACTACTCATTGGCGAATGTTGTTAATTCATTGAGATATATATATGGTACTTTAAGTCAATGGTGAGGAATCCAATGATGCACGTTGAAATAATTCAATTAAATAATTTAAACCATATAGGAAATTTTCATCTTTTATTTGACTACAATCGGTTACTAATTCCCAACGTGTAAAATCAATTAAATATACTAAAACATATTCATCTGCTTCATTATTATCTATATTGGATATAATTGATTCTTTATTGTTGTCTTGACAACTATGATGATGATCATGATCATGATGATAATATGAATATGGTAACTGGGTGGTAGTGGTGGTGGTGGTTGTATTCGGAGATGACATGATCTCATCATTGGCATCAACACTATCATAAGCTAATAATAAAGAACTTGCATAGAAATGATAACAATTTTGATTTTCAAACCATTTAGCTAATTGTGTTAATTTTTTAACAAATTGATTAGCTAATCTTTTTGCACGATTTACATCTGGACCAAGAAATAGACGAATACCTTAATAAATAAAAAGTAGAAATATAACAAAAATCGATAAATAGAAATACATATTTCAATGTTGAATCGATCTATGTTAGACCATCATTTAAAATGTGGAAGTAATAGACGGTTGTTTCGTCTTAATATGAGACTCGTCAGTTGTATGCGCCCATATCACCGCACGTGGTTTCGTACACGAACGCTCCACCCTTAAACAACTGGGCTGGTATCCAACAGTATTAATCTCTAACTTTAATCAATCTACGATACTCCGAGAACAATTTCCATTGTCTACGCAAGATACTCAACATCCATTGGCGGGATACCATCAGCAACAGACTTCTGTAGGAGAGAACAAACCAGCTTCCAGCTGAAGAAGAAATTAGTCAAAGACGATGGAAATGGACAGGACATATATTACACAAATCATCAAGCTACATCACGAAGCAAGCCTCGACTTCGAATCCTGAAGGGAAGTGGAAAACAGGAAGGCCAAAGTACACATTACATCGGGAAATAGAAGCAGATATGAAAAGGATGAATAACAACTGGAAAGGATTGTCCAGGACAGAGTTGGATGGAGAATGCTAGTGAGCGGCCTATGCTCCTTAACGAGGAGTAACAGGCGTAAGTAAGGAAGTAAGTCAATGGGAAAACTACCCAACACTCCGACACGGTATAACATACTTCAAATTACACATACAGTTGATATACTTTATGCCTTAACTTGATTGTATTTAATCAACCAACTTATCTGTAGACAATGAACACATTTGTTTTTATTAAGAAATATACTTGATTGTATGATAGTTTCTATTAGTATAGGCAGTTCATCATATTTGTCTGGCTGTAAAAGGTCGGATCTACAACGCCTCGGTGAGAGCAGTTTTGCTCTATGCTTGTGAAACCTGGTCTCTCCGAGTTGAAGACGTTAGACGACTCTCTGTGTTCGGTCATCGTTGTCTCCGAAGGATTGCTGACATCCAGTGGCAACACCATGTCAGTAATGCAGAGGTTCGGCATCGTGTGTTCGGTCACAGAGACGATAATGCAATTGGTGTCACCATCTTGAAACACCGACTTCGGTGGCTTGGACATGTTCTACGAATGTCATCCCAGAGAATTCCACGTCGTGCATTATTTGCCGACTCTGGGACTGGTTGGAAGAAGCGGAGAGGTGGTCAGTGCATGACATGGTGTCGTGGTATGAAAGAAAGCTGCAAAGGACTGGCTTCTGTCGGTCCTTCACGGCTCCCTGGTCGGGGTCCGAGAGATGGTGCAACACAGTGGCTAGAAACGTTATCAGATATGGCCCAGAATAGAATCCAGTGGCGATCCTGCTGTAACCTTCTTTTACTTTCTTCATAAAAAGTGGTTGTGTCTACCTTAACTGAAAGATTTCTTCTGATTGTACCTTTCCGTTCCCTCATTGTTGTGGATGCGGAGGAATAGACCAATAATTATCGTGTTAAGTCCAATGGTGTCCTTGGACTTTAAATGGACATTTCCTATTGGTTGATATCTGTTCACTTGTTGAATATTGTACAAAATGTTGTTTTCTATTTTATGGTACGATGTGGTATGCTTGATTGGTATATAAACAAAGTATGTTTGAAATATAATGATTCGTATCTCCGAGGCTGTGACTTGTGTTCTGGACTCAACTGGCTGAACTAGACAGGGAAGTGGGACCAATAGATACTCTAGGCTGTCCGTACGTGTTTACGTGTCAGTCAGTCAGTCAGTCAGCTACAACGTAGGACCAGGCACATATGTGCATCGGTCCAGGTTGCCATACCTCATTAGCACAGCAAGATGAACACCGGATTCATAGGAGTGGTTAGGTCAAAGGTTGCAATAAGGATATAGTATAGGAAGAAAGAATTAGTTCGTAGACAGAAAGAATGAAGTGATTTTAGTCTCTTAGTTTAAGGGAAGACAGGGAGTGTATACACCGACGCCACTGTGATCGATTCTGAGCCATGTCACCAAGAGTCTCCAACCATTGGTTACGAAAGTCACGCGGACCCCAACCAAGTAGTCTGCATCTACCAACGTGGCTCAGACTAGAAGTTAGTGACTTCAGGCACTGATGCCACGTTTTGGTTTGGCCGCCCCTAACTTTCTTCCAACCATCCCCTACCCCGGTTAGCATTGCACGTCGTGGTAATCGGTGTTCAGGCATACGTAATACGTGGCCCAACCATCTCAGTCGATGAAGATTCATAACCTCATCAACTGATTTACCATCATTCCCTAATACCCTGCGTCTAACCTTACTATTACTTACCCGGTGATCCCAGCAGATGTGGGCAATATTTCTAAGGCATCTGTGGTCAAATACTAATAACTTACGAGTGTCTTCTACTCTTAGTGGTCATGTTTCGCTGCCGTAAAGTAAAACAGAACGGACTGCCGCGCAGTATACTCGTCCTTTTATTGATAGACGGATATTTCGCCTTCGCCAAAGGTGACGTAAGTTGGCAAAAGCCAAACGAGCTTTTCGAATCCGTGCTGAGATTTCGTCCGATACCAACCCATTAGGGCTGATCAGACTTCCAAGATAAGTGAAGTTATCAACGCGTTCGACTACTTCACTCCCTATCCTTAGTTCAGGTGTTGACGCAGACCAGTCCTGAAGCAACAACTTGCATTTAGAGGGAGAGAAGCGCATCCCAAACATTCTGGCATTGTTGCTTAGTGCTACCAGAAGACTCTGCATTTTCTCAGCGTCTTCACCAAACAGGACTATGTCATCTGCGTATTCTAAGTCGATAAGTGGACCTCCTGGAAGGAGATCAATACCCGAGAATTCAGTCGACGAGAGTGTTATTTCCATCAATAGGTCTATGATGAAGTTAAACAAAAATGGAGAAAGTGGACAGCCTTGACGGACACCACTTGAGGTTGCAAAAGTAGATGACAGTTCGCCATAAGCCCTAACTCGACTAGTAGTGTTCGAGTAAAGAGCCTTCACAAGGTTTATGTACTTCTGAGGTACGCCTTTCAATGACAGACACTGCCAGAGAGTCTCGCGGTCTACAGAGTCAAATGCTGCTTTTAAGTCAAGAGAGATCACCATTGTCGGATGCCGATAGGTATGCCTGTGTTCTAGAACCTGACGAATGGTGAATATGTGGTCGATGCAGCCACGACCAGGTCTAAAGCCAGCTTGGTTCTCTCGAGTTTGTAGTTCACGAGTCTTAGTTAGGCGTTTGATAATTATCGAGGCCAGTATTTTAGAAACTATGTTTGTTAAACTAATCCCTCTGTGGTTGTCACAGGATGATTTTGACCCTTTCTTATATATTGGGACGATAAGTGATTGCGACCAGTCAGATGGGATAAAGTCTAATTCCCAGATCTTAGCTAAAATATTAGTCAACTTAATCGCTAAAATTGGACCACCATCCTTAAAGACCTCTGGAGCCAATCCATCTGGACCAGCTGCCCTTCCTCGTTTCAGATTAACTATAGCCTTTTGAACTTCAGCAAGAGTAGGGGGACCTATTTCAATGTTCCATTCACACTGTCTGGGAATGGAGGGTAGTTGTAGAGTAGCTGAAGGCCAGCTGAACTGTTCTCTAAAATGTTCCGCCCATCGTTCTAAACGTCTGGACTGGGAGCAGATGAGAGTATCATCTTTTTCCGAAATAATCTCACTTACACTTGACTTATTAATTCCAGTTTCTTTTATTAGTCTGTAAAGCTGTCTTGTGTTCCCTATAGTCGCCGCCTTTTCCATCTCTTTTGCTTTCGTTACCCACCACTGCTCACGGTCGTTCTTTAGACTTTTTCTTAACCTAGATCTGATTTGTTTTCGCTCTTCATCATGTTCAGGACCTGATGGGACGAGTTTGCGAGAATCCATCAGTGTGACAGACCTTGAAGAAATCCACTGGTTCCTTGCAACTCTGTGGTTTAAGTCACTAATAGATGTCACTGCTGTTTCCACAGCTGATTGTATGCCCTTCCAAGCAACATCTGGGTCAGCCTCGTCTTCACAACTACCTAACTCTGACCTCAGTTTTGGAAAAAACCTACTTTTGGTTTTCTCGTTACTCAACTCAGTTCTAACGGGTCTTTTTAATGTGGCTTTTTTGCGTCCAGTGAGGCGCAAGCAGATGCGTGCCCGTATTAGGGCATGGTCGGAGTCCAAGCAGGTACTCCAGAATGAGCGACAATCTTCTACCGACCCTCTCCAACGATGACTGATGGCAATATGGTCTATTTGAGTCCATCGTTGGTTTGGTGTAGGGGGTCGCCATGTTAGACGATGTCTCTCCTTATGCTTAAAATTTGTGTTTGCTAAAAATAAACGATTGTCTGAGCATAGTTGCAGCAGACGGTCACCACTATCTGTTCGCTGTGTCGGAATACTAAAATGTCCACCTAAATGCCTTTCTGTTTGGTTTAAACTGCCTATCTGAGCATTAAAATCACCTGCTACGAGTACTATGTCTGAGCGTTTAGCTTTCTGAAGAAGTTCGGACAGCTTTCTGTAAAATTCATCTTTCACATCATCTGAGCTGCAGTCAGTGGGAGCGTAGGCAGAAACGACAAAAAGGCAACGACGTGTGTCCCTATCCTTCCGAGTTCTTACGTAGCCGTTCAGCCGAACAGCACATAGACGACTGTTGACGGGGATCCACTCTAGCAGTGCTTGTTCGGCCCTCATGCTTAGTGCTATGCCTACACCTGCCAGTCCACGAGAACTTGCCATCGGGTCACCAGATACACGAAGGGTGTACCTCGTTGGCTCTCCGTTTTGCCGAGGTGAGGTCAGGTGAATGACCACACTGGAATCCTGTATGCGTGTTTCGGAGACACAGCACACGTCAATGGTAAGAGACTCTAGGGTTTTAGCCAAGGAAGCCTGCTGACCGATTTGACATAGGGTTCGTACGTTGAAGGCTCCAATGTGTAGTTTGGAGCGAGGTTTCAGTAGACCTGGGACAGTATTTTGCGCACTAGAATCGTTGGCTATGGTGACACTTGAGGTGGAAGCCGAGAGAGGAAATTTAAAGTTGAAAGTCGATGTAGGAGGAATAATAGGAATTGAAGTGGAAGGTTGATTATGAATACAGTGGTCTTGAGTGCTGTTAGAGGTATGAGGGCGGTTTTCACTTCCCGGTTGCCCACACCGTGGAAGGGTTGTTCTGGAGGTACCTGAAAAGGAATTTGGATTAAAGGTGGTCTTAGTGACCTGAGAGCGTGACCGCAGTGCCCAAGGGACAACTGCTTGAGGTCGGTCACACACGACCTTGTTATGGGTAATTTTTGTGTTAGCTCCGTACTTATTGGGACCTTACCGCCGGAGACGGATATCCGTGGGATAAGGCGAGGTGTGCATTTTTAGGGTCGACCTTTTCTAACCCCACCCCTCCTTGTGGGAAGGCAGCATCGCTGTCATGCTGGTTGTCTGAAGGAAACACCTTACTGCTGTCACACCTCTGTACAGTCAGCATTACGACTTCGCCTTCGGACCTTGGGTTTGTTGCTTTTAGTCTTACCGCTCTTCAACCGACCTGTCTGACATGGTAGGACCTTGAGGAACGGTTGTTCCAGCCAGTATAGCTCGGTTGCTTCATCACGATAGGCAAGCCCGACCACCACGTCAAGGTAGCAACAACGGTCAATGACGCAACAATTAGCACAGGGTAAAAATCGACAGCAACATAAAGCCATAACACTCATTATTACTATTATTATTATTACACTACCTTACACCAATCTGTTCGTTACTGTTCCCCTTTTCTTTCACGCTCCTTAATTTTTTTCGTTCCTTGTCTTTAAATTCTCATTGTTTTGTGTAGCGCATATATATTTGGTGCCCTCTTGTACCAATATTTATGTGTTCAAATAAATAGAATAAATTCTATTAGTATAATTAATCACTGATATTCTTCATCATTCAATAGTAAACTATAATTCTTAATTGTTGCCAATTAATGAATATTCTAGAAATTAAATTGTCTGATAATAAGAATATTAAAATTTAGTCATTAGAAATGAATGATATCGGTTCACAATTAAATAATGTTTATATATAGAAGGTGTTTAGTTTGTCTATGAATAATTGGACCGGTTAAATACTTGTACTAGTAAACAGTAAAATTAAGAATATAAATTCAGTTACAAACATGAATTATGTTCATTTGTTGACAAGTTGATTATTTTGCATAGACTGATCAATGGTAAACGAACCATTATTGTTCACATGTTAATTGAAATAGAATGATTAATTTGCGTCATTGCATAGTGATTAGTGTTGAGAAGATAGGATACTGTATTTTTATATATTGATTTGTACATATAAATATTGGTACAAAGGGGCACCAAATACATATGGACCACACAAATCAAGTGATTTGTGTGTGTGGGCTGTGATCCTAAACGGGTTCCCAAAACGAAGCAGGTGGTTTTCTTAAGTGGCCACACCCTGAACCTTCGACCTAAAGGTCTAATCCACAAGGCAATGGGGCAGTGTTATGGGATGCAGTTCCATGGAAGTCGGTGACCAATAATTGGTTCATACACCATTTGTTCGCTCAGGATCGTGGAGCCCATGTGCGCCATTGATTTGGAATGAGGGTTTTCCAACTCCCGTAGGTAGATCCTCCATATCCACCTATCCGATTAAAGCGCCGGACATTCGCTTTTCGTCCTCTCAATTTTGTAAACAATAGTAATGCGGCGGGAAGGCTGTGAGTAGGACTTCCCTGGTAGTGGTTATATGAGCGTGGCCATGTGAGAGCACTTCGAAAGGGAGAGTAGACTCCTCACTCTCGGTCGTACCAGGGCATTGTACCCAATGATAAACTCATTAAACTGAATAAACTAGTGAAAATAATGAGAACGTTGTCAAAATATGACATAAGGAGCTTTACAAAACCTCCAAGTGTTGACGTTCGTTGAATACACATGTTCGTATACATATCTCATTGTGACTTTGTTGGTTCCCGCTTTCTAACTATTTAATAACAATCCTGTTATGTAAACATTTCAATTTGTATCACACAACATATTCCCCGTCAATTAAAACAAGAACACTGGATCTATATCTGAAATTCCTTGGAATTATAAATAGATTATCTTATATTCGGATGAGAATAATGAATGATAACTGTTGGAAACTATTTCTGGACTAATACTATACATATTTCCTAATTGTGTAATTGTTATGTAACTAAACTATTCACATTCGTGTTCCTCTTATTAGAGGCTTTATTTTGACCCATAAACTATTATCATATGATTTATCATTCTTGAGTTATGCCCTGTCTATCAATTACTATCTCCCACATTTAGCTATGGTACAATGTGGTTTGTTCGCTTGGTATATAAACTCAGTATGCTTGAAATATAATGATTCATATTACAGAGGCTGAGATTGGTGTTCTAGACTCAACAGACTAGGCTAATCAGGAATAAGAACTGATAAATACTCTAGACTGTTCGTATGGGTTTCATGCATCATTGGTTCGGTCGATAAATTACCATTCTCTAACTGGCAATATCACATTACGTTATACATTGATAGGGGTACAAACCGACAAGTTGTGAAAACCCGTGAACATGCAACATTCTCTTTAAACAACCTTTTTCTCTCGAAGAATTGATTGAATTAGTTCATTATAAATTCAATATTAAGAATTAGTTAATAATAAATAAACATGATCTAAATAGTGAATACATCCATATACATAGATTGAATTCTATTGTTATTATATAAACAAAATAAACAATCTAATTACCATTATCATATATTGTAGATGGATTTAATGATCTGCCAAAGAAAATATCAAATGTAGTATATTCATTAAGATCTGGATAGAATACCTAAAATTGAATAGATCAAGTAATTGATTATAAATAATATTGGAGGGAAATTGGCATGAATTGAAATATAATATAGTTTACTGATATAAATTGTATAGCCCTGAAATTCCCTGGTACAGCCGAGAGTGAGGAGAGTCAGCTCTCCCTCTCCATATGCTCTCACATAACCACGCGATTATAGCCTCTACCAGGGAAGTTCTACTCACTGCCTTCTCGTGGCGTTGCTGTTGTTTACGGAATTGAGAGGACGAAAAGCGAATGTCCGACGCTTTAACCGGGTTCACCTAGGGCAGTTGGAAAACTCTGATTACAAACCAATGGTGCACATGGGCTCTAGTATCCTGAAGGAACAAATGACGTATGAACCAATCGTTGGTCACCGGTTTCAATGGGACTGCATCCCCTAACGTTGCTCCACTGCTTTGTGGATCAGACCTTTAGGTCGAAGGTTCGGGGTGTGTCCCCCTATGAAAACCACCTGTTTCGTTTTGGGCACCCGGGCAGTATCACAGCCCTCACACTTAACAAATGAAATTTGTGTGGCGCATATGTATTTGGTGCCTCATTGTACCAATATCTGTGCTAAAATAAATAATAAATAAGATGATTATTAGATTAGTCTTTTTTTTTGTTTCCTTATATAATAGGGAATTGTTGTGTTTTGAATAATCGACAAATATGTCCTTCAATCGAAATGAAAATATGTTAATTAAATAATATTAAAATACATTTTATTTAATTTCAAGATAAATTGGTTGATAAAAATCATTTATCTTGAAAGTCTGATCAGACCTAATGGATTGGGGCTTGATGAAATCTCTGTACAGATTCGAAAATCTAGTTTGGTTATTGAGAATTTACGTCACCTATAGCGAGGGCGAGATATCTGTCTATCAATTAAGGGGCAAGTATACTGCGCGGCAGTACGTTCTGTCCTGTTTTACGGCTGCAAAACGTGGCCATTAAGAGTAGAAGATATTTATAAGCTACTAGTATTTGATCACAGATGTCTTAGAAATATTTCTCGCATCTGCTGGGATCACCAAGTAAGTAAGTTACTATCGACGAATCTAGGTGGATAACCGTTTCTGATGAGAGTTTGTCGAAGTTGAATTAGTTCCTCATCTATTGTGTCAGTGGAACAGATTCGCTTGATCCTAGAGGATAAAGAGTGAATTACGTTCCTCTCTACTCAATTTAACACCTAGAATTCATCATGAGAAAGTATAGACAGTACAAAAGAAAACCCTTTTCATGAATATGGAATTTAAAGGAGACACAGCTGCTGGAATCTTAAATAAACGAATTTCCAGATCATTGAATAAAACTTTCTACACAGCCAAGCTCCGAATTGTTTTTCTCAAGTTGCCCTACCATTTCTGGATGTGTTAGAGATAAACTTCCGCTTTGGGTCACATCAATGTGTATTTATAAATTTACCTGCTCATGTGGGGCTCGTTATATAGGCCGAACAAAGCGATCACTTTCCAAACGCATCTCAGAACACTATCCGGCTTGGCTCTTAAAGGGAAAATGTAAAACAATTACTAGTTCGATACAGGAGCATTTAATAAATTCTGGACACACCGCTCCCAAGTATTCTTTTAAAGTGACCTACAGAGTCAAAGGAATTGGATCGAAGAGGTGTCGAATCAATATTTCAAGCACTGCTGAGGCATTGGCAATCCATGAACTTAAGCCTGAACTTTGCGTGCAGAAACGATTTGTCCAACTTCTCGTCCTTCCTTGGCTCTAATTCATTTGATGGATATGTTTCTGGGTTTCTTTTTCTGCATTTTTATTTGATTATTATAGAATTTTTAAAATTACTATTTTGCACTTTAATCAGTTAGTATTATTATTACCTTATACAGCCCCCAAATGCCCTGGTACGGCCGAGAGTCCGCTCTCCCTCTCCAAATGCTCTCACATGGCCACACGTATATAGCCTCTGCCAGGGAAGTCCTACTCACTGCCTTCTCGTGGCGGGGGTGTTGTTTACAAAAATGAGAGGACGAAAAGCGAATGTCCGACGCTTTAACCGGATTCCAAACCAATGGTGCACATGGGCTCCAGTATCCTGAAGGAAAAAATGGCGTATGAACCAGTTGTTGGTCACCGGCTCCCATGGGACTGCATCTCCTCACGATGCTCCACTGCCTTGTGGATCAGACCTTCAGGTCGAAGGCTCGAGGAGTGGCCCCCTAAGAAAACCATCTGCTTCGGTTTGGGCACCCGGGCAGTATCACAGCCCTCACACATGTCGAATGAGATTTGTGTGGCGCATATGTATTTGGTGCCTCCTTGTACCAACATCTACGTGTTAAAATAAATAAATAATAAATGCCTTATACAAGTTTTCTTGATTATTATTCAGTCTATTATATTATGACCATTGTGTTTGTCGCTTTTCTTCATATCGGTCGTTGGATTATTATCTAACCCCTTGATTAGTACATGTAACCTCATTTGTTATTTAGTCTCGGATTCATTTTGGTGATGCAATTTTCTCTATCCTCCCATAGACATATACTTTCCATATATAACTATACATACGAATGTACAGCTTAAATAAATGATTTCGTTGAAAAGAAAATTTTCTTTGCTGAATTCTCTTTTTCTTATTCAATGACACTATGGGTTATTTTAATTATTTCAATAGCATACAATTTTAGTAATAAATACAGTGAATAGTAACAACTCTTATTTATTTATTTGAACATATAAATACTGGTAAAAGGGGGCACCAGATACATATGGACCACATAAATCTCATTTGATTTGTGTGGGGGCTGTAATACTGTCCGCGTATCTAAAACGAAGTAGGTGGTTTTATTAAGGGGCCACACCTGGAGCCTTCGACCTAATTATCTAATCCACAAAGCAGTGGAACAACGTAAGGAGATGCAGTCCCATGGTAGCCGGCGACCAACAATAGGTTCATAATCGATTCGTCCCCTCAGGATACCGGAGAACATGTGCACCATTGATTTTGAATAAGGGTTTTCCAACTCTCCGTGTCCACTAACCCGGTCAAAGCGCCAGATACTCGCTTTTCGTCTTCTCAATATCGTAAACAATACCCCCGCCACGAGAAGGCAGTTAGTAGGACTTCCCTGTCAGAGGCTATAATCGCGTGGTTATGTGAGAGCATGTGGAGAGGGAGAGCGGACTCTCAGCCGTACCAGGGCATTTGGGGGCAAGAACGTAAATTAGTGAAGAATAATAAATGAATTCATTTTATTTCGTCACGCTGACTCTCCCCACTCTTGGCTGTACCAGAGCATTTTGCGGGTAGTAACAAATGTACTTTTGTATTGAACATAATTCAATTAAATTAGAATAGAAATAAAATTAATTAACTAATCTTACTTTTAATCCAGTTACTAGAAATCCAATTTCTTCACGCCATTTATATTTTGCACATTCAATCATTATTTTTGATGGTGAAGAATCCGGAGCATATGTACGACGACCCATTTTTAAATCGCATAATGATGGATGTTTAAAATTAGCCAATAAATCTTTTAAACCCAAGTACAAATCTATCTTGAGTAGAATTTTTTTTAAATAAGAAGCGAGTGAAAGAAAAAGAAAAGAGAAAAACATTGAAAATATTTAACAGGTATGAATTTAGGGTAACAGTTAAATCTTCAGAAAATGGAACCACATAATAAATATTCAGGAATTGATAAAAATCTAATAATGTAAAACATCGGATTATACCTGACGACCTTCAAGTTGTATTCGGTTTCAAATTACGTCTAACGCTGACTATTTTTTAACATTCTAAATGTATAGAATCCCCATTAACGATCAAATTCATGACTCACAACACCAGAGACAGCCAGGTATATGCTTCCAAGTGTGTAGCTACTTGTTGGAACTTTCTTAGGAACATGATTCTCCTAAGTATAAAGATGCTTGATTTGTATCAGACGATATAGATTTCTTATATTTTTAGTTATGAACAAGAGGTTCTCTATTACTGTTAGAATCATGAGAGGTTGTCACTTCCCGGTCATTTATACCATGGAAAGATACACTTTCTTAAATAACTTGTTAAGGAAACTGGATTAGTAGTAGCTTTAGCAACCTGAGAGCTTGACAGCAGATACCAAGGGATAACTACTTGAGGCCAGTAATACTTGGCCATATTACGAGGTTTTGATGTGTCAGCTACGTACTTCAAAGGCCTTACCGCCGAATACGGAAATATGTGGAGTAAAATTTCCAAGGTCAACCTGTTCTAACTCCTCTCTTCTGTTGGGTAAAGGAAGTATTTCTGTAAAAAGAAACACCTCACTGTCGTCACACTCCAGTACAGTCGTCAATACGAATTCGCCCTCAAGTCGAGTGATTGATAAGACTTAATAACAAAGTACTCTTTGCTTAAAGGTGAGTTACACTAGTAGGCTGTCAAAACTGAAGCAGGTAGAGTGAAGTTTGAACTTGCAAACCTATAATTGAGTGTCTAGTGATTTAACCCTTATGTTACTTCTTTATGGAGAGACCATACGGGAAAGACAGACAATATAACAACAATACAAGACGCGAGAGATACAACAGATAAATAAAGCAAATAAAGCTATAGTTGATGGTTTAGCTATTTGACCTGTGAGTTTAAATGTTCTAACATTTACTAAGGTGTGAAATGTACCTCAAATAAACAAAGAAACTCATTTTTAGATCCCTTAACTTGACAGTTTTACTCGACAATTTACAAGTCCTATAAGAATGGAAACATAAACATCCCTACTGAGATTTTCAGGACAATAATAATTGTCAGGAAGATTTGAAATCTGTACAAGTGAATAGCAAGTATTACTGATCAAACTGCCACTATATTTCTGAGTTTTGCTTTTTTCTATGTCTCTCCTCTTTCAATCGTTTGTTAAAGTCTAATGCTTTTCCAGTATTCATTTCTCTGATGCCTAATGTTAAGACAATATGCAGAACTCTAATATTAGTTGCTACCCTATAAATGGTGTAAAACTCTTACTAAGTCTGTTTATCAGTTATTATATAAATAACAATTCCTCACCAGTTTACTTTTCTTAATATTCATCAATAGTATATCATTTAAATAGTATATAAATTTAACAGCCCCCAAATGCCCTGGTACAGCCGAGAGTGGGGAGAGTCAGCTCTCCCTCTCCCAATGCCCTCACATAACCACGCGATTATAGCCTCTGACAGGGGAGTCCTACTCACTGCCTTCTCGTGGCGTTGCTGTTGTTTACGGAATCGAGAGGACGAAAAACGAGTATCTGGCGCTTTAACCGGGTTAGTGGACACGGAGAATCCACCTAAGTCAGTTGGAAAACCCTGATTACAAACCAATGGTCACATGGGTCCCAGGATCCTGAGGGAATGAATGGAGTATGAACCTATTGTTGGTCAACGGCTTCCATGGGACCGCATCTCCTAACATTGCTCCACTACCTTGTGGATTAGAGAATTAGGTCGAAGGCTCCGGGTGTGGCCCACGAAGAAAAACACCTGCTTCGTTTTAGGCACCCGGACAGTATCACAGCCCCCACACAAATCAAATGAGATTTATGTGGTCCATAGGTATCTGGTGCCCCCATGTACCAGTATTTATATGTTCAAATAAATAAAATTTAATACATTAACAAATCTATGTATATTAACTCACGTTTTTGTTCAGAATCTCGATAGAGGCCATAAAAATCAGGCACAAATTTTCGTAACTCAACTAAAACGGAATCATTACAATTTGGATCGAATAAACGTTGATAAAATTCTAATTCATGTGGACCTTTAGGATAATGTTGTATTGGTTTATAAATAGTTGATTGAACATGTGAATATAATACTAGGATATTTGAGAAAAGATGAAGAGAATAGAACACAGAATAGTACATTAGTAAATTGAATTAGTAACAATTATAAAAGATAGAAAGTTCTAATTATGTAGCTAGTCCATACTCCATTAACTATGATATAAAATGAAGATTTTCAATGGGTGATAATTTATGTACCGGTAGAAAATATTAAGATATAACTTGATATAGAATAAAATAAATGATATTAGGTTATTCAACTGAACGATGGAGTGGTACTTTCAAAACTGTACAGAAATCGAGACTAAACATTAGAAGATGCTGTTGGTTGTGTTGTCTAACAAACAGTAAGCGATAGTTCAATATTATGTGAAATTTGATATTTTTATGGTTAAATGAGTTGTAAATTTTCTAAGCATTTTAGTAAACATAATTTTAAATCATCTTGTTGACTCTATGCAGAATCTGCCAGCATGATAGTGACAAAACAGTTTACTCATATCTCGTTTACTTGGTAATTAGTGTTAGCGTACTTTGTATTATCATCCAGTTCAAAATACGTTTATAAGTCTGAAAGAAGACTGTTACTGCGCTAACTTTTACTGATGAACAGCTAAAAGTTGAGAAATTAGTGTGTTTGACAAAATGGCAGCGGTTTCATGTCGAATGAGAATCATTTATGCATAGCGAAAGTTGAGGCGAGATAGGCACGGTTGAGGTAGGCTAGGATCCGTCGGTTTATTAAATCTTTTTGTTTAAAGCCCTGAATGTGGTAAACCCCAATATTTCGGTAAGCTACTATAAATGCCTTAGAATATAAGCTATTCATGATACTAATGTTTGTATTGTGTTTTTCATAAATAATACATTTCATGTACTTTATTTCAACTGTCTCCATTAATACGTTGTATTTCTGATTTAAATATATGACATATTAGCATATACCTCTTTAAAATATTGAATTGTCTTTGTCATATTGTGCTATTATACATTTCGCTTTGGTATAAGCGAGGTAGAATATTAGAATGATAAGCACAGAAAAATAAATCTGCAACTACCTAGTAAGTAACTGCAGAACTAAATTGTCAAACACAATTTCATCTATTTATTGATATTTGCTGTATATTATTTTCTTTAAAGCCAAACGGCAATACCATAATTTATAGACCAGCACAATCAGATTTAAGATAGTAGATCTTGGATTTTGAAGCGAAATTCATTCATTCGGCTGAATACTATTTTGGCATTACAGCTGGTATCGGTTCGTGATGAAAACAAAAAACCCTATTCTTAACCCTAATGTCCAACTGTTAATTCTAATCCTAGTACCTCACACTAATCCAAGGTCATTTTAGCGTTGCTCAAAGGTCGTCCAGAAACTGTCTTTCCACCAGCCAAATGATTTCAACTTGAACCATCTTATTAACTCATCTTAATTTTGTTAGTCGAAAATTCTGTATACAATGATAATACCTGGTCGGTGTAGACAGTTTATATGTGAGTAATCAGGTACAATAAGTGAAAAATAAATGGTCATGGGAACCCACTTACTATAATTAAGTCTTTTATTACATCTAATTAGTTGGTGGATAAGTATATCACAAGAATAAAAAAGTACATCCAATGCTAAATGCACAAGAACGCACAAATATCACATGAAGGTTCATCGGTTCAGTATGTTACGCTTTGAGATAACAAAGACATGAGTTTTATCTACCCTGAAATATTAATCCTAAAATACTAACTTTACGACAGTTTCGGTGGTAAAAAATGGAAAAATTGAGGGTCCTAAATTTATCTCACGACCACATATAGCCAAATTTCGATGAGTATTTATGTTCACATGCAAACCCAAACTCAGAACATATTATTTTAAATCAGTTTGTTATTCTATAATCTAGTGATGTTAAAGTTATTATAAAACAACGTTATAAACTCAATTCACAGTTTTACCAGAATCCAGTTTGTAAGTAATCTGTGGCTGGTTTATGTCTACGAGCAAGTTGTATGAACAGCGCAATAGGTAGTACGTTACTTCAAAACCCAACCCACCCCAAATTTGGTTTACCTAACGCGTAGTGTATTGATAATCATATCAGATATGACCAAGTCTAGTACAAGAAACCTCTATTTGGTGACTCATCCACGTAATAAGGAGCATGATAAATAAAATCACTGAGTGTATGCCAGTACCAAAATCTGTTTAATTTTCCCTTCTGTAATTAGTTTTTGAGAGCATTTGAAACTAAAATAAGACTTTCGACTGTTGATTAGATGCCACGGATATCTATAAGAAACAATGTTACATAAACTTGCCTAAAGACAAGCCTAGAACCAATCACTTTAAATGTATGAATGAATCTCCATTTTACACAAATTCGGATTAATAACGAAGTAAACATTTTTGACAGAAAAAGTGGTGGATGAATAAACGCGTTTAAAAACATAGGAAGCAAAAATTCGATCAAGTAATCAGAAAGTCACATTCGTTGGCACTTTTCTCATAGGTTATATCATTCTAGACATATATATTGCATAAATGCTAATAATACTATTAAAACGTCCAAACTATCGTGGATAGGATGACTTTTAGACCAAATATGAAATACTTGAGTGCCAATAGCTTAAGCTGTTTTAACCAGTGTCTAGAGAGCAATATAATACCAGTGAACATGATTCAAAGTAACTAATAAAACAAATTGTACAACCAATGTTACAATTTATACTAGATGGAAAAATCCACTTCACTAACAGCTTAATATGTAATAACAGACCATGTCTCAGTGTTCTGTGTGCACTTACAAATATACTTTGGTGTGCACACAGCAAACTGTTTTGACACAACTTGGTTAGCACATAGGACTAGGCAGTATGAAATTGGTTAATATCTAATGACAGGCTGGTGTAACAATTTGGAACTGGAACCAACTCACGACATTTTAACGAAATTTATCGACTAAAATCACAATTAGAACAATTCAAAACATACGTTAAAAATAACAGAACCATTCAGATATTAATTTAAAACTACTTACTTTTACATTTATTTCCAAATAGAAGCCCATGACCACCGATTTGGTTAGGATAATTGATCAGATCTGATGGCAACAAAGAACTACTTTCAAACAGATAATTCAACTTGTTAGTTTCATCATTCGTGGAATCCCATTTCTGGTTGACAATCATTTAACTTTGTAGCATTACTAGCAACAAATATTAGTTATTAAGTGGGTACTCTCGGCAAAAAATTACCACCTATTTAAAAAAGTCACTGGCTAAAGACTTTATTGATATTATAAGAGCTAATCGAGACAGTTACGGACAAAATAACAGCCAAAATATGTAGACGACAGATTATGGTCTGACCTGTATACAGAAGTACCTATTATTTAGTCTGCGTTATAGGTATCAAAAACCAGTAATTGGAAGCTCTAGTTAAGTTGGTTGAATAGTTGGACACCATTTTAGTCATTTGATACTTACACCCTATTAGCTTGCATACCTTCTGTTCATCAAACTTACTTTGGTAATTTTTTTCTCTGTAGTGTTATTAAGCTTTACAACCTAAACCTAAGCACGTTTGTGAGAGGTTGAATGTTGTGCTGATTATCGTTGGAAGCTAAATGCAACAGGATTGTGATGCAAATAAATAACTTTTACGATCCATATCATTACACAATATTTGGAGTTGTGCTGCGTAAATTAATGGACTATAAAGATCTAGTAGTGGCGAGACTATAATTTATTAGTCATAACAAGCAACAACCTCAAAACTACGAGTAACTTCAAGGCCGCTTCTACCAAAGGCTCCAGGGTCATACAGGCTATTTTTAAGTCATTGCATTACTTGGACGGAAAAAGGTTTAGGGTATTACAATTGACTTTTGTGAGACCGCATTCGGAATATGGAATTCAGGCAGCGAGTACTTTTCCAATTATGAGGCGGATATGCTGGAACGAGTTTAGCGGCGAGGTATCAAGACGGCAGGTCCCTCTAGCCCATCTTAGGAAGACAGACCGAGACGCCTCAACTTATTTCCATTATCTTATACAGGTCATTTGTGACCTAATACTACCTCAGTGTAAACACAATGATGACTTTGGTATTGATGTCGTATCTTTTTCTTTCATCTGGGATTGATCATCTGAGAGGACATTCTAAGAAGGCTAAAAAACCGAGATCGAATCGCTTACGTCTGGAGTTCCGTTTCTAAGACCGAGTAGTGGATTCTCTAAAATGACGTGCAATATCATCACCTCCTATAAACACATTCGAAGCGAGATTGGATCTCCGCAATACTACAAATTCCAGTGATTAATATAGGTCAATTGACCTCCTATCCTTCCTATTGAACACTGGGAAATTGATACGAGCCTGAACTAAAGACAATTTGACAGTCGTAACTAGAAGTTGGTAGCATCAGATTTTGTTTTCATCAAAAGTGTAAAAGTTCGCGTTTAGCCCAAATGTACTTTTTTATGGGAATGGGCGTATGGAGCATCGTGTGTGAAGCTGGAAATTTCCAAGAGAAAAATAAACGACGTCCGTGAGCCGACGGGTCAGTGTGGGCATGGGATGTACTTATATCTATGAGCAAAGAAAGTCAATAATAATTGCCAATATCGCAGTAGTCAAGCTAAAAGAATTCGATAACCAAGAATACAAGTGCAAACATGGGGACTCCTACCCAAAACAGGAGACCTCAAAACTTGCGCAGTATCTTTGTTTAGTGTTCCAAGACAGTCAGCAGGTTCAAACAAAAATGAGTCTTAGTATCAAGATTAAGTGTGTTGACCCTTGAAATGCTGTCTCTATAAGACCCACTTTTCCCCAAAAAGCTAGAAATGTGATAAAACCCGAGACTAAACTGGGAGCACACGACTTTTGACTTTTCATCAAAATAGCGTTTCATCACCCAATCGAATGTTGTATTGCATCTACTTTTCCATGATTTCTATACCAAACATGTCGAATTCTCCGTCAAAATACACTAATTTGACAGGAGAATCACTATATTCATCTGTACTTTTAACCAACTTGTTAAAAACGCCAGGAAACCAATTGCATTCTCCTCAAAATGACTCACTCCAGCAAAGACAAAATATTTTACTTTCGGGCGAGAACTTCTTGCAATCTACTTGACCATTTAGCACTACCGACACATGTTAGAAGACAGGGAATTCATAGTTGTTACGGGTAACAAACCACTGACCAATGCACTAAGAGCTAGAGTCGATAAATACTCACCGTGAGAAGTCCAACACCTCGACTATATATCACAGTTCACAAGTGGTAATCTTCTTGTCAAATGTCAGAAAGACCGGGCGGCAGATGCATTATCTTGACTAGAAATGACTGTGAATCAACAGTCTACAGTAAATTTCGAGACGTTGAAGGACAGACAAGAATATGGTCAAGAATTACGAAACCTACTTACAACAAACAAGTCTAGCCTCAAACTAAAGCAGTTACCATCGCCTATTGACGGTATTCTAAATAAAGATTTATTCACTGCTAGTCTGGTTTCTTCTATCAATAGCACGAGGGTTACCTACAGGCACGAAAGATTAATTTAGACTTAATCAACGTGCAAATTTTATCATTTATGTCTGCACCAAATTAATCCCATTTGTGGAATTCTTTTTATTTATCGTATAAGTTTTGTATAAATTATTTTATTCATTTATGTGGATGTGTTTGTCGTACCAAATGTAGTTTAACATATTACGCTCACTTCTCTACTAAAATCTTGTTCTCGCCAAAGTTGCCGTTATTCCACTAGATTTCTGGAACGCCTGTCGATGTTTTAGACATCGTTCTGTTCGACTCTGTCACTGCATTCATAGGTATCTTTTGTGGATCACCAACGTAAATAACCTATGTAAATGATTAGGGGCCAATTCAAACTGTTCAAGAACCCTGTGTCCTCCTAACTCATGTCGTAGTCGGACGCTTGTCATACGCAGATAAAACTTTGTGCAACTTTTTCATTCATGATTTTCTTATGATTGACTAGTTAATTAGTACGTTCATCTACATTAGTATGATTTTTATTGGGATAACTGCACTTTTGGTCCAACAATAATTTGACTTAGACAACCATCTTAGCGTGAAATATGTGTTTACAAGCGTTTTCCAGTTATATCAACAGCTTATCCTTTACGAATTATGTTTATGACCTTCCTATGAATATCGCTCATTCATCTTCTCAAAAATGAATACCACAGATGAGATAAGAGTTTAAGATGTCCTAAGACACTTCACAAGCCAACTGCTAGGATGTGACTTCACAGATAGATGTAGGTACCTTGTTAAGTTTGCTACTTGATTAACGTCTTATACGGAATACAACTACGAAAATCAAACGTATAGAACCTCAGAAGGCAGACGAAGACTGGAGAAGCGCTAATCGCGTTAGAATCAAAAATTACAGAAAGTCATAGGTATTTATAAACGTTAGCTTTTGTTATACCAACATTATAATTCCTCCAATCCGCAAGGAGGCATGTTATGCAAATCTAATGAGTGCCTGAACAGGTCACATACATATGTGCAGATGGCTTCTACACACCGTTTCAGGATTGTAGGTCAGTTGGTGTAACATCCTAGCAATTTTCCTGGGCTCAAGGATTATGGTCGCTGTAATACCAGTCTAGGGGTTAGTTAGAAATTTCCCAGATCGACAACTAACAACAGGGTTGAGAGGTGTCCCGAACTGGCAGGCCTGTTGTCTAGTCGGTCTGCGAATTTTACTTTTAAGATATCTGCCATCTCTAATTTAGTGAGATCTTTGCCATTTGGCCCTTTAAGAGTTCAGATTCCCTGGTTTCTAGGCTTTCTCTTAGCCATGAATCTGTGGAGATATCTGTAAACTGCTTGCACCCCTGACGTTTAATTGAGTTCACCCTTGACCACCGATCGCTCGTCGCAATGCAACCTCCACAAAGAATACAAACACTTATATTGGAAATTAGTCTTACAAACATAAATGTGAAAGTGCATCCACTGTTTCTATGTCAAGTGTGTCTCATAGCATAACAAGCTAATTGAATAACATTGGAATAAAGCTTGGCGCGTTTGTAAGAGTTTGATCTTTCGTGTAAACTGGCATGCCTCATGTAACATTGTTATTTGAGAATGCATTATTATTACGTCTAGCACTTCAGAAAAGCTCGTTTAGGCCAGGAAAAAAATGACACCCAAACTATAATGATTGGATTATATACATTTTTAAAATGTCGTAAACAAGACATAGTATTTAAGTGCACATGTAGGTTTTTGTGGAAGTTATTATAACCTGTTTTGATGATTGGAACTTATATATTCATGAGTGTAATCCTATTTAACGTAATTTTTAGTCTTTCTTGTGGTAGGATTTCTCAGTAAGAAGTGAGACAAATTTACTCAAGTAGTCTCTGGTTGAATAAAGTATTATTGGGTCATGGTCAGAGGAATTTCTGAGAACCAATGTGTGCAACACCATCTATAATTGTGGATATCAAAGGGAAACTCGGAAAAAATGTTATTTAGTTGCTATTAAACAGAAATACGAAACATACAACAAGTGAAAACGAATAAAGCACGATGTTGGAACTGCGACATGTAAAGTGAGAAATTGCAGAGGCTATTTTGGGGTCGAAAATGTGCGGCTTGTGACATTTTCGCTAGGTGACAACCGGCTATTTACTCACAAATGTAGATGTCTGATGGTCCATGGTGAACCTATTGATTATCTGGAGCAGATAGATCCCCTCATGAAACGTAATCGTACGGTACATAGGACTTCTAGATTTCTCGAGGATATCTTTTATGCTTGGTCGTCAAATTCTGTGCCTAAAGCTGTAATTAACGTTCAGGAGCGTTGTGAGATTAATTGGCACTTAGATTACTCAGGAAGAGGCTACAATGCGCCAGAGTTCGCATCATTTTATCTAAAGAATTTCCAATAGCAACTGAAGTACCACAGTGCTCAACCCGTGAATCATGGTCCTACTTATTGCTCATTAACAACCTACACAGTACTCTTAGTTCTTCTTAATGAAGATCCACCAACTCCTAAGTAAACGTTTAGGTGGTTGAAGTTGTTTTTTTCTGGTTAGCGTTTGGTCGTCAATTTTTTTTCACGAGATTAGGTTGGCCAACTTCCCTCCTTTATCCGGACTTCGGACCTGTAAGAACCGTTTAAAGGCTACAATCGCAACTCACAACATACGTACCTTTCTAGAATTAATGTGACCGTAAAAACAAAGCTGGTGAACGGGAAAGCTTAATAAAGAGAAAGTAGCATGGTTCTGTATTTTAGATATCTCTAAAAATGGCAGCAATGTAGTAACTAGCAATATAGTATTAGTATGTAACCTATAAAAAACGAATTAATCTTTCAAAATAACGAGAACTTAAAAATATTCAGCACCATCACACACTACCATTCTACCATGGAAGAACGAGAAGTTAACTAGTCGCACATAATAATAACCAATATAAACAGCATAAAAAATCATATTTTCGTCGGGTGTAACACTGACAACCACAGCCAAACTGTTGTAATGGTTGAACAACACTGGTTCTTAACCGCACGTATCATGAAGTTGAACACATAAAGTTAGATGTACACTGAACGTTTAGTATTTGACAAAAGGTTTTGTACGTGTAAAGTAGTAAGCAGTGTAACACAGTCCAAGCTTCATGACACAATCGCTTAAAGGTTAACAATTTCTGTACTCTGAAACCCTGGAGTTAGTAAGAAAATCCTTGTTGCTGACTTTCTAGGACCATGCAGCAACAAACTGGAATATTCCAAACGTCTTAACCAAAGTCAGATAGTAAAAGTTCAGTCAAAAAATTGAGAGTGATTTGGTCCATGTCGAGTCGGTTAAGAGTTACATAAACTTATCAGGAAAAAATGGCTTGAATAAAATTTTTCGAGACCATTTTATATGGGTAGGCAAAGTGCATCACACTTAAAACGATCAACTTTCATTAGTACAATATGCACTTAGTAAACTAGCGTTGAAAGACTTTGTGGTTTCTCCAAACAAGTCTGACGAACCACCACAGTCAGATTCGAAATCGTCTGTGTCTGTTTACAACACTCGAAAAAGATATAAATCAGGAGACTAACGTGGTCGGTCTTCATTCCATATGTTCTACGACCCGTAAAGTTATCAAAGCACTTAACGAACACTTTGGTGAGCAAATGAATACCCATTAGGACCGAACAACAATTTTCACAGCTCTAGTTTTAACTATGGTCAGGAGCAATGTCCAGACAGTATCCGAATTAATGTCGAATGTGTTATCAACTATCCTAAAGTGGATCATTGGTATCATACACCGACCAGTGGATGAACATACAATCGATTCTCATAATCTCTCACAAAAGTGAAAAAGATAGTTCTCTTACTAGTTTTAAACCAATTAAATAGAAAGGATTAAAGCTATTACAAACGCGCAACTTTTTCCATATTTTATTATTCATACTGAGAAGTTTAGTAGACGGCAAAATGAGGGAAGTTATTGATAAAAACAAACTATCTCACCATGAATAGAGATAAACCAGGTCTTGTGAGATAAACGTTTTGTTGTTGTGGGACAGTCGAAAAGACCGCTAGGGGTGGGAAGTGCTTATGTATGCACTATTTCATTATCGTGCCAAAGCATTCCACACTGCGTCTCACACATTCCCTCTGGCAAAAATATTGGGAATGTGACTTGCCTTGTTCCTCAAATTACCTTCGGAAATATTCAGGATATAGATCTGGCCACACCTAGGAGTCAATCACATTAGATTGAATATGTCGGAGCAGGTGCAGCGAAGTGGAATCGAGTTAGTGGTCTAGGAAATAAACTAAATTATCACTGGGATCATCAGCTACAACTCCTCTCGCTGGACTATAGATGAACAAAGAGCCCCTCATACAGTAAATGTTAAATCGAGTAATTTTGGGCACCCGACAGAATATTTCTAGCTATGTATGACAGCACTGACCCACGTGGTAACTCTCAAGTAACCAATCGTCACATTACTAGTCTGTTTTTTCTGATACTCGTTAATACTGCGGCAATCCTACTCTCTTCAGTAGATTATTTCAAGTATAGAATTACGGGTCATCTACTTTCTCCTGGTGTAGTGAGTGAGTATATACATACATAAAACAAGAAGTGTTTGTGCTCATCAGCCCTACCTTCATGTTTCTAAATATGTCGGAATTTCGTATCACCGATATATCTTATCTCATCCCACGCTATTAAATTGTTCATTGTTTCGAAGTCTTGCACGTTTTTTGAGCTCTTTACCTCGAGTTTAACAATCTTGAGGAATCTATATGATGCTCTGAAAGATTATCTAGCACTTCGAGGTGTCTAGCCGGAGTTATTTACGAGAAGCCAACTGCCGAAATCGGGTACGATAGTCGTATGCTGGAAGGACTATCCCGCTCTACTCGTCTCGGTTTCACACACATCCTGATTCTAGGGGACTTTAATCTCCCTAGAGTCAACTTCGCGGAACACACGTATACTGGAGGCGACAACTCAATTGAAGCTCGGTTCTTCAACCTCATCAATGACTTGAGATTGTACGAAAATGTGAGGTCGGCAACTCGTTGGAGAAACAGTCCGACACAATCGTGCTTAGACTGTGTATTCACAAACGAAGAATTTCTAGTTGACAACTTCTCAATCCTGGCTCCCCTGAGAAAAAGCGATCATGTCTTCACAGCCTTCAGTTTTGTTAGCAAAACTAAGCTTAGATAATCCACCAATAACTTGCGTTGGAATTTTGAACGGTTGAATGTGCTAGCTCTACATGACTATCTACAACAGGTGGTTTGGGATGTTCACTCCCAACTCGATGTGGACGGTCATTGGGACTTCTTACTGCACACGCCCTTACGTGCTACAAACCACTCAGTTCCTCAAACGGTTCCCAAAAGCTGCAAGCCACCTACGATAATCAAGAACCGTACCCTTCGCCTGCTAAGCCGCAAAAGGCACTGTTGGGCGGAATACAAACGAACTGACAACGACGGAGCGTACAGGCGATATAAACATATCAGGAACATATGCACGAAGGCTATAAGGGAGGATAGGCTTCAGTACCAGACAAAGCTTATGGATAAATTTGCCGCTAATCCTAAAAGCTTATTCTGTTATGCAGCCTCTCTTCGTCAAGCCAAAACTGGAGTTTCCCAACTGGTAGGTCTTAACGGCCCGAACCAACAACGATGGCGACGCTGCTAACCTTCTGGCTAAACATTACTCCCAGACATTTCAACTGACCGACATTAAGTTTACTGATGACAGTTTCGTTTGCAATTCCACAGGACTGTCCGAAGTGAACCTAAGCGCAGGCTTGGTGTTCCGGAAACTGCAGCACTTAAGATTAGACACTTCTCCTGGCCCGGACATGGTCCATTCTGCTATACTGATGGAAGCAGCCTCAATCTTGGCAATGCCGCTTAGCGTGATATTCTCACACTCGCTAAGTCGCGGAAAACTACCGGAAAATTGGAGGCTGGCTCACATCATACCAATTTTCATAGGAGGTCGACTCAGCGAACCTTCAAGTTACCGACCGGTGGCTCTTCTTTCCATACCCTCAAAAATCATGGAGGCCCTGATATGCGATGGTATAAATGACTATTTACTGTCCTTAAATTTCTTCTCACCCCAACAGAATGGTTTCAGGAAGAGTTACTCTTGTATTACCAACCTGCTGACTGTGGTGGACAGATGGACAAGCATCCTTGATCACAAGGGGAAGGTTGACATCATTTACCTTGATTTCTCAAAAGCTTTTGGTAAGGTTAACCACTTGTGTCTTATCATTAGGCTCAAATGACTAGGTCTCAAACCACCTCTAATCGACTGGCCCACTTCATGCCTGAAAAATCGACATTTTAAGGTCAGGGTTAATTTCACTTTATCTCAGGCTATGGAATGTCCCAGTGGGGTCCCCCAGGGCTCAGTACTAGGGCCTCTTTTCTTCTTGATCTACATAAATGTTCTTCCTCAACAGGTAACGTCAGACTTATTACTTTTCGCTGACAACGTGAAACTTTGGAGAGAGATACGCAACCAAGACGATATACAGGCACTTCAGGAGGACCTGACTCGACTTCAAAGTTGGGCAGACGATAACGGACTTACCTTTAACACTTCAAAGTGTAAAGTAGTCCATCTGCGATATGTCGCAGACTACAGTTATAACTTAGGTGTCTCCTCTCTAGTAGTATCCCAAGTTGAAAAAGATTTAAGAGTCCTAGTGCCCTACGATTTAAAGTCTTACGCTAACTGTGACAAAAATGCCTAACCTAATAGGTAACACCCAAAAACTGGAGACGCAACATAGCAGAACGGACTGTAGACATAACTTCTACTCCTTAACAGTTGTCAAGTGCTGGAATTCGCTGCCGAGCGAGCTAGTCCAAGCAATTTCCCAGGAGTCCTTTAAGAGACAACCTGATCTATTCTTAAGGACTAAGGATAGTATCACACTATGATTTACTAACTTCTTTCCCTCTTTTATTGTTAACATGCCTAGGTTCCTGCCTGGAGGATTTGGTGATCCCCTGCTACTAGACACGGGAGCCTGTAAAGCGAAAGCTTCTTCTATTCCGTCCACAACCATTTGAACCATTTGAACCATTTGATCTTATTGGGTTTTTTCTTAGCCCATTATAAACAGGACAGATACATTGGTTAAATGATTTATCATTGACTTCCCTAGTTTGAACGTTACTTCCCTGAGAGGACTTTGAGGCAATGCAGGTTTTACTTAGGTTCAAAAGTTTATACGGTAGTTATTCAGACCAAATTTGGTGGAACACATCTTCACCAATCTAGTGTGGCCCAACCAGTGTTTTCATGGGTTTCATGAGACGGTCTCTCGTCACTTAAGTTATTGACGGTCAGTATCTGTTATAAACATTGCTCTTCTAAAAAACTAAGTGTACAGTAAGACTTGAAAACTTGGAAACTCCCAATTTTGTTATGATATCTGCCCACGAAGTACTAATCACGTGTGTGTGATGTGAAGCTATTGATTGAATGTCACATGTCGAGAAAATGTTCAACCCGCTGGAACTTTTTGTATGGGTAGTCTTAGCATCGAAAAGGAATATAATAATAAGAGTAGTAGGTCTTCAGGTTGTGAAATATCTAGTGATGGCGTACTAGGGGTTTATTAGGTTCCGTTGTACATATTATCAACTAATATATTTGCAGGAATGTATAATGATGAATATTTGGATAAATTTCAGTCATCGAGTATGAAAGTTGTAAATCGGGGCCAGCTAGTAATTTTGAAGCAGATGAAATGACGAAAAATGGAAAGAATAATATGGTAAACATAAACACATCTACCTTGATCAGAAGATATGCAGATCCACAACTAATTACCATCCTGGCTAGAATTAGTGTTATTGAGTGTGCAGACCACCACGCACTGAATACTAAAGACGCCTTCAACCGTACAGAAACGACAGGAAGCGAGAGAAAACCGATTATTCAGTTTATACAAGTTCGGCATAAAGATATTGGATATTGGCAACACACGCTTGCATCCAAAACATACAAGTTGAATTAGGAAAGCAAGGAAGAACTGTCAAAATGCAAAGATCGAGGTCTAGAAGGAAATTCGGGGAGAAGGTGAGTTCAAGCGAAAACCATTATGGAATTGGGCTGGCACTAGAAAAACATGATTTCAAACAAAATAATTTGCATCCATTAATTTAAGTTGACCCTTCTGGATAAGGTTCAAGGGTTGGGATAATTCACAAAATCTGCTCAACCTTTGTCTATTTTTCAGAAGATGACTTTTTGAGGTTTATGTATTTTTTCATAAGCTTAAGTGTCACTATAAATGTTTTGGTGGATATTAGCCTATATTTACTGATATTAACCAAATAAAGACATTCAGTAACTTATGTTTCAATTCCCCGCGGGCCACATCGATTTCCGTCGGAAATGGCGCACCCTGCAAAACGGTCAAGGTATGATGTTCTTGCCGCAGCTACCGCTCAGTTCTACAACACTACAGGGACAGTACCGGGAAGCCTTCACCTGGCAACTGATATCTCCTACCTAGTTACTAATCAACCGAGTTGCACTATTGTCGTTGCAGACATCCCGGAAGGTTGTACAGAAAGGGATTTGATCGGTCTTTTCAGCAGATACGGGCAGATTAAAAATGCCAAGCTGGTATGCAGTGGTCGAGCTGCTCTTGTTGAGTTTTGTGAAATTTCTCCTCCCACTAGACTTGTCCACATGGCGAAAATCAACCCTTTTTGTGTCGGTCCGAATCGCGTTAGGTTGGAATTTTCTTCCGAAACAATTACTCCTGTAATTGACCGCAAACATCAATCACAGTCTTCAGCCTTGGACAACAATGCCCCTACACGCATTCTTCATTTAGATATTTCAAATGCTGAATACCCAATAACTGTCGATGTAATAAAGGCAATCTGTTCTCCTCATGGGAATATACTAAGAACCTTTATTGGGAAAAAGAATGTTGACCGTTCACTAGAAGCTCTTGTTGAATTTGAAAATGTTGAAGAGGCTAGGGCAGCCAAAGAGCAGCTTGATGGTGCTGACATATATTCCGGTTGTTGTAATCTTACGGTTGCATATTCCCGTCTTCAACGCGTTCATGTGACTCAGAACGATAGTGAGTCCTGGGATTTTACTGGTCCAAGTGGCAATTTAGAAGGACCCCTGAACAATTCTTCCACTCAGCGTACGCTACTTGGCTCAGTAGCTCCGCCCCCAAATTCAGCCGTAGCTCCTGCAATCTTACCACCTCCTGCAGCCGCCCCATTCCCACAAGTGTCTCCGATGTATGGCGCACAACCCTACCCTCCCTCCCAAACACCGATGGGTTACTATGGAGTGGGTCCACTTATTCCTCCGGCGTGCGCTGTCCCTGCCGTGACACCGTTTGCCTCTCCATATCCAGGTTACTGGCAACCTAATATGATCCCGGCTGCTGGTATCCAGTCACTCAGGCCACAAGCTTCGACTGGTTTCACACCACCATCACAAATCATAATACTTCCAACCCCTCCTTCAGTTCATCAAGTAAATGCTAGCGGAATTGGGATTGGTCATTCAACATCAAACCTATCTGTATCAACTCCGGCTGCTCGTCAATCGGACTTGTCAGTTTTTGAAGCTATTGAAGGTGTAGTTTTAATGGCCAGCAATATACCACAGCGCATGAATTGTGATCATCTGTTCAATTTAATTTGTCTGTATGGTAATGTTGCACGGATTAAGTTCCTGAAGACACGCCCTGGCTATGCAATGGTTCAAGTCGGAAACCCAGAAACAGGTGACCTCATACATCGATACTTCAGTGGAGTGTGTGTGTTTGGTCAAGTTATTCAGTTTCATCACAGCAAGGTGACGGAGCTTAAGGAACATGAAAATCTGGGGACATTGGCTGATGGGTCACCAGTTATGAAAAACTACATGAGTGAGTTTTTGTTGTACCTTAGAGTGCTCCATATATTAGCGTTGTATTTGATTGGAGGGGCTAGTTTTTAATGCTATCCAACATTTTGTATTCTTTCCATATATTTATATTCATAGTTACGAAGATTCCTGCCAAACCTCTTAAATATAAGCGACTTCCATTTCCCTAGTTGCAAAGACTCGTGCGCGTCAAATCTCTATAATTTATTTTAGATGAAGTTTTTTTACCGTTCCAGTCTATGGTCTAAGCGTGGCATTGTAGCAGTTGTCTGCATGGACTTTATTATTAGCGAAGTTAACCATCGATTGTTAAGTTTATAACTTACTGACTGACCTATGTATAGGCTTGTTCTCATCGCAATTTCCTTCTTACGACAATTCATTGTATCTCACAAATTTAACCTCCCACAAATTTGTGATGACAAGGATCAGTAGGTCTTAATTGACTGTTCTCGCACTTAACAGAACTATCAATTCGATCTCAATGTCTACTTAACCAACCATAACAATAATTTTAAGTCAGTTCGCACTAGTCTCCTGAAAACTAGTTAATATATGCTACATCTGTTACTTGGCCTTGATATTTGAAGACAAACTACTAACAAACGTACATTGATCTTCAAAGACATCAACTGAAATGAGCCATGTACTTGTTTTCAGACTGCTCGGATGAGGTCCACGCAATTATAGGTTCATTGATTCCCTGTTAATTCTTCACACATCACAAATGTATACTTTCTCGAATTTGATCTATGATGTCTGGTCTTTTGATTCTATTAGTACTTTTATTACCATTGCTATTCTGGGATTGGCTCGCTGTGCTAATGGGTTATAGGATTCAAACCTATGTACACATGCATCATGTCCTATATTGCTTATGACTGCGAAGATATCGAGACATGGTGTTGATCTTCAGGAGGCCGACAACTCAATTTTAGCCCTTGTATACTTTAACAGTGCAAGTATCGTTTATTTGAGCTTCCTTAGTCTGAATGTTTTGTAACTCCTTTGTGCCTAACCAGTCAGACAAGTTTAATTATCCCCATTTGTCATTTTATGGTGCACGAGTACACCGAGGAGCAAATATTTTTTCTACTTGTCCCGTTGTATAAGCTCCAACTTGACCGGCTTCAGTTTTGATTCAGAAAAAATTTAGATTTTCTGTAAATTTTTTGCCGTACAGGCTTTTGGTTTCTCTCCCACTAAGTTTAATGGACTTTCTTTTACGTTATAGCGGACCCCAACAACCGCTTCCGAAACTCAATGGTGGCTGCCAAAAGCAGAATTCTAGAACCTTCTCGCACACTTCATTTCTTCAATGCCCCCCTTAATTTTAGTCCAGATGACATTTGCCGAGTGTTCTCAGATTGTGGTGCCACACCTCCACCCCGTGTTGTAATATTCACTTCTAAAGCAGGTCAAAAAACTTCTCTTGGTAAGTTCTGATAATGATTAACTGAGCATATAGTATATTTATCCCTATTGACCAGTTATTTATCAATAATCCTGAACACAAGCTTAGTCATAAGTGTTTTTTTCAATGTAATGATTAGATTACTATGTGCATGATTGAAAGTTTAACTTGTTATAAATATTACGACTGTTATACTGATTACACCTGTACACAACACTACTATCCGTTAGTCAGCTCTAAAATAAGTAGTGCTTTGCTGATCCTCAGGATAACAATTGTTTCCAAAACGCGAAGTTTGTTATGTTCTTTTGTTCCCATGAGGAGCTGAAAATTCACTGATCTGTACTTGATAGCGGAATTCCGTCAGAATCTTCATACTTTGTCTAGTGCGTAGCACATTTCATCAGCACTATGAATTGTATCGGTCTCTTGTTCAATTCCAAAAAATGTCCCATTTGCGTTTAGTTCACTAAGAGGTAAAACACTAGTTTGTAGTCTTTGGCTGCTGAAAAGAAAGATTATAAGCAGTATGAAGCTAATTTTTCAGTGTATGTAATGTATAACTGTACATCAGCCGATAAAAGCTTCGTAAGGTATGCTAAATGCGACTGCAAATACCTAACATTCCAATATTTTGTTACATATAACTATGGAGAATACTTATTTCGGATGGTAGTTTTCAGTGATTATTTTGACATGGAAATCCTTGTTATGGTCTTTGGCATATTGGTGAGTGCCATGTATATATTGGTCCCAAGTTTGACGAAATACGTCGACCTCATAAACGGGATTGACTACCAACTTTTTGACCAAGGGTCGATGAAAGGTTACTAACTTTAAAGGTGCAAGGAAAAGATAACTAGACGTTCGCTTGAAGCTTAAAGTAAAATTAATCAGTTTGGGCACCAAGTAACTCTCAGTGAGAATAATTGGAAAATAGACAAATCAATGTGAAAATATTGTAGGGCTTTCCACCAACCCATAAGTATCTCTACTTTAAGTAGTAGTATTCCCACTCAACTAAGTAGAAGCCTATAGGCTCGTCGGAGAAAAGGGTCTTGCGAAGAGTGCGCGACTGGAAAGTAAATGGACGCGTTTAAGGTTCATGGTACGTGTAATTAGAAAAAATCGATATCTACGGTGAGGCAGACACATTGGAGTATACACTATGAAGTGCAGACAGACGCATCATAATCTACACTTTCTTATCACTTTCGAAGACTTAATTATTTACTTAAACACCGATATTGGTATAAGAAGGCACCAAATATATACACGCCACATAATTCACTCAATTTATGTGAAGGCTGTCATCAGTAAGAGTATAGGATATTCGTAGCTTACTAGTATTTGATCATAAGTGTCTTCGAAACATTGTTCGTATATCTTGGGACGACCGGATAAGTAACACAGTTGTTATGAAACGGGTACCAGGTAAAGAAGGCAAATCAACTGATGAAGTGGTGAAACTTCATCAGTTGAGATGACTGGGACACGTGTTACGTATGCCCAACCACCGACTGCCTCGACGCGCGATGTTTTGTGTTGCAGGAGTAGGTTGGAAGAAAGCTGAGGGCGGCCAGACCAAAACATGGCACAAATCCTTGAAGTCACTGACAAGTGAACTGAGTCATATCGGTATGTGTAGACTACCTGGTTGGGGACCGCAAGATGATAGCAACCGATGGCTAGAGACCCTGAATGACATGGCTCAAAATCGTTTACAATGGCGCAGGTGCATCCAATCCTTTGTGTTCTCTCAAATTCTAATCTTCCGAACTCTTCATGTCCCTGTTTCCCTCTTTCGAAATTTATTTCACTGGATTATACTCCTTGAGTAACATCTTCAAACCCTAATCTTTCCGATTACTGCTTAAACTCTTACTACCTCTACCACTACGGGATTTAAATCGACAACTGCATCTTTGTGCTAATGCGGCATGGCAACTCGAACTGATGTACGTGCGTACGAAGTTCCACGTTGTTACTGTCTGACTGACTGACGTGAAGGCTGAGATACTACCTATGTGCAAAAACCGAGTCAGGTGGTTTTACTAAGGGGTTACACCGCAAGCGTTTGACCTAGAGGTCTAATTCACATGGTAATGGATCAACGTTAGGCAATATAGTCCCATGGTATCCGGTTACCAACAATAGTTTCGTACTACATTAGTTCCCTCACGATCCTGGATCCCGTGTGACCATTGGTTTGGAATCAGGGATTTCCAAATCCCCTAGGTAGATTCTCGGAATCTACCAACCCGGTTAAAGCGACAGACATTCGCTTTTTGTCCTCTTAATTTCGTAAAGAACATTAATACCACGAGAAGGCAGTGAGTAGGACTTCCCTTGTAGTGGTTGTATCCACGTGGACATGTGAGAGCATTTCATGATGGAGAGCTGACTCTACCCTCGACTATATCAGGGCACTTGAGGGCTCAAACTTCGAAAAGCGTTGTGAGCTATAATGAACACACCAGTATAGAACGTAAAACCGCCGCAAGTAGGCATTACATGTATATTCGGAATGCACAGATAGAAACCTGTACATTCCATAGTATACACATACGTATAGATGCGATCACCCCAGACCAAGAATGGTTGTATGCCTAACGTAGTGTAGTATCTAGTTTTCGTAGCCTATATGTGTACTTTCACTGGTCTTGTACATAGTCGAACTTTTGTGAAGTATCCAAAAGTTAATAAATTAGGGGTATTAAAAACGTGTCTAGTTATTGTCGTGCTTGTTTGCCTATGTGTTACTGAATAATAACCATATTTGACAAGATTCTATAAATCAGTGTAAATAGAAAACAAGTTAACATTCGATTATATGAATAGTAGTTTATTTGTCTCTACATCTACTTGACTCCCGCATATTTGTATTAAATTCCAGTTTTTGTACATTAAAGTGTTCTCTTCAGGTGATTTCCGACGAGGAACGTCAATCAGTTAGTCAATGTGTAAAACCATTAAGTCCAAACTTTATTATAAATATCCAATATGAAAAATGACTGAATGTAAGTTTTTATTTCTCTTGGACAGGATTGGTAGAATGGGATACGTTGACTGAGGCTCTTGAGGCCCTCATTTTGGCAAATCACCGGCCAGTTCACTTATCTGGATACGCTCATCCTTTTCATCTAAAAATTGCCTTTAGCCCGAAACCTATATCAGATGACAGAGCTGGCATTTCGCTGATACGTTATCCTGCACCTCCTTTGATGCCCGGACACCATGGATCGTTGGCGATAAATGGTCAGCGAAATGACAAGGCTCCTGGTGGCGGTTCTAATGGGGAACAAGAGGATGAATTAGATATTCTGTCGAAAATGGAGAAAGCCGAAGGTTGTGCAAAGCCCGAATCAAAGAGTGACTCGGCGGATGCTAAATCTGATTCGACTAAATTTCCAGAAGATGAATCCAATGGTGCACCAAATTCGTCGGGAGTGACCGGAAACGAAACTTAGACGTGCGATAGCGAACTGATATATTTCAGTATATTTAACACCCGCGTTTCATTATGCTTAGCTTATTAATGGCCACTTGCAAATGAGTATGTCGTTATTCTGTGTTTTTTTTCATGCGTATATATGTCATGTAGATGATTATCTCATCATGGTCACAACTATCATGTTTATTATGTTTGTAATAGATCCTAATATTTTTATGTGGCAGTAGCCTTACATATTTTATAAAGTTAAATAATAAATAATTTGTTCGTTTTGCTCTTTCCACTGCTTAGCATATGGTATATTTATGTTGTATTTCTATTTGAGGAATCAGGTCCCATTAAGTTGTATTGATGGTATCATGTCTCCCGATCATTAAATTCATTAATCCATTCATGTCTAATTATAAAGTCAACCACTTTAAAGCTTTACTTTTTATGTGCTTATATAATCACTCATGTTTATTTTAGTCATTGTTTTATTGGCATAAAACATATCCTAAATGAAATATTAATTTGTTCTACGAAACCCTAAGACATTTTACTATATAAAACAAATGTTTTGATATATATATACATATATATATATATATATATATATATATATATATATATACATATATATTATGTGCCTTTATTTGTTTTATGTCTGGTTAGGCCAGTTAGGCTCATGATTTGTGCAATATTATAGGTTGTTATTATTATGCCGTTTATGTAGACCCTCGTTTGTAGTTGATTTGGTTAATTTCATCGTATGCCCCCCCCCAGATAATATAAAGGGTTGCATTGTGATTACCCACATTACTTTGGCGATACTATAAACACAATTCAATTATTGCGTTCTATGGTTGCCAGTTTCAGAATCTCATGGTAAATGACATTTGAAAACTGATATTTATCTCCTTGTTGTAATTTCTTTTATTGTGAAATATTTCTGATTTAGATCAAAAAAGAAATTCAAGTAATAAATTATTCCTTACTTGCAATTACACATAAATGGATTCGGGTGGTTAATCTTAAGTATGAAATCCGTTTCAAGTGCAATCTCCGAGTAGTTTAATGCTATTATATATGGAATGATTAACACATGGTGGGGTTGTTACACGTAGAAGAATGTATTGTTATTTCTCGTATTCATCGATTATGAGACCTGTGACACATCCGTTACTTAGAAAACGCAGCGACATGATGGAATGCTTTCTTCGTATGTGAGAATTCACCACGTCGTGGTAGTGTGCCCGGAATTTCCGGTGTTGATAGTGATTATAAAACGTTCTGAGCGCACAAGTAAGGTTAATCTATGTATGCTAGAAGCCAGAGCGACTTGTACTAATCTGGGGTTATCTGTGATGTCGTCGTGCTATTAGTCCAGCTGTAAAATCTATTTCCATTCATAAGGACACGAGCAAGAGGAAGACCATCGGAAATACCCATATTAATTGAGGGGCGCAACAAAAGGAGAGGGGTGTGGAATTTTGTCAGTTTGCCGTTTTTCATTTTGGATATCAAATGTAGCCGTAAAGTTCCAAGTAAACAACACGTCAATGAAAGGTATTGTACTACCTGTTTAAGAAAACTGCCATCCGAGATCAGAGTGTCGAGTGACTATGATTAATCATCTGTCTGCGAAAGGTTGTTCACACTTAATAGTAACTGCGTCTGCTTAGTGTTCAGACACTCGATAATCCAATTAATGTCACAATCTTGAAACACTGAATTCTGGGCTTAGTACATGTCAGAAATATTTCTAATGAAAATTAAAAGTATTAGTTTGTTAATTCAACTTCTATCTACACTAATATATGGTACTTTGCCCGTTTGTTTAAGAAAAACAATTACGTAAGAAGAAAAGTCTACCTGAGTAACTGCCGTTTTTTCGCTTTCTCAACGTATTCAACACAAGTACTGTGTTAACACAATATAAGTTGACCTGACAATGTGATGTGCTGGTAGCTAGATTTATTCATGGGATTTCTACTGCTACGCAGTAGAAATATCGAGTGCTATCCGAAGCAGACTAATGCCCAAATTAACCATGTATCAGTTTGAAATAATTTTAGGTTACTATGGCCATGAAACTCTTCAGTAAGCTTCGATTATCGTAAGCAATCGTTCGTTTTACGGTCAGCCGCTGAAAGATGTGATAATATGAAATAAAGTATTGATATAGGTAACATATTTAAGCATGGAGAAAATGCCCCGTGATAAAAGCCTATGGTAAATCAGTGTCGAGTTTCGTGTAGTCCAGTTTCTGAATAGTGACGCTGCCACCAGTTAGTAGTAGGCAAAGTTCAGTCAGCAACAACGCAGAACCTCGTGCGTGCGTACATCGTTTATCTTATTTGTATTTTGATAGAGTTTTATTCTCTGAACTGGATGGTTTGGTCGTGGAGCTTTCATCGTTCTTCTGAACGACATCATCAGCACAAACTTCAGATAGAAGTGAAGCGTTCGAATTTCTCCATACGTGTTTCACAGCTTGTCCTGTACACCTCGATGTTGATTGGTCCTTGTTGACTTTAAATTTGTCATTGTTTACTTCTTTATTTTGGTTGTCTCCCATTGTTTTGGTTTTTGTCCCTATGTTTGTGCATAATTTTCCTGATTGGTTGATAAATTGGGTCGATTTCAATGCGCTTGTTGATTGCTGAGTGCCAGGCTTCTAAAAATTATCTGATGTTTTTGGAATTTCCTCCATCCAAGATTTCCACATTTTCCCAGTCAAATTAGTGTCTGCAGTTGTCCACGTGTATTGATATAATTGAGGAAATGTCGTGGCGTTTGACTGCTAATCGATGTTCATGTAGGCGTAGGTGGAGGGGGCGTCCGCTTTGTCCGATGTAGTGTTTTTCGCAGTTGGCAGAATTTATTTTGTAGATGATGTTTGGTTTGTCTTCTTTTGTCATTTCATCCTTTGGTTAGCATCCTATGCACCGTCCCAATTTTACCATGATTGTGAGAAGTAGGGTTCACAATACTTCGGCGAGAGTAATTTTGTTCTGTGCTGGTGATGCTTGGTGACTTCAGTCGTCGCCAAAGTACTGTTGCCATCCAGTGGCAACGCTATGTCAGTAACGTCGAAGTTCGACCATGTGTGTTTGGGGAAATTTCTGATAATCTGATTGACCTCACGATTTTTGAAACACCGGTTTCGGTGGCCTAGATATGGTTTACGGACCCAGCGGCTTCGACTTCGTGCATTATTTGTCCTGCGGAACTTGTTTGTTCAATAATAGTTTATTGAATACTAATTTTCTCATTCATCCCATGCGGTTGGTCATATGTAGTTGTTTAAAAAATTCCGCTATGTATTGTGACTTATAAGTATTCTAATGGATGGCAAATACAGTTGTTACGTCACTTCGTACCTCTACCAAGTGAATGGTTTCTGCTAAATCATCAACATTATGTTAATTACCAATGATCACATGGAGGTATACGTCCAGCAATTCGGCTGAATGACTTCCAGCGTATGGGATCAAATAGTCTTAGTAATTGTTCACTAAAAAGCTGAAAGGTAGGGGTTTCATACGATTTTCCCTGATTATGAATGGGAAAAATAGGAAAAAAGATCGTAGCAGAATAATATCAATTCAGTTATTCCTTAAATCTCCCTCAGCTGCTTAAAACCTTGAGACTATTTTGTTAATTACTGGAAAAATGAGTAGCCCGTTGTTCTCCCATTATTCAAATCTATACATGGAAGGATTGTATGAAATTCTCAAAGAAACGTCTTCCCGTCAATTCGGTTCGTAAGTGACCATAGGACGTAGCTTACCGTTGTTAATGTTTCTGAATGCATGATTCATATTTCAGGTAATTTCTGCAGGGTGGTTACATTTTTGGTTTAGTCCTTAGGTTTGGCCACCATACGACCAACTCCGTTAAATAAGTTATTAATCTAGATAACTGGTCTTATGGAAATTACTGTAGCGTCCTGAGCAGATTAAATTATTCAATTTTTCACACTATTGACAATTGAGTCAAATTCATCATGATCTAATTTATTTAGTCCATCTAATTCATTGTGATACAGATTTGTGACTTAGATAAATGGGTTAGACGGTATTATGATCCCTAGATGTTTCAATCGCTTAATGCTCATTATAGTTTTGGACATCATCAGTTGCTTATCTGATTTCTACACTTTCAAATAAAGAAACAACCTGAATTGTAACAAGACAACGTGTTGTGGATCCTCTTCAACTACTTACGACCTAAAAACATTGATAAAAATCATTCGAAAAAAAAACAAATCTATGTACATTATATCAGTAAAGGATTGAATAAAACTAAGTTTGACATGTAGATGTAGAATAATACAAGATAATAATTATGATGAAATGATGGAGAATCTGTTGAAATCCTTGTTTATTTCTAGGTTAAGTACATGAATATTCTAGGAACAAAGATCGAAAAGAGAATTTCTTTCGAAATCATTAATTCATGTAGTAAATTACTTAATAATTGGTTAGAAAATATGTATTAGTTGAGTAAAGCTCTGTTATAATTTGTGGCCGCCGATTAGAGACCAGTGAATTATCGACCGAACCAAGGACGCATAAAACAAGCGCGAGCAGTCTAGAGTCCTTATCAGTCCTGCTTGCCGCCTAGCCTAGTCAGTTTAGTCCAGAACACAAATCAAAGCCTTTGTGATATGAGTCATTTATTTCAAAAATACGGGGTTTATATACCAACCAAACAGTACACATCGTACCAATAATATAGGAAACAACAGTTGTGGCTGTGAATGAGTGAGGTAGTAATTGATTGACAGGGCATAATTCAAGAATGGTTATTCATAGGTCAAAATAAAGCTGATACTAAGAGGGATATGAATAGTTTAGTTATTTAGCAATTATACGATAGAAATATATGTATAGTATTGATCCATAATGGATTCCAACAGTTACCATTCATTATGCTTATTGGGGCCTAACAATCTCAGAAGTAAGAAATTCGCAGTTATAATTAAGGTCATGGGAAAGACCTCATGTAACATTCTTTTAGAAATAAGGTCACTTGGCATAAAAAACGATTGATAATTATCTTTCAGATATAGAAACTTGGTTTAAGTCTATTCATATAGTAACCATTTCTCTAATGGATAATAAATGTGATATATTTTTTGTTGGTCGATTGCTTAGAAGGATTCTGTAATATCAACATTATGTCCATCGTAAAGCAATTGTACTAATGTCCAATTTTGTTGATTTAATCACAACTTTTGTGGAATGTGTTCGGAGTTTCGGATATAAAACTTACCTTCTGTTCTTCTGATGTTTGTGCTATAGTAAATGTGCGTAAATTAGTGGAGACAAGATAACGTGTGAATGCTTACAGTTCGATTGTTTCAGTTAGCGTTTTGTGTGGTATAGAAGGACCGTCTCGGAGGCTAGATACGCCCTTTTCATTATTGCCATTAATCTAAAATCAATTAATCTTCCCTGTTATTTTGTCACACTTGAAGTCAAGTTATAGGAAGACAGGATTTTCCTCAATAGTAGTATATTTCATTCCCTTTATTCTAGCCGTTTGATGCTTAGTCATGAATTTTTGTGGATAACCTTTATCACTCAAGCAACGTTCGACTATGGTCAATCCCTCAATTCCATCCTCAGAAGATGCTATCCATAAATTACTGAAGCTATGATGCTTCAAGTATAGCCCACTCTACATGTCTCTTCAATAAGTATGCCTTTCCAAATGCCCACTTGGATTACTGGTAGTATTGAAATCTAAAAAACGAAACATTTCATATTCCATCATAAATGCAATGATGGGGGTATACTTTACCGAAAAGATCCAATTCACGAGAAAAATGTTAACAATAATTACATGCAACACGTATATCATTAATATACCTGACATACGTTATCATTAGTTGATAATCTTATCATAGTTCTAGATTACCCAGAATTGAACCAAAACGACTATCCATAACCATTTCACCAATTTGAGCTGCGAATCTCCATCACAATAACTTTTAGATGGACTGGTAAATTGGATCACCTCAAGTCAGGCAGTAACAACGTAGAACTCCGTACGCACGTACATCAGTTTGAGTTGCCATGCCGCATTAGCGCAGAGATACAGTGGTCGATTTAAATCCCGTAGTGGTAGAGGTAGTAAGAGTTTAAGCAGTAATCGAAAAGATTAGGGTTTGAAGATGTTATGCAAGGAGTATAATCCAGTGAAATAAATTTGGAAAGAGAAAAAAGAAAGGGACATGAAGGATTCAGAAGACTAAAATTTGGGAGAACACAAAGGATTGGATGCACCTGCACCATTGCAAACAATTTTGAGCCATGTCATTCAGGGTCTCTAACCATCGGTTGCTTTCATCTCGCGGTCCCCAACCAGGTAGTCTACACATACCGATATGACTCAGTTCACTTGTCAGTGACTTCATGGATTTGTGCCATGTTTTGGTCTGGCCGCCTTATCTTTCTTCCAACCTACTCCTGCAACATAAAACATCGCACGTCGGGGCAGTCGGTGGTTGGGCATACGTAACACGTGTCGTAGTCATCTCAACTGATGGAGTTTCACTACGTCAATTGGTTTGCCATCCTTACCTGGTACCCGTTTCCTAACAACTGTGTTACTTATCCGGTGGTCCCAAGATATACGAGCAATGTTTCGAAGACACCTATGATCAAATACTAGTAACCTACGGATATCCTCTACTCTTACCGGCCATGTTTCACGGCCATAAAGTAGGACGGAACGAACTGCGCAGTAAACACGTCCTTCGGTTGATAGACGGATATCTCGCCTACGCCATAAATGACGCAAGTTGGCAAAAGCTAATCGAGCCTTCTGTATCCGTGCTGAGATTTCGTCACACACCAGACCACAGGGGCTGATGAGACTTTAAAGATAAGTGAAGCGATCGATACGTTCAATTACTTCACTCCCTATCATTAGTTCGGGTGTCAATGCAACCCAATCCTGAAGCAACATTTTGCATTTCTAGGGGGAGAATCACATCCCGAACATTCTTGCATTGTTGCTTAGAGTGGTCAGAAGACTCGGCATATTGTCAGTGTCTTCACCAAATAAAACTATGTCATCAGCATATTCTAAGTCAACAAGTGAACCTTGCGGTAGAAGTTCAACCCCTGGAAATTTAGATGAGGAGAGTGTTATCTCTAAAAGTGCGTCGACCACAAAGTTGAACAAGAATGGAGAGAGTGGACAGCCCTGACGAACACCACTTGAGGTAATCAATTCTGATGACAGTTCGCCATAAGCTCTTACTCTACCAGTTGTGTTCGAGTAGAGAGCCTTTATAAGGTTAATGTACGTCTTTGGGACTCCTTTCAGTGACAAACACTGCCATAGAACCTCACGATCAACAGAATCGAATGCCGCCTTAAGGTCGAGAAATACTATCATTGTGGGGCGTCTGAACGTGTGTCTGTGTTCTAGAACCTGACGTAGTGTGAATATCTGATCTATACAACCACGTCCAGGTCGAAAACCAGCCTGGTTTTCTCTAGTCTGCTCTTCACGAGCTTTGGTTAGGCGTCGAAGTATTATTGAAGCTAATATTTTAGACACTATATTTGTCTAACTGATTCCTCTGTGATTGTCACAAGAGGACTTTTGTCCTTTCTTATAGACTGGCACAATCAGTGATTGAGAGCAGTCAGATGGGATTACGTCCAGTTCCCAAATTCTACCTAAGACCTCAGTTAATCTCACTGCTAATACTGGACCACCATCCTTAAAAATCTCAGGAGTAAACCTGTCAGGGCTTGTTGCTCTCCCTCGCTTCAGATTTCCCTTAACTTTTTCAACTTCGCAAAGAGTCGGAGTACCTGCATTAACTTGCCATTCAGGTTGACTGGAGTTCGTGGGAAACCGAAGTGTGGCTGAAGGCCAGTTGAACTGATACCTAAAGTTTTCTGCCCATCGATCCAATCTCCTGGATTGAAAATGTATAATATGTCCATGTTTCTCTGAGAGTGAATCGCTAACAGTCAGTTTCCTAATACCGAATTCCTTAACAAATCTGAACAATTGTCTGCTATTACTTATTGCCGCTGCCTTTTCCATCTCCCCTGCTTTCTCTACCCACCACTGTTCACGATCGTTGCGTAGACTTCTTGTCAGCTTGCGCTTAAACTGACTCCGCTCTTCATTATGTTCAGAGCCAGGTGGAATGAGTTTCCGAGCATCTATCAGTGAGATAGATGCTGCTGAGATCCAGTGTTGCTCCCTAACCTTCTGGTTTACCTTAATAGCAGATATCACTGCTGTTTCCACAGCTTTTCAGATATCAATCCATGCTGCCTCGGGGTGGGCATCACATACATGGCTGCCTAACTGTTTTCCTAGTTGTTCCTGAAACATACTCTTAGCTTGACTATCATTAAGCAGGACCCTAAGAGGTTTTCTTGCAGCGTCTTTCCTACGTCCAGTAAGACGCAGGCAAATACGCACTCGCACTAGAGCATGATCTGAGTCTAAGCATGTGCTCCAGAATGAGCGACAGTTTTCTATCGAGCCCCTCCATCGGTGGCTGATAGCGATGTGATTTAGTTCGGTCCAACGTTGGGACGAATTAGGGGGTCGCCATGTTAAAAGATGTTTTTCCTTATGCTTAAAGTTAGTATTTGCAAGGAACAGGCGGTTATCTGAGCATAGCTGCAACAGACGGTCGCCATTATCTGTTCTTTGAGCCACGACACCATAAGATCCCCCTAGGTGTCTTTCCCTATCGCTTAGTTTACCTACTTGAGCATTAAAGTCACCGGCCACTATTACTACATCTGAGCGCTTAGCTTTACGGAGAAGGTCCGAAAGCTTTCTGTAAAACTCATCTTTTACATCATCTGAGCTGCAGTCAGTGGGAGAATAGGCAGAGACGACGAAGAGGCAACGACGAGTGTCCCTATCTTTCCGGATTTTTACTGTTCCGTTCAGTCGGACAGCGCACAAACGACTGTCTACTGAGATCCAGTCGAAGAGAGCTAGTTCTGCCCTAGGACTCAATGCTATACCTACGCCGGCGCTGCCACGGGAAGCAGAATCAGGGCTTCCAGATACACGAAGTGTGAATCGAGTCGGTTCTTTATTTTGGCATGCTGAGGTCAAGTGAATGACGCTAATCGGATCCTGTATGCGCGTTTCAGAGATGCAGCACACATCGATGGCGCGGGATTCTAAAGTCTTAGCTAAGGAAGCCTGCTGTCCTATTTGGCACAGTGTTCGGATGTTAAAAGCTCCTACGTGTAGTTTAGAGCGTGGTTTCAGGAGACCAGGAATAACGTTCCGCGTACTCGAATCGTTTGCCATAGCGGTGCGAGGTGATAAACGGACGTGAGAAGGGTTAGTCATGGAGATAAGAAAGGTATTAGGAGGTGTAGAAAGGATTCGAATGTGACCAACTTGGTCTCGTGTGCTGTTACGGGTATGAGGGCTGATATCCCTTCCCGGCTGCCCACACCGTGGAAGGGTATTTCTTGAGGAACCTGAAAAGGAAATTGGATTAGTGTTGGTCTTAACAACCTGGGAGCGTGACCGCAGAGCCGTTCTCCAATCGACCTGCCTGGCATGGTAGAACCTACAGGAACATATGTTCCAGCTAATATAGCTCGGTTGGGTCATCACGGTAGGCAAGCCTGACCACCGCGTCAAGGTAGCAGCTTCGGTCGGGTCGGTCGGTCGGATCACCTCAAGCTTTGATCTAGAGGTCTAATCTACAAGGCAGTGAAGCAACGTTAGGCACTGCAGTCCCATGGTATCCGGTTATCACCAATTGGTTCATACGTCATTTTTTCGCTCAGAATCCTGGAACCCATGTGACCATTGGTTTGAAATCAGGGTTTTCAAACTCCACAAGTAGATTCACCTAATCCACCGACCCGGTTAAATCGACGAACGTTCACTCTCCGTTCTCTCATTTTTGTAAACAACAGTAATTCCGCGAGAAGGCAGTGAGTAGGACTTTCCTGGTAGTGGTTGTATAGGCGAGGCCATTTGAGAGCATTTCGAGAGGGAGAGTAACTCTCCACACTCTTGGTCGTACCAGGGAATTCGAGGGTTGGGTCATGATGGGTTTGACTCAGTTGTCAATAGTACGAAAAACTGAATAATCTGCACTCCAATAATTGGTTTGTTTAAGACAATACATTATTGTATAGTTCGTGTTCTCTTGATCGATGGTGTAATTATGTGCCAGTGGAATAATTTTGATAAGACTAGTTATCCAGACTAATAGCTTATTTAACGGAGTTGGTCGTATGGTGGCCATACCTAAGGATTAAATCAGAATTATCAAATAACAATAATGGCTAACGTTCTTCGTTTTGCCTTCTAAAATCCCGACGATTTATACACAATTAGTTATTTACTGACTAGATCTAGAGATTAAATGATGTCGTTGACGATTGAACCTAAATTAAGAGAAAAACAGGGTATAGATTTATTTTGCTGTCATTAACAAAAAACAATTAGTATGAGTGAAACAGACTGATTTCACAGAATTATTTTACACCGATAACTAGTCAGAACTGATTGACGTTTGGTTGAATGTAGCTCATTGCTGATTAATTAGCTGAGTTACCTTATGAAGATTATGAAGCATGTTTAATCCCTCTTCTAACACAGTCCATTGTCAGTTTAGGGATTGTGGAGATTGTTAAGTTTTTGATTGAGATCATGAACCGATTGATGTTAGACCACCATTGAAAATTTGAAAGCACTGGACGTCCTTTTGTGGGACTACTCCACAGGGCGCATCCACGATCCGGCCTAGCGGGGCTCGAATCCATTGCCTTCTGTCTCACGCTCGAACGCTTAACCTCTAAACCACTGATTGGGCATCCAATGGTGTTAATGTCTAACCCCAACCAATCCATTAGACATTACCACCCCTGGGTGCCGGCTGAGTGGTCCACTAGTCTAAGCGTTCGCGCGCGAGACTGAGGGCCGTGGGTTCGAATACCGTGAGTGGGATCGTGGGTGCGCACTGCTGATGAATCCCATACTAGGACGAAACTGCCGTCCAGTGCTTCCAAATTTTCAATGGTGGTCTGACATCAATCGGTTCATGATCTCAATCAAGTAACCAATCCATTATGTAGGTTTAGAATTCTGAACTAGTTTTCTTTTCTCATTCTGTGACACTTCTTATATAAATTTATTATTGGAATCGGTTTCTAATAACTCTTTGAAAAATGAGTCACAGGATATATATAGAATTACATTCACTTGGTATTGCTTACTTGAATCTTCCCATTGTTGTTTGGGACTGCAATTGATCAATCTCTTATTGGTATATGTGCATCCTGTGAGGATTGCCTCGATATTGCCTTAATTCACAAGCATTTAAAGTAAAGATGGATGAACTCAGTAGGTAAAAGGATAACACGATGGTATTTGAACCGAATGGTACTAATTTCGAGTCTCAGAGTGAACATCATCTCTGAGATGCAGGTATATCCAGTTGAAGTGTTCCAAATAGGACGAAATAAGCGTCCTGTATTCCGCTGCTAGCAACTATCCATCTTTATTATTTTGTTATAATATATCGCTTTATGAATTATTTTATTTCTTTTCTGGTTACATTTAATAACGAATCAGAAATCAAAATTGCAATTCAGTTCACGTTGTCAATCAATACATCCATTCTCCTAAACTACAGTATCCCAGGAATCTGTGATTTTACTGGTTAATGTCTAAATATTTTGTCATTTCATTGCAACTACTTGTAAGTACATAAAGTGATTTTACAAAATTTATTCGAAGATATTTTACGACACTCATAATGATAAAAACAAATGAAGAAGCTGTTCGATTATTTCCATTTCGGTGATTGTAAATCTTGTTTACATAGACCATGTGCTTCATATAAGCTTTTCTCTAAGTGAAGTTTTGTTCTCTGAGCTGAATGTTTTGGTCATGGAGCTTTCATTTTTCACCTTCGATGTAAAAAATTCCTTTGTGTTGCTTTTGCACCGATTAGTTATCACGTGACGAAATCGTCTATCAGAATATCGATTTGTTTGAATTTGCTTTTGTTCTAAACCAATTACACGTCAACCAGCACTAGAAACTTTGCATCAACTAGGAATCCTTATTGATTTTTAAAATGGCAACTTCTTGCTTAACCGTACCCATTGAGTCCAGAGCACAATCTCAGCTTTCAATTTACGAATAATATATTTCAGACATGGGTAGTTTATGTACAAGCAAACCAGCCCACAGCAAATCATAAAAACAAAAGTAATAATTATACAAGATCAAGCTAAAAGTGCCTGCGAATGTGAGAGACTGTAACTAATAGATTGGGAATAACATGAGAATAGTGAATCTCATAACAGTAGTCCATGGGTTAAATGAAAGCTTTTGGTAAGAAAAATGTGAATTTATATAATAATCTAGCCATTTGATAATCATACAATCGGAATATATATGTAATAACAGTCTATAAATAGTTCCCGAAAGTCATACCCTGGTTTCTTTAGTATTTCCCAATTCCAAGTCTGCACTATTTGTCAATCGCAATATTAATGATACCATTTTCACATCCTTTTTCAGTTGTCATTTACATCATTCATGGTTCTCTTAATTCTGTTTTCTTTTCAATTTCTTTCTGTTCACTTCATTTCAACTTCTCAATTTTCTGTTTTCTATTCATTCCACTTTTGATTGGTGTTATATACTACTTATATCTGTTAACATAAGTGGAATACACCGCACAACAACAACAACGACAAATACTACTACTAAGACTACTATAACTACTACTACTACTACGACGACTACGACTACTACTGCAACGACTACGACTACGACTACTACGACCACGACTACGACTACTACTAGTACTCGGTCAGTTGGTTTACGATCCATCGAGTTTAACTCTTACTCATCATGTGTTTGGTGTTATTTCGTAATTGATTCTTTAGTTGATATCAGTATTTTTTTTGCGGGGGGAGGGGAGGGTATATCATTTATGTTTCATGCAAACTAATGTGATTTATGACATGATGTTATTCAATATGACCTTAATTGTAATTAGATCAAGTTATAACCTATAGATTTAAACAATCTAAATGTTATTAGAGATTTGTATATTTGACATTTAGTGATGATCACTAGTTAAAATGTATTTGAGTAATTCAAATGATTGAGATTTAGATGGTGGTTGGAGGTAGTCAACAGGGTTTCCTGTTGACTATCTCCAACCACCATCTAAATCTCAATACATAGTGCCCGCAGTGTCGAGTCACCTAGACTGGTGGCCACATTGCAACATGATCGATAGCATTCGATCTGCACTAATAAGGACTAGACAAGCATGACATTGATCACCACCCAGTGATCAATCAATTGTGAATCCAAATGATTAAAAGGGTAGATTAAATAGATGTTCATTGGGAGATTTGTACAATAATCTCTTTTTCGTAGGGTAGTAGAAGAAGAAATAAATTGTATGATGTATTTAATTAACGGTTCTTTAGAATATATTCGATTTTTTTATCTTCAAACTAATACTAACTAATGGATACTCAACATTCATTGACCGGATAACATCAGCAGCAGCCTTTTGTGGGAGAGAACAAACTAGCTTCTAGCTGAAGAAGAAATTAAGAAAAGACGATGGAAATGGATAGGACATACATTACGCAAATCATCAAACTGCATCACGAGGCAAGCCCTGACTTGGAATCCTGAAGGGAAGCGGAAAAGAGGAAGGCCAAAGAACACATTACTTCGGAAAATAGAAGGAGATATCAAAATGATGAATAGGAACTGTAAGGAGCTGGAAAGGATTGCCCTGGACAGGGTTGGATGGAGAATGCTGGTGAGCGGCCAATGCTCCTTCACGATGAGTAACAGGAGTAAGTAAGTAAGTAATTATCTTCAAACTATCTTAACATATAAAATAATCAGTCTTTTTATATTTTACTAATAAAATCTAAATGTAGAACTGATATTAACGGTATAATGTGAAATATTTTATGTAGGTTAATCACAATTCTCGGTCCTGGATTGGAGTTCCGAGTGCGGGATTGTGGATGCTCACGACTGAGGAATCCCATACTAAGACTGATATGATGGAAAGAAAAGTCAATTTTCGATTGATTTACTCATTATGAGTTTTATTCAACATTCAACATCCGTTTTGATTCAACGTGAGGATCATTCAGTGTAGTATTTGATTGTGTTTTACCAGTATGATATTTTCTTGTGTATAATATACGAGATATTCTTGTATTCCATTGACATGAACTATGCTCAGTAAGTGATTTGTTATAACTGAGTATGTGATTTCATCCTAATTATTAATCAAAATGGGTGTACAATCAATATATAGACCAGTGTAGTTTAGACGAGATTCGATTCGTCGTCGTTATAGTGTTTGGGGGCTAATAAATCTTCACTTATACCAGTCTTGTGTTCTTACTTTCGCATCGTGGGAATTGCAGAGGTTCCTCGTTACGAGTATATATGATCAGCGTTTTCTGGCACAGCAATCAGCGACGACCAAATATAACAAAGACAAAACATCTGTCCAGTGTTTCTGGCTTTTTGATGGTAGTCTACTATTAATTCATTCATGATATCAATCTAAACAATCAGATCTCAGCACTTACTAACTAAATGCTTTATTTCTGTAATTCTAATTTAGAAATGTGAATTTCTTGCTTTCGCGCCAAAAGCACCTAGTTTCATATTCATGTCGTATTTCCCATTTATGAGGGATCTTAAATGCTATTGTTTCATAGTCTCTTTTAGTATTCTACTTTTTATCGTTTCCCGAGGACATATTTATACTGTATATATACGCTTGCGTTGTGTTTATTGTTATTGTTCATGCTTCTAACTGTTTGTGGAATATATTTCTCTCTTCTGAACTTGGACTGATCTACTTTAGTTAGCTGAGTTGGAACGCATTGGAATAGCTTACTTATTGGTCATTATGTCACAGAATCTGCATTCAGTTCTCAGATTAGATGAACTTTTAATCTTTTCAAAATAGCACAACCTATAATAATTACACAGTTTAAAATTATGAGTCAGTTGAAGCTAGACCACCATTGAAAACCTGGAAGCACTGGACGGCCGTTTCGTCCTGGTATGGGACTCCTCAACAGTGCGCATCCACTATCCCGCACCACGCGGGGCTCGAACCCAGGACCTACTGGCTTCGCGCGTGAGCACTTAACCACTAGATAAAATATTCGGTGAGACTATGATTTATGAACGACCTTTGAACGACACTAGACTGACCTTGAGAGTGTCCACCTAATCACTAGGACCAAATGAAGGTTATAAATTCGTGTGTGAGGAATTCAAATTATGATTTACAGTTGATGATTAAGGTTAAGAATTACAATTAGGGTTTTCATCATGAACTGACATCAGCTATAATGATATTTAGTCAAATGTATGAGTGAACTTCGCACCAAAATCCAAGGTCTGTTATTTTATACTTGATTGGTTCATTCATAAATGATAGTCCCGTCAAATCTTTTTATCATCACAGTATCCATCGGTTTCATAATCATCATGTGATCGATAAACAGACAATTATGTAATTCTAAATTAAAGAAACTGCACATTTCATTATTGTTGTCATCTGTATGAACAAAATCACATGTTGGATAATTTATTTTTATATTCGGTAGTAACATAAAAACAATTTCAAAGTTTATTACTAACAGATAAAATTCACTTGATATTGTATTTTTCTTGTATCATCTTATTGTTGTTAAGGTATGCAATCGATCAGTTTCTTGTCGCCATGCGTGCATCCTGTGCGGATTGCCTCGATATAACATTAAGTTACAAGTATTTTAAGCAAAGATGGATGGTTGTGATTAGCAATGGAATCGTCCTATTTTGAACTCGTCAGATTGATGTACCTTCATTCCAGAGTTGGGTTCGAGTTCCGGAGTGAACATCAAATTTGGGATGTAAGTACATTCAACTGGCGAGTCCTAAATAGGATGAAATGTGTGTCCTGGATTCCAGTGTTAGCCGCTGCCCATCTTTGCTTAACAGATAAAATGATTATGAAATATTTCTCCGAAATAAGATAAAGCATATTCATTTACACATTCATTTGTGACTATGTATGTTTTTAGCTAGATTTATTGATATGTAATTATGTCTTCAATATTGTCTGTAGATCCTAGAATCCCTTGTAGATTGCGGTCAATCCTAAGTTCGTGCAAACAGGAAGAGTTGAGCTTAGGGTTAGTAAACCTACTTCGTAAATAAAAACCCTCAGTAATAAACGTTAATCAGAATGAACTAATCAGTCCATTTGAACTCTTTCAAAGGATTCAAAGGATATTCATACAGAAGATTTATGAGATCTCATGGTAAAAACCTAAATACTTCAAAAGCCATGAAGCTAAAGATCCTTCTGAAAACTAGAGTAATAATAAACATAGGGAAATGTAATGTATGAGCATTATGAGATACATAACGTGACATCAAACATTGAAGTCTCTAACTTCTAGTCTTAGCCATCTTGGTAGATACATACTACTCGGTTTGGGTCCGCGTGACTATCGTAACCAATGGTTGGAGACTCTGAGTGATATGGCTCAGAACCGATTACAATGGCCTAGGAGTATACACTCGGTTTTCCCTTAAAATCGCCTTATATCTTTCTTCCTACCAACTAATTTATTCTTCCTGTACTATATGCTTATACACAGTCTTTCTTTTATATATTACTACCATTGAATTAACCACTCCTATGAACTCGGTGTTCATCTTGTTGTGCTAATATGATGTAGCAACTTAGACCGATGTATATATGTGCCTGGTCTTACGTTGTACCTGACTGATTGACTGAATATGAGACACAAAAACCGTTGTTAAAATCGCGGTGGATATGAAGAGATACTAATTTACTCTGCCTGGAATGAGTGAAACACATCAGACACAATCCGGACAGAAAAAAACTAACTTCATGAAAAAATGTTGTTGTATTCTGGTCGCGGATGAGAAAATTCCACCTTAACACGAGGAATCGCACTGGTACTTCTCAAAGACCCACAAAAAGTGCTTATGCGATGGGACACTGAGGGTCACATGATCATTAAATGATGCTTCAAAACCAAGGAGAAAGCAATACACGAAACGTTATCCAGTGCGATGTACCCACTAATTGTAGCAGCAAAGATGATAAAGACGAGTTTGATGAGAGGCTGAGGCATCACACTAATGTCATTACCAAGCAAACTTCAACGGAATGCTGCTGAATCTAATGAAATATTTGTAGACTCCTGATCTGGAAACCAACAAGCTAGCTTTCATAGGGTCCGACCATGTACCGTGGAAATCGATACACTGCAGATCGTCGTGGGACCATCAATTGAGTGAAAGGTATCACCATGCATCCACTTCTTTGACTATGAGAGAACACTTAACAATGTAGAAAAGTAATCCTAGTAGAATCTTTGTCTACAATATGACGTCTCTAAAAAGTTCGCCATCATAGAAAATCCCTACGAGTGAATGTATTGCAAAGTTGTAGAAAGAAAGCAGCTTACCGATACACTCCAAGGAATGTTTGGTTATCAAAAAAAGATTTCTACTCTCGGCTTTTCCTTTCTGATACCTTCTGAATCGATTATAAAGACCTCTACCGTGAACCCCTTGGATACATTTGAGAGATTTGAATAATAAAGATGACCGGCCGGCCGGTTAACTAGTCTAGAGGTTAAGCGTTCACGCGTGAGAATGATGGCCTCGGGCTCGAATCCCGCAAGCCAGATTGTGGATTCGCACTGATGAGGAGTTCCACATTAGGTTTTCAATGGTGGTCTAACATCAGTCGGTTCATGATCTCAATCAAAAACGGAATAAAACAACCTATAATCAGTTTAGAATTAACTTCTTCTGTCATTTATTCACTCATTCACTGACAACCTGTCATGTGATTTAAGCTTGTATGTCAACCACCGTTGGAAACCTACACGCACTGGAAGACTGTTTCGCCCTAGCATGGGGCGACTCAGCAGTGCTCATCCACGATCCCACACATGAGAATCCGATCAAGAACCTTCGATCTCGCTGATGAACACTGAACCTGTAGACCACTGAGTCGGCATTTAATGGTGTTAATCCCTAACTTCAGTCGATCCATCATCTCTTGCAACCCTTCATCCATAGTTTGAGGTAGATAAATATCTCACAATCAACAGATTGAACTTCACTGGTCACGGTTTCTCACTAGAATTTTAGGAAATCCATCTTGAACATAGTCACTAGTGACAACATCATGATTATCAGAATGATGATTTTCGTAGATTGTAATTACTTCATTATTTGAATTCATTAGTCGATCTAAGCTAGACCACCATTAAAACCCCAGAGTCTTATGTACAGAATCGTGAATACGTACTGCTGAGGAGTCCTATACTAGGACGAAATAGTTATCCAATACTTCCAAGTTTTCAATATTGATCTAGTTTAGATAACTTCCGATGACAATATTGATCCATTTTTGTTTATGATTTGTAAAAAAGGTTTCAGAGATTTAAGTTCCCAACATTTCATCATTTGATGAATGTAAAAATAAATCATTCTATTTGTAAAAATGAACATTTGGTGTGAATGTTTTAATGATAGAGGATTATAATGATAATCATAGATTTGTACATCAAATAGTATTTACATACAGTTGAAATGATTGCCGTTTTGTCTTTCTTTTTTGTTTTCTTCTTCAATCATGTCCATTTACTTATATTGTACTTTGTTTTACATACATACTAATGTGTAATTTCACACATTATTTGTAGTGAACTGAAACTATCCTTCTATTTCATAAAGTTAACTTGATCCCTACTACTACTACTACTACAAATAAAAGTATCATGAAAAACTATTAGAATTTTTGGATTTATCATTTTCCTTTTCTCTTTTTTTCTTTTCTCTCTTTTCTCTTATCATATTCAGTAGTCAAGAAAGAATTTGCCAGGTCATTATTGTAACAAACTACATGTTAGTGTAGGTGTTTAAAACAGTGAATGAATGATTTTGTGTAATTATGGTCTAATTTGGTATTAATACTATAATAATAATAAATTTAGTCCTAAAGTTGTAGATTTATCATGATATGAAGACTGACTCTTTAAGATTTTTAACATAGAAGTCACATTATTGTCCATTCTGACTTGTCATATCGTAACAATCAGCAATATGATGTGTTCATGTTTCTAAGGGACAAATTTAGTCTGAAGAAAAGAACAATATATTTAGTATGAAGGAGTATTAAGTTACACAAGAATGATCACGCCTGAAAAGGCTGAACCATGTCATCTTATTGATTAATATTCCCACGTTCACCATTGTTAAACTTCCATTAGTGTTATATATTGGAAGTGAATCATCTCAATGATTGTATGTTCAAGATTAAAAGACCGTATGGTTAAGGACCAATACCATGACAATTTCAAATTTTGGAATTAACTTCATGAGTTTAATTTCAAAATAATCAAAATATTCATTTCCGTAGCTGGATCTCATAAACAAGAAAATTGTTGATATGTGTATAACTAGTGACTCATGATCTTAAAAATTTCACAGGTTGAAATCATGAGTCAGTTGAAGCTAGACCACAATTGAAAACCTGGAAGCACTGGACGGCCGTCTCGTCCTGGTATGGGACTCCTCAGCAGTGCGCATCCACGATCCCGCACCACGCGGGGCTCGAATCCAGGACCTACTGGCTTCGCGCGCGAGCACTTAACCACTAGACCACTGAGCCGGCATCCAACGGTGTTAATGTCTAACTTCAACCAATCCACGAAGTTGCGCCACCGTACACCATTGTCTTCAGTGAGTTCCTATCTCACAACAGACCGTTTGAACTCCACTGGTAACGGCTTCTCACTAGCACTCCAGGAGTTTTTCCTGAAGTCAGTCACTAGTGAGCAGTTGATTATTATCAGAATGGGTTTTGTGGAGAGTTTTAGAAATTTCACAGGTTTAAATCATGAGTCAGTTGAAGCTAGACCACCACGGAAAACCTGGAAGCACTGGACGGCCATTTCGTCCTAGTATGGGACTCCTCAGCAGTGCGCATCCACGATCCCGCTTACGGGATTCAAACCCAGAACCTTCAGTCTCTTATACGAACGCATAACCTACTGTACCACTGAGCCAGCATCCAATGATGATCTAACATCAATCCATTCATGATCTTAATCAAAAAACTTAATCATCTCCACAACTCCTATACTGAAATAGAATATAGTCTACCTATTAACTTAATTATAAGACATCTGAAAGTATTCTCTTTATGGATTCTTAGCAAGTATTTTGCCTGATCACATAAATCTTCATGAATGAGATCATTTGTAATAGTATAAAAAAGAAATCAATCTTGTTGAATAAACATTATTGGTTTACCTTCTATTAATAAGTAAGTAATAACAATGACAATTAGTTCATATAAACATTCATCTTTTTATAAACTAGTTCATAGAATCATTTGACAGATACTTTTAATATATATGATTGTGTTTAATGATCCAAAGCTGATAATCAGTATTATGTTAGTTTAAGTTTTATTAAGATTATTAAATAGTACTTACTTAAGCCTTACTTAACTCTCATGGAGGAACATAGGCCACTGACTAACATTCTTCATCCAATTCTCTTATGAATAATCCTTTACGGTTATTTTCAGTTGCTATACATTCTTCTCATGTCTGATTCCAATACCTGACACAGTGTGTTTTATAGTCTTCCTCTTTCGTGTTTCCCTTCAGTATTCCAAGTTAGCGCTTTTCTCGTGATTCACTTTGATGGTTTTCTCAATGTGTGTCCTATCCAACTCGAGAGTCTTTTTCTAATTCCCTCCTCAGTTGGAAGTTGGTTTGTTCTCTCCTACAGTAGGTTATTGCTGATAATATATGACCAACAACGGATATTGAGTATCTCATATAGACAATTGTTTATAAATACTTATATCTTTTTAATTATGGTTGTTGTAGTTCTCAAAGTTTCAGTTCCCTACAATATAACTAACTGTCTTGACGTTCGTATTGAAGATTATGACTTCCACATGTTATTCAATTGTAGGAATGCAGCCATTGTTTTACTAATCCCTACCTTTATGTCTGTATCGGATTCTCTTAGTTCATCGATGATACTCTACAGATACGCGAAACATTCCACATCTTCCAGAGCTTCTCCATCAAGTGTGATTGGGTCGGTGTTCGCTGTTTCGTACTTGAGGATCTTGCTCTTCTTCTAGTGTATGTTGAGGCCTACTGGTGAAGAGGCTACTACTACACTATTTGTCTTGACCTGCGCTTGTTGATGCATATTGGATAGAAAAGCCAGGTTATCTGCGAAGTCCAAATCGTTTAGTTGCATCTGAGCTGTTTATTGTATTTTGTGCTTCCCGTCAGATGTGGAGGTCTTCATAATCCAGCTAACCACTAAAAGAAGGAGGAAGGAGGAGTGTGGTCCGGTGAAACCCATATAGCCTTGTATATGTGTTTGTGTGGAGATATTGTGGTAAAAGAACATAAACTTTCAAAACTCCCACAATTCTCGTTCCTTTCTCCCAGTCAGTCTATGTCGTTCCATGTTACCTTCCTACCCGGTGTTGTCCATATCGACTTTGGCGTTTAGATCTCTGATTAGGATTGACAGTTCCTTTCCTGAGCACTTCTCTATGATCGATTGCAGAATCTCATAAACTCGATCTATATCGTCTTCTTTGCTATTACTTTTGGGTGCACAAAATTGGATAACATTAATCGTGATTCCTTCCTTTGTTTTGAATGGTCTTTTGATGATCTTGGATTCTTGATATTCTCATCCTATAAGTGCATTTTGTACTTCATTGGCTAGCATCAAAGCAACTCCGTGAGTGTGTGGAGCATTTACCTCTCCATGACTGGAATACAGCCGCATTTCTCTAGTATCTAACCTTTTCTGTCCAACTGGAGTCCAATATATTTCGCTGATTTCGAGCACTGTCAAGTTTTATCTTCACATTTCGATTATTCTTCACAGTCTCCCAGATTGTCTGAACATTTCATGTACCTATATAAATTGTTGCTATGGTTATTAGAATAAATAGAGCTCTTATAATCAAGTAAAATATACCGACTTAACCAAGGATAAAAAATGCGAAAAAACACCACTAAATAGATAGTTAAAGTGCACTTCTACCAATCTTGTTAGTTAGAATAATTATGGTTAATCTTAATACAAGGAGTAATTATGGTATTTGTCTTTTCATACAAGATCTTTAACTACCATATTACAAATCCTGAATTTGGTGAGTAATCGGTCGTAGTTTAATAAGTTCATCACTGTTGATCAACTAAATATTGATGAGACTAGCAATTATTGTTAACAGTAATTCTTTTATAGTTGAATTCATGAATTCATTGAAACTAGACCATCATGGAAAACCTGGAAGCACTGAATGGCCGTTTCGTATTAGTATGGGACTCCTCAACAGTGCAAATCCGTCCAGTTCTTCCAGGTTCTCCATGGTGGTCTAGCTTCAATGGACTCATAAATTCAACTATTAAATTAAGTTAATTTATTCGAAATGACGTTTTCCAAGAGGTATTTCATGGAGTTCAAGTGTGAAGCAGTGACCAATCGAGTTCAACCGGGTCTGTTGTGAGATGGTAACTCCCTAATGACAATAGTGGATGTGTCGCTCAATTTCGTGGATTAGTTAAAATTAGACATTAACACTGTTGGATGCCGGCTCAGTAGTCTAGAAGTGAATCGTTCGTGCGCGAGACCGATAGGTCCCAGGTTCGAATCTCGCAAGGTGGTATCGTGGATGCGCACTGCTGAAGAGTACCATATTAGGACGAAACGGCCGTCTAGTGCTTTCAGGTTTTCCATAGTGGTTTGCTTTTAATGAACTCATGAATTCAACTATTCAGTTATTATAATCTCAATAAAACCCCTTTTCAGATAATGATGATTCACTTTATTGATTAATTCAAACTACACAATTTTTGTATTTTATATAAGAAATCGATTAGATCTTAATCGATTAAAATATTGTTGTTTTATTTTAGGAATAAATTTAGATGAACATTGAAAAAAGAAAAAAAAAGCTCAGATGTCAACAATTACTGATCTGTTTATTCTGGTTAGTGTTTTTCTTTTTCTTTAGCAAGGTTGTTTTTAAAAGGGGATTGAGTTGTTAACCCCATGCCCAACCTTCCTCTTTTACCAAGGCTTAGAACTGACAATAGCCTTAGAAGAGGTATAGGATGAGTTAATATCTGATTAACTTGATTAAAAACAATTAAAATTATAAGCAAATATGGATAGAGGGTAGCAACAGAATCCAGGAAGCGTGTTTCATTTTAACCTATTCCCAGAGTGAACATCAACTCTGGGATGCAGGTACATCCAACTGACGAGTCCCAAAAACGACGAAGTGTGCGTCCTCGATTCCACTGTCACTATGCTACTATCTATCTTTGTTTATAATGCTTGTGACTTAAGGTAATATCGAGGCAGCCCGCACAGAATGCACATATGCCAACAAGAGACTGATCAATTTCAGTTCTAAATAACAATGGGAAGATACAAGTAAACAACATCAAATGACCTATATATTTCTGAAAAAAGTATATATACTTATTGATTGAGATGATGAATCAATTGATGTTAGACCGTCATTGGAAACCTGAAAGCCACTGTACGGTCGTTTCGTCCTATTGTGGAACTCCTCAACCGTGTGCATCCACGATCCCACTTGTGGGATTCGAACCCGGAGCCTTTAATCTCGTGCACGAACGTTTAACCTACTTGTTCATGATCTCTATCAAAAAGATAACTTAATAATCTCCACAACCCTTATACTGATATATAGACTTATCATTAATGACATCTCTTGAATGATGAGTATCACTATCATCTAAACTTGTGACTAAAGTGATTCACACAGGGTGCACATATGTTAACAAGAGACCGATCAATTGCAGTCCTAAACAACAATGGGAAGATACAACTAAAACAATATCCAATGAATATCATTAAAATGATATATATTTATATACATTTGATTTGTCTACTTCTTTTTTCTCTAAATTCTTCTCTATCTTTGACAATTCATTAATGAATGTATATCTGAATTAATAAATATTCCCTTAGTTACCCTATTCATAATCACTAACCTGTAACACCGGATAAGTAATAGGCACAAAATAATCAATAAACAATAATCGATATTATAGGTTAAACAATGGTAATTAGTTCTGAGTTTCTTCTGTTGGATATCGTGTTGTACCAGACTATATTAGTGTGTGAAACTGTATTTGAAACATATAGTACCCTTCTGAGAAACTATTCGAACAGTTAGTTACCATGGCTCTGTTTAGTTGTGTTATAACATGTGACCGCCGATTAAAGAGCGGTGACTTATCGATCGGAACAATGACGCATAAAACACGTGCGAGCATTCTAGAGTTCTGATTGGCCCTGCTTTCCGCCTAGCCCAACCAGTTTAGTCCAGAACACAAGTCTCAGCGTCTGCGATATGAATCATTATATTCCAAACATTCTGAGTTTATATACCAATCAACCCGACCATAACGTACCATAAAATATGAGACAACATTTAAACAAGAATTAGCCAGATGTGGCTGTGAATGAGGGAGGTAGTAATTAATATACTGGGTATAAGATTTACATGGTGGTTGGAGGTAGTCAACAGGAAACCCTGGACCCGGGTTTCGTGCTACTTGGCACTCGTCAGCATGGTGTACCTGTAATCATGAGGGAACTGGTGAAGAATACTGAATACCTTCAGATTACAACATTCATTGAACATAACACAAAACCATCCAGTCATACATAATCTCATCACTCTTGAAAAAAAGAATACAACCGTTGATCTAAACATCATATAAGGATAACTAAATGAGAACTACAACAATCACCATCAAGAAGGTACAAGTATTTATAAATGGTTGTCTACTCAAGATACTCAACATCCATTGGCCGGATACCATCAGCAACAGTCTACTGTGGGAGAGAAGAAACCAGCTTTCAGCCGAAGAGGAAATTAGGAAAACACGATGGAAATGGATAGGAAATACATTACGCAAATCATCAAACTGCATCACGAGACAAGTGCTAACTTGGAATCATGAAGGGAAGCGGAAAAGAGGAAGGCCAAAGTACACATAACGTCGGGGAATAGAAGCAGATATGAAAAGGATGAATAACAACTGGAAGGAGCTAGAAAGGATTGCTCAGGACAGGGTTGGATTGGGAATGCTGGTGAGTGGCCTATGCTCCTTCACGGGGAGTAACAGGCGTAACTGTTCAACTGTTCAAATGGTATGACAAACCGTGTATATTACTTTCAAATAATTATAAGGACCAAAATATATTCTAAGTAGTCTAACCGTCATAGACACTTTTGTTCAACGAGTTGTACTGTGAATTCAGGTGACACACTAACTCAGAACAGTATAAAGCGAATATATACGTTTTTACGAAGGATACTGACAAGTTGTTCATTCGAAATTGTTAAACATGTTGTTAGATTCGGTCAATATAAATATATTACATGATAAGATGAGTGTTTTCGATTGATGGGCACTAATGACCGAAATTTAGATCGATTGTCCGAGGAACATATGTACATGTATCAATGAGTTTGTATGAATTTTAGTTCAGTTTGTTAATACTGCTTCCTCATCATTCACAGTCTTCTTAATCACATAACAGGTTATGCCAGAATACAAGAAGCCTATATATATCAGTAACGAAGTCTGATGACCGATTAACATAACATATCATAAACGTTTAAATCCCTTGAAATCTATACAACTACAGCTGATAAAATATTTTTATAGTAGTAGGTAAAAATCGATACCATCTCGTTGAGTTGACATGGTAAGGCAATTAAGATCTATTTACGTTTATACGAGACTCTAGATTGTTTATGACTATTTGACCCATAGATGATCAATCGAGTCAATTATGACATGAATGGAGCAGATTCCTTTTGACGATACTAGATATCTTAATTACGCCTCTTACTCCCAATGGAGCATAGGCCGTCGACCAGCATTCTCCAACCCACTCTGTCCTGGGCATTCCTTTCTAGTTCTATCCAACTGTTGTTCATTCTTCTCATTGATGTCTCTATTTTTCGGTGTAATATGTTCTTTGGTTTTCCTCTTTTCCTTTTGCCTTGAGGATTCCATGATACTAGATATCATTTATCCCTTAATACATTTCATGAGGTTACGAATAGTGTTATACCAACATCAGTATTCGAAGAATAAACCAAGTAACAAAAACTTAAAATGACTACAAGTCTATGAAATATCTTCACTGACTTAAAATGCATACAGTTTTTCTCCTTAAGCACGATATTCAACAACATTGTTTAACGATTTACTTCTAGTGTTCATCCATGAAAAAGCTTTATCAATATACGAGAATATTAACCATGAATCACCAATAAGTCATGATGTTTTCAAAGTATCAATTTATGAAACTAACTATGAAAGTAATAAAGTTAATCTTGTACGAAAGGATTCGTTAGTTTAAATCTGAAGGGGTTAATGGATGAGAAATATTGAATTGACTTCGAAAAAAACAATGGCAATTAACATAGATCTACATTGAAGTCAGGTGACCAACTTAAACAGTCACCTAATTGAATATAAAGTCAGTATATATTGAACATGAATGAAGAATTATTCAACAAACAAGTGATATTAGTTATTCGGTCTAAAAATGTTCAGAGTGGAGCTATTCAATGTCGGGTAGAGACAGATATCTACTTCAGTACAATGGAAGATGATCACTCAATTTTGTGGATTGGTTGAGATTAGACATTAACATCGTTAGATGCCGCCCAACTCAGTGGTCTAGAAATTAAGCGTTCACGAGAGAGAGAGAGTGAAGGCCCTGGGTTTGAGTCCCACGAGCGGGATTGTGGATAGACACTTCTGAAGAGTCCCATAGTGGAACGAAACAGCCATCCAGTGCATCCAGGTTTTCAATGGTGGTCTAACATCAATCAGTTCATGATCTCAATAAAAAATAGTTATGTTGACAGATCAGCGATTATCATTAAGAAGTCTTGGTTCAATTGAGTATTTTGCTTTTTCATACTTCTTATAAAATTAAAAAAAAAGACATTTAAAGTAATTTGTACTTTTTTAAGGGTTCAACTCAAAGACATTGGGATCAAATTATACTTATCTATACTAACAGATCAAAAACTAAGTAGACTAATTTTCAACTAAGAACCAATCCGATATCATAAACATATACCTATTGCATTAGTTCACATCTATTTTGAATTCTGAGAGGGGCATGGAGAGGGACCATGAGAAAAAAATGAGTCAATGACCCAGTAATCACATAGAATGTACTTTTATTTGATAATTGAAGGTGACGACAGCAATCCGTAATAGTATGTAACTAAGACAATTCAACAATCACAGAATAAAAGTAGTGCCATGAGACTTTGAATCTTATAGCAATTCATGTGCAATTGCGTTTGTTCTTATTTAATTCGGTTAAGCCCTTTTATTAATTTATTTAGTGGACAAAGTCATCCGTACTATAACAACGTAATTTTTTTTTTAAAATTACGCCTCTTACTCCCAATGGAGCATAGGCCGTCGACCAGCATTCTCCAACCCACTCTGTCCTGGGCCTTCTTTTCTAGTTCCATTCAATTCTTGTTCATTTTTCTCATGTCTATCTCCATTTCTCGGCGTAATGTGTTCTTTGGTCTTCCGCTTTTCCTTTGACCTTCAGGATTCTATGTGAGGGCTTGTCTTGTGACGCAGTTGGGTGCTTTCCTCAATGTGTGTCCTATCCACTTCCAGCGCTTCTTCCTGATTTCCTCCTCCGCTGGAATCTGGTTCGTTCTCTCCCACAGTACGTTGTTGCTAATAGTGTCCAGCCAATGGATCTGAAGTATTTTGCGTAGACAATTGTTAATAAACACCTGTATTTTGTGGATGATGGCTTTCGTAGTTCTCCAGGTTTCTGCCCCATAACTATAACAACGTATTGTACCTTTATTATTATTGTGCATGTATGAAATATGTATGCTTGAACATTTGCTTGCCGCCTATGCATATATTCATTCTGCTAGCTTTATTATTAACTGCTTAATTGATTCGATGATCCATTCATTTCCTTATATCTATATCCATGTACATTTAAACCCACACACTACTCTACTCTTTCGAGTCGCTGACTCAATCAGTTTCCCCTCTGCTTTGTGGTCTGAGTTATTTGCTAATAAAACTGTTGTCGCTGCTTCTCTTTGCCTTCTGATTTCAAACACCGTTGAGGATTATATGATAAAGGTTAGGAGGGTGATTGGTCGGCGAAGCACAGCCACTACAATCTGTTACAATATATATGCATATAGGTTGATCAGTTTGAAATTCACGTACATCTATTTTCAAGACAGTACAGATGGTATAATCCATTGTCTATCAACAATAACAGTATCATGTCATGATATATCATGTTGTAGATTCATCATGGACATAGTTACACAATAACCACATCATTCAAAATGTAGAGAATATGTTTCAGATGATGTAATATAGAACGAACTGATCCCTCTCTATTGTTTCATATTTGATAATAAAGTAATCAAATTTTAATCCATAACAGATTGATATTATTGAAAGTCTAAAGATCTATTTGTCAAGTTGATATATAGAGCTGAAAGTTAATTAACTAAACATCAGTTGATCTTTCATTTGTGTTTATTACCAAATACTTACAGTATCTAAAGACATTTACTCATACTTCATAAAATGCGCCGATGTAGACATAAAGGCAAGAATTGATAAAACAATGTCTGTATTCCTACAAGTGAAGAATATTTGGAACTCAAAACAACTGTCAAACTATATCAATGTCAATATAATCAATATAAATGTCAAGACAGTTAGTTATATTGTAGGGCAATGAAACTTCAAGAACTACAGCAGCCATCATCAAAAAATACAAGTATTTATAAACAATTGTCTATATGAGATACTCAATATCGGTTGTTGGTCAGATATCATCAACAATAACCTACTGTAGGAGAGAACAAACCAACTTCCAACTGACGAGGGAATTAGAAAAAGGTGAATAGAACACACATTGGGGAGATCACCAAATTATATCATGAGACAAGCGCTAACTTGGAATCCTGAAGAGAAACGGAGGAGATCAAGGTCAAAGAACACACTGTGTCAGGAATTGGAATCAAACATGAGAAGAATGTATAGCAACTGAAAACACCTGTGAAGGATTGTCTATGAGAAATGTGGATGAAGAATGTTGGTGGGTGACTTAAGCTTCTCCATGAAGGGTAACAGCGGTAAGTGAGTAAGTAATAATCACACTTATATAATGTGTTGTGTCTTTAAGTCCGACTAGTTATCACGTAATTTATTCGCCAATCAAAACACAACTTATTCGCCGTTGTACTGACTAAACTAATAATTTTCTTCCGCTCTAACCAGCCTAGCGTTTTATTGGTCCGTTGCTCACCCAGCTCGTTCAGCTGAGTTCACAATGTCAATAACAGCCTCCACTATGCGAATCATTTATTTCAAATATTCTTGGTTTATATACCAGCTAAGTAGACTGCAACGCATCATAAAATACGAAATAACATTCGTATAATAATAATCTGTAGATGAAAATGAAACGTATAATAATAGGAATGTATTTATACACAGCCTAGTTACTGAATATTTATACCATAAGTATACACAGATAATATTACTCTATTAATAGATCTCAGAAGTGACTCGTAATTTAATCTTCGCTAAGATATAACATACAATATACCCTTTGTGGTTTTCAGTAGAACCAGAGATTAACCAGACTTTCATGTGACAACTCAAACAGTACAAATCAATCCTGTTTGTCAGTATGGGGGTTGTGGAGATTGTTAAGTTTTTGGTTGAGATCATGAATTAATTGATGTTAGACCACCGTTGGAAACCTGGAAGCACTGGACGCGAAGCCAGTAGGTCCTGGGTTCGAATCCCGCGGGGTGCGGGATCGTGGATGCGCACTGCTGAGGAGTCCCATACTAGGACGAAACGGCCGTCCAGTGCTTCCAGGTTTCCAACGGTGGTCTAATATCAATTAATTCATGATCTCAATCAATCCTGTTTCCTGGAGAACTAAACACTGCTCAGATTTAAATTTTATAACATGAATAGTGCTGCTCAATCTCACTTCATAGGAGTACCAGACACGGCATAAGTTTTAACGCTAAAATCTGAATAGTACAACTCAATACTGTGTCGCAATCATTCAGGTATCAAGCACAAGTATTATATTATTATACAGATCACAACAGAATATTGAAACTTATTCACATGATTGATTTCATTAGATCTAATTTCAATTCTATAATAAGTATATTTCACTGGTTGAAATCATGAGTCAATTGAAGCTAGACCACCATGGAAAACCTGTAAACACTGAACGACCATTTCTTCCTAGTATGGGACTTCTCCCCAGCAGTGAGCATCTACGAACCCGCCCCCCCCGCGAGATTCGAACCCAGAATCTACCAGTCTCGCGCCAGGCGCTTAACCGACTAGACCGTCCAGTGCTTCCAGATTTTTTTTTATAGTTGTCTAGCTCCAACTGATTCATGATCTTAACCAATGAAATTTTTTGAAATCTCCACAAAACCCATTTTGATAATAAATCAATTTATAATATTATGTACTTTCATTTGATTGGTTAATTATAATTAACCAATCAAATCTTTCCACAATTTGTAATTTAATAATCAATTCATTTGATCATCATCATCATCATTGATCACCTTTATGTTTATGATTCGTTTCAATTAGTGATTACAAATGATCTCATTTTTAAATTTACTAATGAATCAATTATTATTTTGAGTAGATTTCATAATCGTCACTATTTATTGATCGATAAATTGATCGATCGATTGATTGATTGATTTATGAATCGATTAATTAATTATAATGAACTATGATTAATTATCAGTACATGATTTCATTTATTAAAACACACACACACACATATATATAACATTGAATCAGTCCAGTATGAATCTGTTCAATCTATTCAATTATCAATATATAAATATATGTTGAATATATAATTTATAATAAATAGATGTATGTTACTAATTGATATGTCCCCCCCTCTCTCCTCCCTCTCACTCTCTCTCTCTCTCGCCATAGATACAAATGAAATAAATAGAAAAAAAAACTATTTTTTGTTGTTCATTAAATACATCAATCATTGAATAATAATTAAAAAAAAGACAAGTAAAATTAAATTATTTTAATAAATTAAAACAAACTTATCATATAAAGGGAAAGGATTTATATTATTGATTTCAACAATTGGATATTGATCAAAAGAGAGAAAAGAAAAAAAAGAGAAGGATATTTCGGTAAGGAGTATATTTTATTTTTGGTTTTGGTTTTGTTTATTAAAATACTTATTTATGTTTGTGAGTCTTCATGGAAGAGCATACATAGGCTGTTCAAAGGTATTCTCGATCTAATCTTATCCTGAGTAATCTTTTCTAGTTGTTATTCATCTTTTTTTTTGATATCTGTTTGTATTTCCTAATGTAATGTGTTGTTTAGCTTTCCTGTTTTCTGCTTCGCTTAAGGCTTGTCTTATGATGTAGTTTGATGATTTACATAATGTATATCTTATCCACTTTCAACGCTTTTTCCTAAGTACCTCCTCAGTTTGAGAAGTTGGTTTATTCTCTCCTACAGTAGGTTATTGTTGATGATATCTGACCAACAACCGATATTGAGTATCTCATATAGACAATTGTTTATAAATACTTATATCTTTTTGATGATAGTTGTTGTAGTTCTCAGAGTTTCAGTTCCCTACAATATAACTAACTGTCTTGACATTTATATTGATTATATTGACTTTGATATAGTTTGACAGTTGTTTTGAGTTCCAAATATTCTTCACTTGTAGGAATACAGACATTGTTTTACTAATCTTTGCCTTTACGTCTGCATTTAATCCTTGTTCATCGATGATGCCTTTAATTTGTTTAATCTGATTGGCGTTTTGTTTAGCAAGTTTTTTTCTCTACAGGATGTGGTCATTAGCCTGATGTCCAACCTACCCTTTTTACCCGGGCTTAGAACCGGCAGTAACTCTAGAAGAGCTACTGATGGAGTTGCTTATTAAAATAATTCAGTCTAATTCATTGATTATTATATAAAATCGATAGTACATAAGAATGATAATTTTGTTAAATATTAAAGGTTTATAGTCTTTCCAATCTGTATTCATCTTTAGTAAGTTAATCATCTTTATAAGTGCACTTCAGGACCAAGTAGTAGTTGTTTTTTTTTTAATGTTTAAGTTTACATTAAAGATGCTTTGAAGTTTAATTAACGTCAATTTTTTGAATGAATTAAACAGTTATGTTAGATTTTACACTGAAATTAGGACATAGATGGATCTGATATACATGATGTTGTTTATTAGCTAGTGATCAATTAATTATAAATACATCTCAGTAGTTCTACGGGAGGTCAGTCGTCGACCGGATAGCTCAGTGTTGATGTGAAGCTGAGTAACATGGGATCGAATTTGTCAAGGAGTATCAGTTCTTTAAAGAATAATACAGGTACACTTTGCTGACGAGTACCAAATAGGTTCAGGGTTTCCTGTTGACTGCCTCCAACTAATGGTTGGAGACTCTGAGTGGTATGGCTCAGAATCGATTACAATGGCATTGGTGTATATAGTTTCTGTCTTCCTTTAAACTATGAGATTAAAATCACTTCATATCTTTCTTACTATCAACTAATTATTTCTTCATGTACTATATCCTTATATACAAACTTCTTTTCATATATCACCACCAGAGAATTAACTACTTCTATGAATCCAATGTTTATCTTGCTGTGCTAATGAGCTATGGCTACTTGGACTAATGCATATATGTGCCAGGTTCTACATTGTAGCTGACTAATTGACTGACCTCCAACTAACATCTTATCTCAACATAGTGCACGCAATGTTTAGTCACCTAGACTAATAGCCACATTACAATTTGGTTGATAGGATTCGATCTATACTAAGAAAGACCTGACATACATGATATTTGATCACCACCCAGTGATCAATTAATTGTGAACGTGTGCTTATTTTTTATATTATTTGTTGTTAAATAATGACTAGTAGAGAATAGATCTTAATCAAAAACAATCTTAAAAAGATGTTTTCTTTGATGGTATAAAATTAAATTTGATCCTTTATGTATATATAACACAATGAAATGAATAATAATAATGAAGATATGAAGCTTTATTCTTCAAATACAACTATGTGTTATTCAGAGTTAGTATTTCTTTGATTATGAATAAGTGTGATCTTGGAAATTTAAGTGGTGAATAAGTACTTCCGTGAGACTATAACTTATGAACAACCTTTGAGCGACGTTAAAGTGATCTTGAGAATGTTCACCTACTAACTAGGACCATATGAGGGTTATAAACCAGTGTGTGTGGAATTAAAATTATGATTTTGTGACGACGAACCACCGGTGAACTCGAGGAAGCTGTAAGAGGCTCAGAAGGAGCCGTAGACGTCCCATCCAATCACCTTTCGGAAGAATGTTCTAGAATTCCAACATGTAGCTTCCCGATTGGATAATGCTAATAACCCCCTGTATGCGGATTGGAAGACTGTAATGATGATTTCGTTCTCACTAAAAACTATAAATAGCTGACAATTTTGTACTATGATTGACACTGTTTGGAATAATATTCCTTTCGTTAGTCTTCTGTCTTCTTATTGCGACTTGGAAGGATTTTGGTGTTCTAGTGCTCTGTTATACGCGGTATATCGAGAAAATCAGCTTTTCAAGATATAACAGATTTACAGTTGATGGTCAGGGTTAAGAATTACATTGAAAGTTTTCATCATGAACTGACATCAGCTATAATGCGAAAACTCTATTCAGCCAAATGGATGAATGAAGTTCGCGCGAAAATCTGAGATTTGTTATCTTATACTTGATTGGTTCATTCATAAATTATAATCTGGCCAAATTATTCACATCCGGTTATTTGAAAATCCTTAGTACATTACATCTATTATTTCATATCTTTATTTTTGTTCGATATCATTCTCTTCTTAAATTGTTCTATAGTTTTGCAACACAAATGAATACACTTTGTGTAATATTATATAAGTATTGATCTCTTCATTCTTCAGATGATAAACTCAAAGTTGAGATCATGAGTCAATTGAAACTAGAGCACTATGGAAGATGTGGAAGCACTCGACAACCATTTCGTCCCATTTTAGGACTCCTTAGCAGTGCACATCCACGATCCCGGCTCGCGGGATTCAAACCCAAGATCTATGAGCCTCGTGCGCGAGCGGTTAACCACTAGACCACTGACACATCCAACATTGTCTTCAGTGAGTTAATATTTCACAAAAGACCTGGTTGAACTCCACTGGTCACTGCTCACTAGAACTCCAGGATATACATCTACAAGGCAGTCACTAGTGAGCATATGTTATTATTACAAACTTTGAAAATAATTTCCCTATAATTAAACTAGCTGACATTATTGTAGTGAATTATATATGTGGTTATATGATTAGACTATCACGTATTCTCATGAAACCTCTTGGATGTTTACATTCACGAGTTACATAATCTTTACTTAAAGCTAGATATTTATATCACTAGTTACAAATCCATTTTAAATGTGCGAATACATGTTCATTATCTACCCTGATCTAGATGCTTAACAAATGATTATATACAAACCTTTGTATTGTCTATTAAATATATTAGAATGTCATTTGAATCGTACTTTATCAATTTCGATAATGTAAATAGAAGACGAAGATGATCAGAACTATATGATGATAGATTAGTGTAATACATTTCAAACAATCTGATCACACATTACATACTTGTTACGAAACATTTATATATGAAAATTAAAAGGTCAACTAGACTGGAAACGGAGTAAAAGGAGATAAGGATAATGATAATGATAATGTGAACACAATTCGTAACCTCATCACTCTGGATAATACGTCAATATTACCAGGGTAGGTTTAAGGTAAGAACAAACTGTTTTTGAACACACAAAGGGGATTTGAATTTTCGTATGATTAAGGCTTCAATAAATCTTAGTATACGCCTTTTTACAATTTTATACAACACCACAAAAGCTGAGTTAAGATCAATCTTATGGCCTGTTTCAATTATATGTTTAGCAATAGAGGATGATGGATGTTTATCCTCTGCTCTTATTGGGTCACTTGATTGTATTTGTTTCTGCAGCCGTTTGAGTACATGTTCACTCACTCTAATGTTGAGATCACGATTACTCCTCTACATGTATGTGTGACCACACACACATTTTAATTGGTAAACACAGTGGGATGTGACGCAATCGTTTCCATGTACTTTAGGTTTTGAATGAAGCATGCACCTTGTTATTTCTTTGATGAAGACCTTTGCTGCGCAATACGTTTTATTGATGACTGATTTAAGTCGTTGTTTCAATAAAAGTCTGTTTGAATCACCTCTAAATGGTAAGGTGATGAAGATAGGATTTTTCTCTGCCAAAGCTATAAAAGGTCTCACTGTACCATGAACTTTCCATCTATTTATGAATTTCAGAGGTTAGCCATTTTCCGTTAATCTTTTATTTAGCAACCTAACATTATCATCAATGGCGTCATTTGTACAAATACGGTCGAGTCTATTGAAAAGACACCTTATTAAACCACGTTTGTATTGTACAGGGCAATAACTATAATAACTAAGATATTGACCTGTCCACGTTGGTTTTCTAAAAATAGATCGCTTGACTGAGCCATCTTCTCGTCTACTCAGAAGTATATCTAGGAAGGCAAACTGATCGTTCTTCTCCTCTTCACATGAGAGACTAATATGGTTTTGAAGAGTGTTAAGTTTATTTAGTAAACAGTACATATCCTCTTTTCTCTCACAAACAACTAAGATATCGTCCACATATCTCTTATAAAGTGACATGTTTTCAATTAGGTCATCAGTCTGATTTTCAACATGTGCCATGAACATATCTGCTAATAATGGTCCTAGCGGACTACCCATAACAACTCCATCAATCTGACGAAAGTATTCACGTTCAAAAGTGAACTGAACTTTGTCAGTACATAATAACAATAAATCTTTAAGAGTTTTTACAGGGACAGGTGATTGAAGATTGTTTACAGATATGTAATCACATAAAAATATCAATGGTTTTTTTCAAAGGTACATTTGTAAACAAGGAATTCACATCAAATGAACACATTGTCTTTTACTTGATGTTGATATCACCTAAATGACCGACCAGTTCAAAAGAATCCTTTAGAGAATACTTACATAGATGTCTTCGGATAGGGTCCAACAACTTTGTTAATCATTTAGCTAGGTTATGTGTAGGTGATCTGCACATTGATAGAATTGGACATAAAGGAACGTGAGGTTTGTGAATTTTAGGTAGTCCATATAAATAAGGTTACTTGGAACGCATAGGTTTAAGAAAATTAAATTTCTCTTTGTTTATAATATTCATGCGTAGCAATTTTTCTAGGTTTGAATTTACTCTTCCTTCTCCCGACCGTTGTTGCTACCTTGACGTGGTGGTCGGGCTTGCCTATCGTGATGAAGTAACCGAGCTATACTGACTGGAACAACTGTTCCTCAAGGTCCTACCACTTCAGAAAGGTTGTTTGAAGAGCGGTAAGACTAAAAGCAACAAACCCAAGATCCGAAGGCGAAGTCATACTGCTGACTGTACAGAGGTGTGACAGCAGTAAGGTGTTTCCTTCAGACAACCAGCATGACAGCGATGCTGCCTGCCCACAAGGAGAGGTGGGGTTAGAAAAGGTCGACCCTAAAAATGCGCACCTCACCTTACCTCACGGATTTCCGTCTCCGGCAGTAAGGCCCTTTGAAGAACGGAGCTAACACGTCAAAAACCTCCCACGAAAAGGCCGTGCGCGACCGGCCTCAAGCAGTTGTCCCTTGGGCACTGCGGTCACGCTCTCAGGTCACTGAGACCGCCTCTAATCCAATTTCCTTTTCAGGTACCTCCAGAAGAACCCTTCCACGGTGTGGGCAACCGGGAAGTGATAACCGCCCCCATACCTCTAGCAGCACTCAAGACCACTGACTATGACTCTTCCTTCTAGTTTGCCAATACCTCCAAATTCAACATCAGGCATAAATTTACTTTCAACACTGAGGATAGATAACAGCTTACTTTTATATTCACATTTATTCATGATAACTACGCCTGATCCTTTATCAGGTTTTAACAATACAATATCAGAGTTTGTTCGTAGTTCTTTTAATGATTTAAAATGCTGAGAAGTTAATATGCTTCTCTGCTTCGGTTCAACATTATGAAATTGGAGTATCTATATGGTTAGTACTTTACTCTTTTATTGTTCAGCCAATCAATGTATCACTTGTACTGACTCAACTTGTAAAATTTCGTTTTTTTTTTCTAATCAACTATATTTATCAGAGAATCTGAAACGTATATTTTGCTCTATTTGATGGAACTGGTGAGCTGCATTTACCTGTATCTTGAACCTGATTTGAACCTAATAACCTTTGCTTCAAAACGCTTGAAATGTTATCCACTAAGCTACTGAATTCAGATAGTCATTATAAACCAATATGACTTTTTACATTTTCATTTGTATAGCTTAAACTTTCCCGGTATCGATAGTGACGATTGAACTTTGATCAGTTTTAGTTTTGCAAAACTTGAAACATATTGACTATATCGAGATAATGCTCACAAAAAACTTACTTATTTACTTAAACCTATTACTCCCAGTGGAGCATAGGCCGCCGGCTAGCATTCTCCGACCTACTCTGTCCTATGCCTTCCTTTCTATTTCTATCCAATTGTTGTTCATTCTTCTCATTGATGTCTCCATTTTTTGGTGTAATATGTTCTTTGGTCTTTCTCTTCTCCTTTGGCCTTGAGGATTTCATGTGAGGGCTTGCCTTGTGACGCAATTTTGTGCTTTCCTTAATGTGTATCCTGTGCACTTCCAGCGCTTCTTCCTGACTGAAATTCCATCCTTAGTATCATTAGAGGGGTAATTCATAACCTAATAATAACGATATAAGAACATCGTTGGTTGAAACGAATGGTGTTTCTTGTAAATTTGTTCTTTTTCAGGTAGTTGATCATGATAAACTTGTAGATTTTTTGAAATTCGTTACATTTTTGTTTTATTCAACAAGAAGCAGCTATTAGTAATATAATAGAACCATGTAAATCCCTTTATTATTAGAACTGTTTATACAAAATTAGGCTATGTCATGCATTGATAGTCAAATCTGAATCATAATGCTTAGTTTTTACATTAAGTGTGAGATAGATTTAACCCTATATAACGACTCAGTAACTAAGTGGTTAACGCGATGTCGTTTGAACCGAACGGTACTGGGTTCGAGTCCCGGAGTGAACGTCAACTCTGAGATGCAGGTACATCCAACTGACGAGTCCCAAAAACGACGAAGTGTGCGTTCTCGATTCCACCGTCACTATGCTACTATCTGTCTTTGTTTGTAATGCTTGTGACTTAAGGTAATATCGAGGCAGTCCGCACAGAATGCACATATACCAACAAGAGACTGATCAATTTCAGTTCTAAATAACAATGGGAAGATACAAGTAAACAACACCAAATGACCTATGTGTGTCTGGAAAAAAATATATAGACTTATTGATTGAGATGATTAATCGATTGATGTTAGACCGTCATTGGAAACCTGAAAGCACTGTACAGCCGTTTCGTCCTATTGTGGAACTCCTCAACACCGTGCATCCACGATCGCACTCATGGGATTCGAACCCGGAGCCTTTAATCTCGTGCACGAACGCTTAACTTACTGGTTCATGATCTTAATAAAAAGAAACTTAATAATCTTCACAACCCGTATACTGATATACAGACTTATCATTATTGACTTCTCTTGAATGATGAATATCACTAATGAAACATTTTTCGATTTTTTTCCCCAGTTAAAATGTATTGCTTCTTTTCCCAATTATGTAATAAAGTATGCAATAGAACTGATTTCTAATAAAGATGTAGGTGGACAAGTTGACAATTCTAGTATCCAGATACTTTTTGACATACTGTTTTGTTGTCATAGAAGAAGATGATATTCAAGAAAATAAAATAAGAAAGATTGACTGGTGAATAGAGATGATCATGTTTACCTAAGGAATTTAGTTTTCTCTTTTTATATTATACAGGCTAAAATCAATAAATTTACGTGGTTGACAAATGTAGTTTTTAACTAATGTAAAAGTTTATTTTAACACATAAACATTGGTACAATGAGGCACCAAATACATATGCACCACACAAATCTCATTTGATATTTGTGAGGGCTGGGATACTGTCCTGGTGCCCAAACCGAAGCAGGTAGTTTTCTTAATGGGCCACACCTGGAGCCTTTGACCTGAAGGTCTGATCCACAAGGCAGTGGAGCAACGTAAGGCGATGCAGTCCCATGGTAGCCGGTGACCAACGATTGGTTCATACGCCATTTGTTCCTTCAGGATCCTGGAGCCCATGTGCACCATTGATTTGGAATCAGGGCTTTTCAACTCCCCGAGGTGGGCTCTCTATGTCCACTAACCCGGTTAAAGCGCCGGACGTTCGTTTTTCGTCCTCTAAATTTCGTAAGCAACAGTAATACACGAGAAATTACTGAGTAGGACTTTTTTCTAATACTGGTTGTATGCACTTGGTCACTTGAGAGCATTTTTAGAGGGTAGTGCTGACTCTTCCCGCTCCCGACCATACCAGGGCATTTACAAACCATCAAACCATTCATTCACACTATCCTATTGATATTCATTTGCGACCAATCGATCGGTTCAGTCAAACATTTACTGTCGTTATAGTTCTTCTTAAAGTTAATTTTTTTTTGAATGTTGAGGATATGAATAGATCCGGTGAATGAGTTAGGTTTCTTAAGTAAGAGTCAAGTACCTCATTTTGAAATTATTTCACACAGTCAGCTACAACGTTGGACCAAGCACACATGTGCATTAGTCCGAGTTGCTATACCCTATTAGCACATTTAAGTAACACCGAATTCATAAAGTAGTTATTTCAGTGTTAGTAATATATGAAAGAAAGATTGTGTGTAAGGATATAGTACAGGAAGAAAGAATTAGTTCGTAGAAAGCAAGATATAAAGCAATTTTATTTCACAGTTTAAGGGGAGACAGTGAGTGTATACACCTACGCCATTGTCATCGATTCTGAGCCATGTCGCCAAGAGCCTCCAACCATTGGTTACGATAGCCGTGCGGACCCCAACCAAATAGTCTGCATCTACCAACATGGCTCACACTAGAAGTTAGTGACTTCAGTGACTGATGCCACATTTTGGTTTGGCCTCCCCTAAATTTCTTCCAACCATCTCCAACACTAGTCAGTATAGCGCGTTGTGGTAATCGGTGGTCGGGTATGCATAACACGTGGCCCAACGATCTCAGTCGATGAAGATTGACAATCTTATCAACTACTTTACAATCATTCTCTAATACCCTGTATCTGTGTAACCTCACTATTACTTACGTTGTGATCCCAGTAGATGTGAGCAATAGTTCTAAGACATCTGTGGTCAAATACTAGTAGCTTACGAGTATCTTCTACTCTTAATGGCCACGTTTCGCAGTCATAATGTAGAACAGAGATTATTATTTAGAAAAGTATCAGAATACATTGTGACTAATAATAATGAAAGTGTAATCATTGAATTATACAATTTCAAACATTTGACAATATTAAAATAGATGAATCTTATTAACTTCAATCTTTGATCCATTATATTCATCTTAAATGAAAGATTAACATGTTCCTACTCAATAGATGTAACATCTACTTTTATCCGTTGATTTCCTAAGTTATTCTTGTTTTTGTCAAGTTCGATTGAATTTCTTTTATATATATATATATATATATATATATATAACCATCTGATGGAGTTTTGTTCTCCGAGCTGGATGGTTTAATCGTGGAGCTTTCATCGTTCTTCTTGACGACATCATCAGGACAAACTTTTATCTCCACGACCAAACCAATCCAGCTCAGAGAACAAAACTCCATCAAAATCATTCACCTGAGCTATAAATCTTCTCCACTATCTCAATATATAACCATCATTGAACTAACTACTTCTATGAATTCAATGTTCATCTTGTTGTACTAATGAGGTATGGCAATTTGGGCCGATGTACATATGTGCTTGGTCGTACGTTGTAGCTGATTAACTGACTGATTGATTGACAATCGGATAAGTATGTATTTTTTTATTTGAGAGTTACCAATGGTTTAATTTTATCTCTATAAAGAGATATCATTCAGATAAAGTATTCTAATGGAAAACTTTCAATATCTTCCAGAGTATTATAGAATTCTAAATTAATGATTTCTCTGGTTATCAGAAGGGGTATCAGTTTCGTGACTCGGTTTTCATCATGAGATACCATCATTCTTCTAACCAAAACTAATCATCACATGCTTTTACAGTTATTATGTTACTGAACGTGAATTATATTACTACAGAAGGGTCAAAAACTCAACTATGTAAAAGAAAATAGATAATTGTAATTTATAAGCAAAAATAAATAATGGTTAGCACTGGAATCTAGGACTGAGATACAGGTACATCCAACTGACGAGTCCCAAAATAGGATGAAACATGCGTCAAACTAGATTCCACTACTAGCCACTATTTATCTTTGCTTATAATGCTTGTGTAGTAATATCTAAGCTATACCCACAGTATATACATATACCAATAAATGACTGATCAATAACAGTCCTAAACAACAGTGGGAAGATTCAAGTAAACAATATCAAGTGAATTTAAACTTCAACTCATTGAATAAACAATTGATGATTAGGATTCAGTAACTAAGTATATAATATGATGACATATGAGGTGAACGATCCTAAGTTCGAATCTTAGCGTGAATATCAACTCTTAGATACAAGTACATCCAACTGACGAGTGAGTCCCCGAAAATAGGATGAAATTGAATTCCATGACTAGTTACTCATCCATCTTTACTTATAGTAATTAATTAATTAATTAATTTCTATTTTGTATCATCCATTAATGAATAGTAATACATTTTTCTATACATAGAATACATATATTACATTATGGAAACTTTATGAATTGTTTCATTGTTGCTATGTCATTTATTCAATCATATGAATGAATATAGATATATATCTATGTGTGTGTGTGTCTGTCTGTGTGTGTGTGAATAGAAATCAATAATAATTGTTTTTGTTTCTTATTTCTATGATTGAATCCTTTAAATGATGATTCTATGAAACTTGGAAAAATTTCACATGAATTCAATGATAGATTGTTATGATCTAATAGATAAGTAGTAATAAGAAACACATTTAATCATATGACAATATTGTTCTTTTACTTTAATGATATTCTATCAATAATAATCATGATGATGATGATGATGTCGACGACGATGACGACGACGATAACGATGATGGTTTAAGAGTTGAAATTGTATTGAAAAGGTATTCAAATGTATACAATCCTATGTAATATATATTTGTGCTTACATGTTGTATTCCAATTTACTCATTGATTTGAACACATAAATATTGGTACAAGGAGGCATCAAATAGATATGCGTCACATAAATGATTTGATTTGTGTGAGGGCTGTGATACTGTCCGGGTGCCCAAAACGAAGCAGGTGGTATTCTTAGTGGGCCACACTCGGAGCCTTCGACCTAAAAGTTTGACCCACAAGGCAGTGGAACAACGTAAGGAGATGCAGTCCCATGGTAGCTGATGACCAATGGTTGGTTTTTTTACTCCATTTGTCCCCTCAGGATACCGGAGAACATGTGCACTATCAGTTTGAAACCAGGGTTTTCCAACTACCCTAGGTGAACTCTCCCTGTCCACCAACCCGGTTTAAGCATAAGATATTTGCTTTTTGTCCTCTCAATTTCGTAAACAACAGTAATGCCATGAGAAGGAAGTGAAGAGAATTTCCCTGGCAGTGGTTGTATGCATGTGGCTATGTGAGAGCATTTCGAGAGGGGGAGAGAGAGAGAGCTGACTCTCCTCACCATCGGCCGTACCATAGTATTAAAGGACCCAACTATTTAAAAATAGACATCATTAAATTCAAAGTTACTTACGCTTGAATTCATATATTGTGTTGCTCAGTTATTTAATCACAATAGACCATAAGTAAATAAAGATTTGAACATACTTGTTGAAATCAATGTTGAAAATATATTTATACAGAGAAAACTGTGATAATTAGAAGTATTTGAATTATTCTAGGAATTAGGAATTCCAGAAATAACGCAATTTAGACCAAGAAAAACTAGAGATGAGCACTAATGAATGTATTGTATTGAAAATACGCCTGTTACCCCTCGTCGAGGAGCATAAGCCGTTCACTGGCATTCTCCATCCAACCCTGTCCTGGGCAATCCTTTCTGGTTGCTATTCATCCATTTTTTGTCTGTTTCCAATTCCCGACGCAGTGTGTTCTTTGGTCTTCCTCTTTTTTTGTGTCCCTTCAGGATTCCAAGTTAACGCTTGTCTGATGATACAGTTTGATGATGTTCGTAATGTAGATCTTAATCACTTCCAGTGTCTTTTCCTGATTAGTTCATACAAACATCACAAAAACATTTCAGGTTAAAATGGAGGTTTATACAAATAAGTAAATTTCATATAGGATTAAATTTTGGAAATTAATAAAACTGTCAATTACCATTTATATAGTGACTTGACAGCTACATTGCTAGGGCTAAAAGAGAGAATGAAAACCTTTTAACTCCCAGGGCAGAGTTTAAACGTTTTTGAATTATTTTCTCTGTTTAGCGTTTTTTTTACCGAGTTAGTTTTCAACGGAATGGGGACACTAAATCCATGCCCAACATTCCTCCTTTATCCGGACTTAGGACCGGCATTAGCCCCAGAGTGTCCTTTTCGGAGGTAGATCAAAGATAAACTGATTAGTGTAAACTGTTTGGAATCGGGTTATGAAATTAGTCTAGATGTTTTAGCAAATATTCTTGATTACAGTCAAAGTGATTTGACTTTAATTCAGCCAGTTTACAGATTAGTATGATATTGGTAATGAAAGATGAATCTTGCCAGCTTTTATTTTTTCACTTTTCTAATAGAAACATTCTAAACATAATTATAATCTAAATAGTTGAGATCATGGGTCAATTGAAGCTAGACCACTATGGAAAACCTGGTAGCATTAGAAAGCCGTTTCGTCTTATTGTGGGACTCCTCAGCAGTGCGCATCGAGGTTTTCCATGGTGGTCTAGTTTCAATGTACTCATGATCTGAACTATTGAAATTACTATAATATCCACAAAAACCCCTTCTGATACTAATCAGTATATGCTCACTAGTGACTGGTTTCAAGAGATATTTCATGGAGTTCTAGTGTGAAGCACTGACCAATGGAGTTCAACCGGTTCTGTTGTGAGATAGTAACTCACTGAAGACAATAGTGGATGTGTCGCTCAATTTCGTGGATTAGTTGAAATTAGACATTAACACCGTTGGATGTCGACCGGTTCAATATTCTAGAGGTTAAGCGTTCATGTGCGAGACCGTTATGTTCTGGGTTTGAATCTTGTGGGATGGGATCGTGGATGCGTATTGCTTAGGAGTCTCATACTAGGACGAAACAGCCATTTAGTGCTTCCAGGTTTTCCATAGTGATCTAGCTTCAATTAAATCATGATCTCAACTATTAAAATTACTTATAATATCCACAAAATACCCCTTCAATACATCTGCCTTGACTGAAAATCAATGATATTCAATCATTGATTTAGTACATTGTAAAGTCTATAATACATATAAGTTATACATGCAATTTAGATATCCATACTTGGAAATATGAAAGAATTTACGTATATAGGTATTGATGTATGTTCGAGTTTCTGTGAACTGTCATAATTGATGTGTCTAGTTTATTTTTTTTAATGGACAAGTCATATTTCCCACTTTAAGTATATACATATATCTATACACATATTATATAGATATCTCATGACATCATTCTATTTCTATTAGGAATGTCAACGAATTGCATGACTTAGTTGTGTAGTTAAAATCACTGATGAAGAAAGATACATTCACATATGCAAAATAATCTATCCGAATACTTTGCATCATGAATTCATCTTTTAAATATGGGATTCCAATGATAAATAAATCATAAATAAAAAAAATGCCGGCTCAGTGTTCCAATAGGTTAAGCGTTCGCGCGCGAGACTGAAAGCCCTGGGTTCGAATCCCACGAGTGGGATCGTGGATGCGCACTGCTGAAGAGTCCCACAATAGGACGAAACGGGCATCCAGTGCTTCCAGGTTTCCAAAGGTGGTGGTCTAACATCAATCGGTTCATGATCTCAATCAATAACTTAATAATCTCCACAACGCCTATACTAGTAATAAATAAACTAATCAAGTCAAGATGTATATGTAATAGAAGTTCTTAAAAAGGAACCATGTAGGTGGTAATCTATGGTGTTGGTTATTATGTTAAGCCCATATATTACCTTATTCTACCTTTTGGACAAGTCAATTTATCTATTCTTCTTAAGTAGTCACGTTTTGAAATAGTTAATTATTCACTTATCAACCTTGATTGTTTTTAAATGAGCATGTGTGAGTGTTCACTTCTTATCCTTACTTACTTACTTACTTTCTGGTTAGCGTTTTTTTAGCGAGTTAGTTTTCTACGGGATGGGGTCGCTAACCCCATGACCAACCCTCCTCCTTTATCCGGGCTTGGGAACGGTAGTAACCCCCGTAGGGACTCCAGGTGGAGTTACTTCTTATCCTATTCATTACATATTTGTAACTTAGTTTTGTTTGACTAATAATATTGATTACCGCTTGATTAAATCTAGTTGGCTCACATGACTTCTCCACTGTGTGTCATTTCACTTCACTTTCTTCTTTTCGCTACCTTCGCTTCATCCCTCTGATTATCTGTCTAGATCAATGAGTGTACAACAATATGTATATTCGAAAATCCATTCTCGTATTTGACTAACTTGATTCCGTTATTCACCACCGCTATTCAAGTCGATAATTATATATGAGAATGGGTGTTATGTATATCACAATAGCAATCAGAAACGATCCAAATGGACTTAGACATTAAGCTATTAAAGTGGTGAGCGCGTCAACAACGTTATCCTATCGAATTGAAGTCAAACTGAATGGCCTTACTAAAAATCAATTATTTTAACCTGTAATATTAGGAAAACTGAAGGAGAGACTCGATACTTATGATTTCCTATGTCAGTGATATCTTAATTCTAATCATTTAAATTTATAAAAATACAAGTCGTTGAATTAAGATTTACCAGTGGTGATATTTGATTTACTCTCTATCATTAAACTGTATTAAACTATATAAGATTAAGTAAGTGAATTGTCAATAGGTTCCAATCTATGATTATCCTCCAAATGCCCTGTTACGACCGAGGGTGGAGAGAGTTAGCTCTCCCTCTCGAAACGCTCTCACATAGCCACATGCATACAACCACTGCCAGGGGAATCCTATTCACTGCCTTCTCGCGGCATCACCGTTGTTTACGAAATGTCCGGCACTTTAACCGGGTTAGTGGACTGGAGGATCCACCTAGGGAAGTTAGAAAACGCTGATTCCAAACCAGTGGTGTACGTGAGCTCCAAAATCTAAGGAAGCAAATGGCGCATGAATCTGTCGTTGGTCATCGGCGGCCATAAGACTGCATCTCCTTACGTTGCTCCACTGCCTTGTGGATCAGACTTTTTGGTCAATGTCTCGGGGTGTGCCCCACCTAATAAAATCACGTGTTCCGGTTTGGCTACCCAGGTAGTATCATAGCCTTCACACAAATCAAATCATTTATGTGGCGCATATGTATTTGGTGTCTCCTTGTACCAATATTTGTGTTTAAATAAATAAATAATGATAAGTAATCTATGATTAAGTAAATGTTCGAAGCTCCGTTTCCATTTATGAGTTTATACTTATGTCTTACACTTGATGAATACAGTTCTCTTAAAATTACTTAAATACTGAACAATAGTATACTTATTGGTATCATATTGCAGAGACAATGGATGAAGGGTTGTGCAAAATTATAGATTGATTGAAGTTAGATATTAACACTGTTGAAGAATACCGACTCAGTAGTGGTTTACACGTTAAGTGTTGTTGAGCAGGAGTGAAGGTTCTCAGTTTGAATCCCACATGCAGAACAGTGGATACGCACTGCTGAGGAATCCTATACTAGTAGAAAACGGCTGTCTAATGCTATCAAGTTTTAAATGATGATTTAGTTTATATCAACTCATCTATTCAACTATTATATTATTATTGATTGAGATCATGAACCGATTTATTAGCTCCAATAGTCACGGCTTCTCACTAAAACTCCGAGAATTTCCTCACGAAGCTAGTCAATAGTGAGCACATGGTGATTATCAGTATAGGGTCATGGCGACTATTAAGTTATTGATTGAAATCATGAACTGATTGATGTTAGACCACCATTGAAAACCTGAAAGCACTTGATGGCCGTTTCGTTCTATTGTGAGACTCCTCAGCAATGTGCATCCACAATCTCACTCGTGGGATTCAAACCCAGGGCTTTCAGTCTCACGCATGAACACTCAACCTACTAGAACACTGAACCAGCTGGTATCCAATGGTGTTAATGTCTAACCTCAACCAATCCATGAAACTGTACGACCGTCTTCCATTTTACTAAAGTAGATACCCGTCTCTACCCGACAGAGATTAGCCCCACTGGTCACGAGACCTGGGTTCGAATCCCGCAGGCAGGATCGTGGATGCACATTGCTGAATAGTTTTACAGTAGGACAAAATGGCTATCCAGTGCTTTCAGGTTTTTCATGGTAGTCTAGCTTTAATTGATTCATAATATCAACATATTACTATTATATCCACAAAACCCCTTCTGACATTAAATTATTCTTTCATTTATTTTGATTCAATTTCAAGTGTTTTTAACACAAATTATACAATTTTGTTTTGTTTTACAATATCATTTAAATAGATGAAATGATATTGATAATGAATAACATTGATGTTAACACTAATCAATCAATCAATCAATCAATCAATCAATCAATCAATCGATCAACCGATCGATCGATCAATTAATTAATTAATTAATCGATCAATTATTTGAATACACTAATATTTTTTAAATAGATTATCATGACACATTTTAATTTATTATGTCCTTATTTAGTACTAATCAACATTATGTAATAATCGATTAATCAATAAATCAATAATGAATAGAAAACAATAAAAATTAAGTTTTTTTAAATTGATCATCATGATAATGATAATAATAATTGATAAGGTCATTTATTGAAAATGAGAAAAATCAACAAAGTAGAGAAAAAGCACAAAAATAAACAACAATATAATAATGATGATCTACTTTTCATCATTATGTTATATATATAGTCATGGGGACCCCAACCAAGTAGCCTGTATCTATCAACATGGTTCACATCAGAATTTAGTGACTTGAACGACTGATGCCCTCGTTTTGATGTTGCCGCCCCCTCCTAACTTTCTTTCATTCATCCCCAACACTAGTCAGTATTGTGCATAATTGTAAAAATTTGTTGAAATGATCATAAATATTTTACACGTCAATTCAACAAGGGCGGGCTGCTTGAGCATGTGGGCTACCTGTTCCTGCCATCTAAATATTTCAACAAGTTATCTGCTTCTTTGTTTGTTTTAATATATCATTATGTCTATTAATCGCACAAACCATTCTGCTGCGTTTCTGAAAAATGTACAACCTTTCGTTGTCAAAGTTACAAACAACTCAATAAGAGAGAATGTGGTTGCTGGCAATATACAACGAAAAGAATGTACATCATTCAGATGTTCATTTACTGGACTACTAACAACTAGCTGGCGATCACTCAATGTATATCGCCAGGACCGACGAAGAAGAAAGAAACGGAAACTTGTTGAAATACTTTGCGTTGAGAATTCTATATTGTACCAATAATATAATATTGAATAAAGTTATTTTTTTGTAGTTGAATTCATGAGTTGATTAAACGTTAGACCACTATTAAAAATATGGAAGTACTGAAAGACTGTTAAGTTCTAGTATGGGACTACTCGGTAGTGCGTATTTACGATCCTTCATATGGAACTCCAAACCTCAGGACCTTCGGTTTTGCTCGCTAACATTTAAGCTGTAGAACGTTGATCCGACATTCAATGGTGTTAATGTCTAACTTCAATCGATTCATGATGTCATACAACCCTTCATACATTGTATAAGGTGGATAACTGTCTCACATCCGACACGAATTAGACTCCATTGGTCACGTCTTTTCACTAGAATTTCAAAAAAATAAACCTATCTTGAAGCTAGTCACTAGCGAGAGAACATGTTATTTTTACTGAAATGCGGATAAATGTTCAACCATTCCATCCAAAATAAATTCCCACTAACTTCCGTCGTGGTTTGGAACTATTGAACTTCAGAAACGTTCCATATTGACATGATACTTAATCGAACAACTCATTTTCTCCATTATTTAAGTAAGCATTGATGTTTCCCGTTTAATTGTTTTTTATAGATTTAGTCAATATAAAGTTAATCTTTATCATAGACTAGCTTCATTTGAAGAACTATTGAAAGCTAAACGTACTGGACACTTGTTTCATCACGTATTCGATATGCGCTAAAACCAGTAAATGTATTAATTGTTGTTTTTTCTCCTGAAAGGTAACGGCGAGATTCTAATTTATGGACGAGCCAATCAGAGGCGTTTTGAGGGAATTTTAGGTTACAGCGTCAATTTTAGCACCCGTAGATCACGTACAACTGGTTCACAGCTGATTTTAGAGAAAACGTGAAAACTGAGTGGATGCAACAAATGGGATTACTAAGAAGTTCCTTTATTTGTGTTTGTGGTAGTCAAATGAGTTGTAGACTTTGTGCAGACTACTGTGATGATGTTGTCTTTCAATGTAATATGTATTCGAGAAAAAGGTCTGGTAGAATAGAATTTTTTCGCTTGATCCAGATTGAGAATAAGGCAAATTATGACAGTTATTGCAAACTGGATAATAAAAGCACCAATAACACTGGATGCAGCCAGGTACTACAATATATATGGATGATTGGAGAGCGTACAGACTCCTACATAGGCTTGGTTATGTGTATCGTGTCGTTATCCACAAGTAGCATTTTGTGCACTCAACAGCCGAAGTACTCATAAACCATATCGAGACTATGTAGTCGAGGCTGAAAGGGTTTTTGAGACTTTATCATGGCTCCGGAGGTCGACTATTCGGTAGCCATATTGATGATTTCCTCTACCATATTGCATTACGATTTTAAAACCTCTAAAGCTCTTTCTAACTTTAACAAATTTTGAACCATTTAAAAGAAGTGTATCCACCTTAATTCTATGCTTTTGTATAATATAATTTTACTCTGTACTGCTTTCTGATTGGCTAACAGTTCTCTAGGTCACTTGAGTTTCGTTCTAAGGTTGTCCATAAATTATAGTCTCGCCGATCACCGATAAGAAGATCTTGACCTAGGTCAACAGCAAGATGACAATGTGACCATGAAAGAACTGGACCTCTCTAGATGATGATACCCTACCAGGTTACGCAGATTCCCAGTATGAGATGTTACCATTGGACCTTTAGGGATGAGACTGATCTGTTATAGGATTGGGACATTTACAGTTATTGATTGAAATCATGAAGCGATTGATGTTAGACCACCATTGAAAACCTAAATGCACTGGATGGCCGTTCCGTCCTATTGTGGGACTCCTCAACAGTGCGCATCCACGATCCCACTCGTGGGATTCAAACCCAGGGCCTTCAGTCTCATGTGCGAACGCTTAACCTACTGAACCACTGAGTTGGCCGACATCCAATGGTGATAGTGTCTAAATTCAACTAGTCCATGAAATTACGCTACCATCTTCCATTGTACTGAAGTAGATACCTGTCTCTACCCGACATGGATTAGCTCCACTGGTCACGGCTTCTCACTAGAACTCTGAGAATTCTCTCACGAGGCTGGTCACTAATGAGCACATGTTAATTACAGTTTTTCAAAGTTCCCGCATCACTTAAAAATTTGAAGTTCCTGAATGTCTTAGATAACTCAACTCTTTTTAAAGTAAATTATTATGTTTTATTCTTCATTCAGATAATATTTATTTTCATATTTTTATTCATTTCTCAACATTCACTCGATTATTTCTTACTTTCAGTACTCGAAGTGTTATTCAACATCAGAATAAGGAATAGATAATGACAAATATGAATAATACAGTTAATTTGATCAAATCAGAGAATTTACCACATTCAGAGCATTCAGATGAAACTACTGAAATGTATATAAATCATAAGCATAGATATTCTGACAATTTCATCAATGAAGATAATGATGGACCAAGTCAAATCAAACGTCAATGTTTATCATCTATTCACAGTTTAAATTATATAACTGATAATATAAAAACAAAACATCAATTTCAATATTGGCTTGTAGTTACTGTGGTAACAGCTGGTAAACAAGGCATTGAATTAGGATCGGATCAAACACCACTTATTCAATTCAATGGAATATTAGGTGATTTTTATGAGAATAAAGTAAGTTGAATCAAAGTATTTTTTTTTCAAAAATTAGTTTAATGTTTGAATTAATTCTGATGTATTAAGTTTACAGATCAATAGAATGAATCTTTGACATTTAACTTGTAGATCACTGAGCCGACATTCAACGATGTTAATGTCTAACTTCAATCGATTCATAATCTTGTGCAACCCTTCATCGATTGTATCACACTGAACACGAATTCGAATCCATTGGTCACAACTTTTCACTAGAACTTGTTGTGTGGTGTTGAGTTGCAGTTGACTATGATCACCACTACAGGAAGACTACGTGCCAGTTAACCGATAACATCCTCCGTAAGGCAGTTGATGGCTGTAGTCGAGATGTATTTGTTGGTGATCTCGTGGTCTCGAAAGAATACCGAGATCGTGCCAAAGGAGTACAAGTGTGGTTACTGAGCGTAACTGAATTCGTGCAAGGTCACAATCAATGAAAGAATGTATGTGTTTTGGTACAGTTAGACAAACAAGTACAGTAAAACAACCCGTAGTACAATTGCTTATAATAATAATTGTTTCCATAACACCAATCACGTTCTGTTGGTAAAAGTAGGTCGCTGCAAACTTCAAAAAAACCCATCTTTAAGCTAGTTACTAGTGAGAACATATTATTTTTTTTTTTACCGAATTCTGTATCAGTTCTGTGTAATTACATGTGTAATCGCTATGGGTATTTTCGAAACAAGAAGAAATCTTGTTGAGTGTTGTGTTGTTTTTGACTCCTGACATCCCTTTCAACACATTCATTGGTTTTATCATGAGAATTTCGGTTTATTTTGTTCCATAAACTTAAACTGTCAAAACCACATTATAAATAGATAGAATGAAGGTGATACCGTGATAATTGGTATATAGTTAGTCGAAAATCACGAAACGCTGACTTAGTGAAAAGCAACCCTACATACTTTACTCTAACATAAATAATCTGAAATGTATGATGACTACTGGTGGAATCTAGGACAAGCGTTTCGTCTTATTTGAGACTGGTTAGCCAGATGTACTTGAATCCCAGAGTTGATAATCACTTTATGACTCAAATCCAGTACCTTCCGATTAAAACTCTATCATGTTATGCACCTAGTACTCCCTGGACTCCATTGTTAACTCCTATCGATTTTTGCTTAGAATGCTTTAAACTCAATGGCAGCATCAAAGCAATTCACAAATAAGGTTTTATGAAAGTTTTTTCTTCCTTATTTACATATTTGTGAATAAAATTAAAGGTCCTACAGAACATTTTTAGGTGTTCGAATCAAGTTCAAAGTGAATTCTTTACAGAAAATGTAAAAAAAATGGTTTGATTGACATTTCGTTACCTAATAGTTTAATTCATGAGTCAACTGAAGCTAGACCATCATAGAAAACCTGGAAGCACTGGATGACCGTTTCGTCGTAGTATGGGACGTGGATTGGTTGAAGTTAGACATTAATACCATTGGACGACGGGTCAGTGATCTAGTGGTTAAGCGTTCGTGTGCAACACTGACAGGTCCTGAGTTCAAATCTTGTAGAATGGGATCGTAGATACACATTACTGAGGAATCCCATACTGGAACGAAATAATCATCCAATACTTCCAAGTTTTCCATAGTGATCTAGCTTCAATTGACTCATGAATTCAACAATGAAACTACTATAATATTTAAATAAATCCTTTTCTGATTATAATCATCATATACTCATTAGTGACTGGCTTCAAGAGGTATATCCTGGAGTTCTATTGAGAAGCAGTGATTAAAGGAGTTCAACCGGGTATGTTGTGTGATAGTAACTCACTGAAGACAATGATGGATGGTGGCTCAACTTCGTGGTTCTAGTGGTTAAGCGTTCGTGTGTGAGACTGATAGGTCCTAAATTTGAATCTCGTGGACTGGGATTGTGGATGCACACTACTGAGGAATCCTATACTAGAACAAAACAATCATCCAATACTTTCAAGTTCTCCATAGTGATCTAGCTTCAATTGACTCATGATTTCAACGATTAAAACTCCATGAAAATCCTTCTTTGATTTCGTTTATTTAATACTCATAATAGTTTCATCAACATAGGAATTTACCAAGAGAACATTTATTCTCAACTTTATCTATCTATATATATGTAATAAGTCAATCAAATCTCTTCAATATTGATGTATATTAAGTGATGACAGAGATAATAGACAATTGGTTAATAGATTGTATATTATAGAGATTGAATCAATGGATTGATTCTATAAAACAATATGTCATTTCTTTTCCATTTAATTGTAATGTCAATGTTTCAATTAGGTCACATTTTGTTTGAATCATTCATCGTTTTTTTTTATTATTTCAATCATTTGAATTCAATTTTATATGATCAATATTGAATTTTATGATCTGATTATGTAATATGTAGATCTATCTAACTAAATGGATAATCACTATGTGCTCATTAGAGTGACTAGCTTTGTGAGAAAATTCTCGGAGTTCTAGTGAGAAGGTGGCCTGCTTGAGCATTTGGGCTACCTGTTCCTGCCATCTAAATATTTCAACAAGTTATCTGCTTCTTTGTTTGTTTTAATATATCATTATGTCTATTAATCGCATGATGTATTCTGCTGAGTTTCTTAAACGTGTACAACCTTTCGTTGTCAAAGTTACAGAAAACTCAATAAGAGACAATGTGGTTGCTGGCAATATACAACGAAAAGAATGTACATTATTCAGTTGTTCATTCACTGAAGTGCTAACATCTAACTGGCGATTCCTCAATATTTATCGCCAGGACCGACGAAGAAGAAAGAAACGGAAACTTGTTGAAATACTTTGCGCTGAGAATTCTATGTTGGACCAAAAATATAATATTGAATAAAGCTAACAATAATAATAATAATGAAGCTAAACCATGTCGGGTAGAGACAGGTATCTACCTCAGTACAATGGAAGATGGTAGCGCAAATTCATGGACTAGTTGAATTTAGACACTATCACCAGTAGGTTAAGCGTTCTCACATGAGACTGAAGGCCCTAGGTTTGAATCCTACGAGTGAGATCGTGGATGCGCACTGTTGAGGAGTCCCACAACAGGATGGAACGGCCATTCAGTGCTTCCTGGTTTCCAAAGGTGGTGGTCTATCATCAATCGGTTCATGATTTCAATAAAAAGAAACTTAACAATATCCACAACCTTTAAACTGATATGTTAGATTTCTTGTTAATTGAATAGAAGCTGGCAAGATTATAATTTATGGACTAACCAATCAGATATAAGGTAACAGATCTTGGATGTTGGTGCGAAGTTCACTTATTCATTTGGCTAAATAGAGTTTTAGCATTATAGCTGATGTCATTTCATGATGAAAATTCTAAATGTAATTCCCAACCTTAACCATCAAATGTAAATCATAATTTTAATTCCTTACACACTGGTTTGTAATCCTCATTTGATCCTAGTTAGTAGGTGGACACTCATAAAGATAGTCTAGCGTTACTCAAACGTCGTCCATAAATTATCATCTCATTCACAAGCTGTTAATTTGTTTTGATTATGATTTGGTTAAATGTTTAGTTTGATAAATATTGTACCTTAAACTGTATATTTTAATTTGTAAATACAATTAGATTGTGAATTTTTCTCTAATGTGTTCAATGGTTTACATGCTGATTGTAGTATTGGTTACTAATGCTAAACCCACATTACCGTATTCTACCTTCTGAACAAGTCAATTTATCTATTCCTTTTGAGTAGTCACATTTAGACCTTATTCATTATTCACTTATCACCCTACTCCTACTCATCATATATCTGTAGCTTATTATTGTGTGACTAAATATTGATTACCGCTTGATTAAATGAACTTGCAGTACATGCCTTCTTTACTGCGCATCAATTTGTTCCTCTCTTTCTTCTCTTCGCTTCCTTCGCTTCATCCTTCTGATTGTCTGTCTTAGATTATTGCGTGTACAAAATAGGTGTATTCAAACATCCATTCTCGTATTGCATTGATTATATCATTTAGTCGCATGTTTTTTTTATATTAAAGTTGAATAGTAACAAGTAATGCATACAGGTAAATTACTAGTATAGGGGTTGTGGACGAAACGGCCGTCCAGTGCTTCCAGGTTTTCAATTGTGATGGTCTAACATCAAGATCTCAATCAAAAACTTAATAATCTCCACAACCCATATACTAGTAATCAACATGTGCTCACTAGTGACTAGCTTCGTGAGGGAATTCTCGGAGTTCTAGTGAGAAGCCGTGACCAGTGGAGCTAATCCATGTCGGGTAGAGACAGTTATCTACTTAAGTACAATGGAAGTTGGTCGCGCAATTTCGTGGATTGGTTGATGTTAGAAACTATCATCATTGGATGCCGGCTCAGTGGTCCAGTTGGTTAAGCGTTCGCGCGCGAGACCGAAGGCCCTGGGTTCGAATCCCGCTTGCGGGATCGTGGGTGCGCACTGCTGAGGAGTCCCACAATAGGACGAAACGGCCGTCCAGTGCTTGTGATGGTCTAACATCAATTGGTTCAAGATCTCAATCATACAGGTGAAGCTGGGTAATAAGTACCACATAGAATGAAACGTACTTTCTGAATTGTACTGCAAGCTAATGTTTAACTTTATTGAATGATCATCTCAAGTTCATTGGCTCATAATGAACATCAGCTAAAATTAAACTTGTTATTATGAACACTTAAAAAAACAAAACAAATAAATACGTTAGTTACTTGACTAGCTTTCCATGAGGTCTATATACGTACTCTTACGTATCCTTATCGATGTGTTTACTCACATTCATTACTGATCTATTGGCATATCAACTAAACTTGTTAGAATCAAGTAATGTATAAACATTTCAAGTAAACAATACCAATTGAATTTAAACTTCAACCCATTGCACAAGCAATTGGTTATCACCACTCAGTAACTAAGTGGGTAGTGCGATGGTGTTTGAAGTGACCGATATTGTGTTCAAGCCCCAGAATGAATATCAATTCTGGAATTTGTGACTCATCCAGCCAGTAAGTCTTAAATAGAACGAAACCCGTGTCCTGGATCCCATCGCCACTATGCCACTATTCATCTTTGCCTATAAAGCTTTTGATTTAAGGTAATATCGAGGAAAATTAGAACAGGATGTATATATGCCAACAAGAGACTGATCAATTGTAATCATAAACAACATTGGGAAGATATAAGCAAAAAAAGCATCAAATAAATGTAGATAATATTTATTGGTTTAGCATTTACTTAAACTCACAAAATCCATACTCAACTTTGAAATGGATCACAAATAGTTAATAGTCATATGAAATGTAATATCAGAAATGATTGATTTATCAATGACATTTAGAAGCATTCTACATTCTATGAATACAGATCATTTATGGCTCTTATATAATATTATTTGATGACAAAAAAGATATAACTACTTAGGCTTTATCATTCCCTACGATCCTCTGAACTTATTACAATCAATAGTTGGATACAATCCAGATGGATTTCAATAATGTGCTACTGCACATTTCAATTCATATATCTTGTCAGAGGGGTTTGTGGAGGTTTTAGAAATTTTCACAGATTGAAATCATGAATCAGTTGAAGCTAGACCACCATTGAAAACCTGGGAGCACTGGACGGCCGTTTCATCCTAATATGGGACTCCTCAGCAGTGCGCGTCCACGATCCCGCACCCCATGGGATTCGAACCCAGGACCTACTGGCTTCGCGCGCGAGCACTTGACCATTAGACCACTGAGCCGGCATCCAACAGTGTTAATGTCTAACTTTAACCAATCGTGGATGCGCACTGCTGAGGAGTCCCATACTAGGACGAAACGGCCGTCCAGTGCTTCCAGGTTTTAAATGGTGGTCTAGCTTCAACTGACTCATGATTTCAATCATATGTCTTGAATAATATTTAGTATACTTTTAAAAATCAATTGGTTACAGTGATTCAAGTTTCAGATTACCGGATACAGAGATATCTCAATAGTGGAACCATCATCCAAGAAATAGAATATTTAAATAGTTTTCATTGAAACCATCAACGGACTAATGTTAGACCACCAGTGAAAATCTGGAAGCACTGGATAGCTGTTTCTATCTAATATGAGAATCTTCACCAGTAAACATACACAATTCCGTATACGGGACTCACACCCAGAACCCCCAGTTTTATGCGAACGCTTAACCTCTAGATCATTGGGTTCGAATCCTGCGTGAGGGATCATGAAAACATACTGCTAAGAAGTCTCACACTAGAACGAAACTGCTGTCCAGTACTTCTAGATTTTTAGCGGTGGTCTTACATTGATCGATTCATGATTCCAATAAAATTCATCACACTTTACAATCCCATACTGGAAGTTAAATAATTTTGTTTAAATATTATGAATAACGCGATGAATATGTGGATTTGTATCTGTCGTTAGAAAACAGACAGCATCAGACTGTAATAGTTCATACATATTATGTGTAGTATGTAGTAAAAGTTAATAAGGTGAGTACATCAAGATGTAACTGTTTTACTCATAATCAACCAATGTTGATACCAGTCATTGAGAGTACTGTATTTTATTGAGTTAGTTCATTAGTTACAATGTAGGATCAGGTACATATATGCATCGGTCCAACTTGCCATACCTCATTTGCACAACAAGACGAACACCGGATTCATAAGAGCAATTAACTCAATGGTGGTAATATATAAAAGAAAAATTCCATATAAGGATATAGTACAGAAAGAAGGAATTAGTTCATAGAAAGAACAATATGAAGCGATTTTAATCTTTTAGTTTAAGGGAATACAGAGAGTGTATACACCTACGCCATTCTGATTGATTCTGAGCCATGTCACCAAGAGTCTCCAACCATTGGTTACGATAGTCGTGCGGACCCCAACCAAATAGTCTTCATCTACCAACATGCCTAAGACTAGAAGTTAATGACTTCATGCACTGATGCCACATTTTGGTTTGGCATACATATTCTCTTTTTGAATTACTCTAATTGGTTCTGACATTTCCATTAGTTGTTATTTCCATTCATTCTGATGTATAATCTAGTTGCCTAGACGTTTTAAGGGAATGACAACATGAATCAATGTGATATTTTCCATTGTTCTACATTTATTGAGGCCCTTGTTTTGACAAGTAAGAAATGTCAAAGTCAATGACTTTCGTCAACTATTTTCAAACTACCCATTGTACATTGCAAAAGTTATATCTTTTTATTATCTTCACAAATTTCTAGATTGTTGATCGGATCAAAATCTCTATTCGGCCTGAAAACTTTACACGAATCTATCGATCTTCTGTAGATCTAATCAATCATAAATCTCAATTACAATCAAATATTAGCACCAATCATGAATTGAAATTAGATTCTTATTTTCTATCTCATTGTAATGGTTGCAATAATAAAATCAATGAGTTACCACCTAGTAACATTGGGAAATTTATCCCTTCAGTTGAATTAACTAAATACACTTCAACAATACATGGTGTGAATATTTCTACAGAAGCATCAGAAGCTGCTGGTTTGCCGGATATTTCAGAATATGAAATACAAGGTTTAAGCTTTAAAGAATCAATCATTAAGGTGAGATAATCTTTTATTTATAGTGAACGTTTCTCAATTTATCGATAAATGATACAATCATCTTCTCAAATATTAAATAAGGTTTTATTTTTATATGAGAATGGTTCACGGGTGAACTCGAGGAAGCTCTAAGAAGCTCAGAAAGACCTGAAGATATTCCATCCAATCAGCTTTCTTGGAAGAATATTCCAGAATCACCATGTGTAGCTTCCCCATTGGACAAATGCTAAGAACCCCCTGTGTGCGGATTGGATAACTATAATAATGATTTGATTTTCACTAAAAATTATAAGTACCTGACAGTTTTTGTACTATAATTGACATTGATTGGAATAGCATTCCTTTCACTTGTCTTCTGTCTTCTCATTTGCGACTTAGGAGGGTCCTAGCGTCCAAGTGCTCGAGTTATACGTGGTATATTAAGCATCTAAACTCTAAATATAACAACTGGCGACGGGGATGGGATATCTTTGTCCCTTTCTGAGCTTCTTAAAGCTTCCTCAAGTTCACCCGTGGACCGAGCGCTCAAGTTATACGCGGTATATTAGGAATTTAAGCTCTAGATATAACATTTCAATTGATATAATTATACATAAAGAATTGTAGTTATTCCGTACGTGTAAGTTGATCTAGGTGAAAGTTTTCCTACAACAACAATGAACGACTGAATAAAGAGATATTAAATTGTAGTGCTTCAGTAGTCAATGCTGCATATTACTTACTTATGACTGTTACTTTTCGTGAAGGAGGAGCATAGGCCGCCCATCAACAATGTCGTATATTACAAGAAAGTTAATAGATTTCGACTAAATAATTATATCTATGAAAGCTACTGTACATTTTGTTTGCAATTTTTTTTATGTTAGTAATTATAATCTAGCGGTTTTTAATCCTTATAAAATCCACATTATTTAGTAAGTTTATCAACATTTAGTTACTATCAGTATAGGGTTGTGGAGATTGTTGAATTTAGATCGATATCATGAATGGATCAATGTTAGACTACTATTGGAAGCACTGGACAGCTGTTTCGTTCTAGTAAGGGACACCTCAGAAGTGTGCATCCACGATTCCGCATGCAGGACTCAAACCCAGAACTTTCGGTCTGGCGAGCAAACACCTAACCTCTAGATCACTGAGCCGGAATCTGACAGTGTTAATGTCTAACTAATAACCGGAGAACTTAGTAAATTATAACCCTTAAGAGATATTATTAACCTTTCACCATACTGATGAGGTCCTAAAGTTTAAGTACGTACTCTGTTCAAAGTAAAGTATAACTTTTCAATATCATCTATTGTATTTGGATTAAAAGTACACTCATACTGTTTGAATCTGTTAAAATATACTTTTTTCTCACGCACTCTCATATTGATCTATTCATCACATGAACAACAATTAGTATACGCTGAATCGTTTGACTACAGTTGATTGTTGTAAATAATAATCTATTTTTTGATGATGATTTTTGTAGGGAAATCACCACGGGGTAGTGATCAAATGTCATGTATGTCAGATCCTTCTTAGTTCAGATCGAATCCTATCGACCAAGTTACAATGTGGCCACCAGTCTAGGTGACTCGACATTGTGTGCACTATATTGCGCTAAGATGATATTTGGAGGTAGTCAATAGGAAACCCTGAATCTAGGTCGGATATGGATAGCTTAGTGGTAACGTCTCTGACTGTGGAGTTGAATGGCACGGGATCGAATCCGTCATGGGGCATCAATTCCCTCAAGATTATAAGTATATCTTGCTGACGGGTACCAGATAGCACGTAACCTAAGTCCAGAATTTCCTATTGAAACTTTGAATAATCAGTGAATATGACTTTACATTCGGAATTTAATTCTTCCAATTTCAATATTCAAATAATGACCATGTCAACGAGATAAATTGAAGCGTTTGGAACACAATAAAAATAGTTTAAATCTTTATCTCTAGTTTGACACCGACCGACCACTTTTTACAGTCCACCTTTCTTCCTTCCATTATAACCATCTATTGTATTTCATCTTGATTAATGAACGAGTTCTGACTTATATTACTCTGTAATATCAGTAATTTTTGTCGACATTTTAATTACAGATTTCACATTGGTTAAAAGATCATGGAGTACTAGATGATCTATTGTCGATTGACAAGTCTAATATCTTACTTATTGCAGAAAATCATCAATCTGTACGAAATGTAATACATGCTGAAGCTGCCTATCGTAATATAGATCATGAATTGATCAATTGTTCACCTTGGTTGATGTATATAGATTTGATTGAATTTTGTCAACAATCACTCTTCCAGTCCAATAGTTCTAATGATGATAATAATGTTAGTAATAATGGAATCACTGAACAGAAAGAAAATAAAGAACATCATCTTCATAGCATATTTGAAGCTGCTCATGGTAAGTACAGATGTAGTTTTTAAAAAAGTTGTTTAATTTTCTTCATGATAACTTTGACCAAGTGGTTAGTTGGATAGATGGTCACTAAAAAAATAGAATGGCAGTGAAACATGACCGGTAAGAGTAGAGGATATTCGTAGGTTACTAGTATTTGATTATAAGTATCTTCGAAACATTGTTCGTATATCCTGAGACCATCGAGTAAGTAACGCAGTTGTTAGGAAACGGGTACTAGGTAAGGATAACAAATCCATTGATGAAGTAGTGAAACTTCATCAGTTGAGATGACTGGGACATGTGTTACGTATGCCCAACTACCGACTGCCTGGACGTGCGATGTTTTGTTGTATAGGAGTAGATTGGAAGAGAACTTTAACCATAAGGATTTATTAATCAATCTCGATATCTGATCTGAAATCGTAAATTGACGTCCGCTCATTACGAAAATCTTATTCACTCTTCTCATATATATGGACTTTCAAATAGTCGTTAATGAATATATAGACAGTAACTGTTAAGATTTAAATTGATGATTTTAGGCATTTCACTTGTGATTGATAATACATACTAGTTATATCTATCGAAATCAGTAGCACACATCACACTTATAAGTAGTAGGTTGAATTCTTAAACGTTTTGCAACATAATGTACGTTGCTAATTCAAGGAATAAATAAACTTTCTCAAGTTCATACCAGTTTAAATATTAGTACTAGGATCATGTTAACATCAACATTGATTTCATTTCACACTCACTACCTTCTCGTGGCGAGGGATGTTGTTTACGAAATTGAGAGAACGAAAAGCGAATATCCAGCACTTTATTCGGGTTGGTTGATATGGAGGATCCACTTAGAGGAGTTAGGAAACCCTTAATACAAACCAATGATGCATATGGGCTCCAGGATCCTGAGCGAACAAATGGCATATGTGAAACTATTCCAAGCGATTACATCTCCTGAAGTTGCTCCACTGCCTTCTGGATTAAACCTTCAGCTCAAAAGCTCTGGATGTGGCCTCCTAACAAAACCACCTGCTTCGGTCTGAGCACCCGGCCAGTATCACGGCTCACGCACAAATGAAGTGACTTGTGTAGCACATATATATTTGGTGCCCCTTTGTACTAATATATATCGATTTAAACCGAATTCATCTTCATAGTTGAATTAAGATATTTCGAAGTGTGAGTTCTTTTAAATTGCTCATCAGTTCTGTGTTGTTTAAACGTTTTATGTAGTTCTTTTATTGTAAGAAAAAATTGTTAGATAAAATCATAACGTCAACCCCATGAAGTCGTGACCGTATTGTAGCGGTTATTGTGGCTGCCTTCTAAACAATCGATCCGGGTTCAAAATGTTGATGATCCAGTGAAACCTATTATGGCTTTGGTAGAGAAAAATCTTATCTACATCACCTTATCATTTGAAGTGGTTCAAATAGCCTTTTTACTGAAACAAAGGCTTAAGTCAGGCATTAACAACAAGACATATTGTGCAGTGAAGGTCATTATCAAGGAAACAACAAGGTTCGTGCTTCATCGAAAACCTAAAAGATACGACAACAATAGTGTCACATGCCACTGTGTCTATCAATTTAAATGTTTGTGTGTGTGTGTGTGGTCACACAGACATAAGGTGGAGGGGTAATCGTGATCTGAAAATGAGGGTGTGTGAACATGTACCTAAATGATTGTAGAAACAAATAGAATCATCAAATGACCTAATAAGAGTAGAGGATAAACATCCATCATCCTCTATTGTCAAACACATAATTGAAATCGGTGATAAGATTGATCTTAACTTGGCTTTTGGTGGTGTTGTACAAAAGTGTCAAAAAGGCGTATACTCAGGTTTATTGAAGCCTTAACCATACGAGAATCCAAACCTCCTCTGTGTATTCAAAAACAGTTTGTTCTCACGTTAACCATAGCCTGGTAATATTAGTGATGAGTTTCCACATTGTCTTTCATATGATCTTGTTTATTATCCTTGTCTTCCCTTAACCTTCATTTCTAGTTTAGTCTAATCTAATCTAATCTAGTCTGTTCTAGTTCTCAACGAGTATATTATGTATGATCAGATTGTTTGAAATGTATCGCACAAACATATTATCAGGTTTCAGTAGATAAGTGGACAACACGACGGTGTTTGAAGTGAACGGTACTGAGTTGGAGTCCCAGAGTGAACAACAATTCTGAGATGCAGATGCATCTAGGTGACGAGTTGCAAATAAGATGGAACGCGTGTCGAACTAGATTCCATTGCTAGCCACCACCATCCATTTTTGCTTATAAAGCTTGTGACTTAAGGCTATATTGAGGCAATTCGCATAGGATGCACATATACCAACAAGCGATTGATCGATTGCAGTCCGAATATATTTTTTTCAATGTTCAATACTTTAAACAAGGCAAGAATATTGTTTATTTCATGCTGTTTATTGAATTGATTTTCCAACTGTGTCATCAAAAAAGAGAGAGAAGAATATCAGTTGGATAAGATAATTGTCTGACAGTCAATCCGCTTAATAATGTAGGGATAATAATTGAAGATAATGAAAAAAGGAAAGAACAATAACTTTGCCCTGATTTCTATCCACTGACCATAATTCAGATTATTGATTACTCATTTATGGAAACCATGAGATGTGATCGCTTGTTAGACTTCTATTCGATTTTATCAAAGAAAAGTGCCCGCAAATATTCTGGTACGGCCGAGAGTGGGAAGAGTTAGCTCTCCCTCTCGAATTGCTTTCACATGGCCATTTGTATACAGTCACTACCGGGGAAGTCTTACTCACTGCCTTTTCGCGGCATTACTGTTGTTTACGAAATTGAGAGGACGAAAATTGAGTGTCCGGTGCTTTAACCGGGTTGATAGACACGGAGGGTCCACCTAGAGAAGTTGGAAAGCTCTGATTCCAAACCAAAGGTGCACATGGGCTCCAGGATCCTAAGGGAACAAATGGAGTATAAGCCAATTATTGAACACTGACTACAATGAGACTGCATTTGCTGACGTTGCCTTGTGGATTAGACCATTAGGTTGAAGGCTCTGGGTGTGGCTCTCTAAGAAATTCACCTACTTTGGTCTGGGCCTCCGGGCAGTATCACAGCCCACACACAAATCAAGTGATTTGTGTGGTGTATATGTATTCGATGCCCCTTTGTACCAATGTTTACATGTTCAAACAAATAAATAAACAAAATTTATAAAGACCTTTTGCACTAATCATTGGTCTATGTATCTTCGTATATGAATGGTTGGTATGATATGGAAACTGTCATTTAGAAGTTCTATCTTCTTGCTGCAATAATAAAAGGATGTCACTCTATAGACGTTTTGTTTAATATCATTTGAATGTGTTATGCTCGCTACTTGATTAATGCAGAATACAGTATACAACTACGACACTCGAACGTATAGAACCCTCATAGTCGCAAATCAAAAGACAAGAGCACTGGAGTAGTGTTTATTGGGTAAGAATCAAAATGTGCAGAAAATCATGGGTATTCATAAATATTAGTGTTTGTTATATCAACATTATAATCCAATCAATCCACAAAGAGGCATGTTATGCTACTGTCTAATAGTAGCATACTACGTTGATATTCACAATAACCCCATCACGTTCTGATTGAATGGAAACTTTTTATCTCCATTAGAGCTTCTAGAGTCTCCGTGGTAGTTCTTGGAAATCATTATAATAGAATAGAAAAAAAACAGAATGAATAATTTAGTCTGGATGGTATCTAATTGAATTCAACTACTTCATGATAGACTTAAAAATCACTTCATTTGAAATGGCTTATCGGATCAAATCATATCGCTTGTCATCATCACATGATGTGTTTAGTTTGAATGTTCACATGTTTATCTGTTACATGTTTGGTGACTATAATTATTGGAATCGATATTTGATAAGTCTTGTTAGATTTAACATTTTATCATTGAATAATCATATAGTAACATGTCTAAAAACTAGAAACTATTATATCAGAAGAGGTTTTGTGGATTTTATAGTAATTTCAATGGTTGAGATTATGAGTCAATTAAAACTAGACCACTATGAAAAACCTGGAAGCACAGGACGGCCGTTTCTTCCTATCGTAGGACTCCTCAGCAGTGCGTATCCACGATCTCGCCTCGTGAAATTATAGGCCAGGACCTATGAGTCTCGCACGTTGGCGACTAACCTCTGCAACACTGAGCTGGTTGGCATCCAATGGTGTTGATGTCTAACTTCGAATAATCCACGAAGTTGGGCGACACATCCACCAATGTCTTCAATGAGTTACTATTTCACAACAGACCCGGTCTATTTTCAATTGACTCATGATCTCAACCATTGAAATTACTATAATATCCACAAAACCCATCTGATATGAATCAACATATGCTCACTAGTGACTGATTTCAAGAGGCATTTCCTGGAGTTCTAATGAGAAGCAGTGACCAGTAGAGTTCAACCGGGTCTGTTGTGAGATAGTAACTCACTGAAGACAATGGTAGATGTGTCGCTCAATTTCATGGATTAGTTGAAGTTAGACATTAATACCGTTGGATATCGGCCGGTCAGTGATCTAGTGGTTAAGCGCTCGCGCGCGAGACTCATAGGTTCTTGGTTTGATTCTCGCAAGGCAAGGTCGTGGATGCGCACTGCTGAGGAGTCTTTTAATGGGACGAAATGACCATCTAGTGCTTCCAGGTTTTCCGTGGTGATCTAGCTTCAATTAAGTCATGATCTCAACCATTAAAATTACTATAATATCCATAAAAACCCCTTTCGATGAATTAATTAATTGTCATCATGGGGCTTTGTAGAGATTGTAGTATTTAGCATTTGAATATATGAGTTCATATAAGCTAGATCACTATTGTAAACTTGGAAGCACTAGATGACCGTTTTATCCTAGTATGGAACTCCTCAGCAGTATGAATCCATGATCTCACACATTGGACTCGAACCTACGACCTTTATAATAAATGTAAACAAATATTTGTAATCATAAAGAACTATACTAAATAAATTATTAATTAATTGTCTATCCTTACAGAAAGATAATCCATAATAAATATGTAATTATGAAGAATATTCAAGCGAACAGTTGTTTTTGTAATAACTTCATCATCAAGCTCTACAGTTATAAGTTATAATTTCTAGTACAAGGTATTAAGAAAAGGAATTATAACTCAGTCATTAGAAAAACCCTATTACTGAGACCAGACATCAAAAGGAGACATAGCGGGGGATATTTTAACACGTCGACTGAAAAGTTCTATTGAAAGCACATTTCACATCGCTAAGCTACATGAAATTTTCTCAAATAAACTAGTACTCATCTAACAAACCAAAGATAGGTTACCGATGATGAGCTCGTTCATGCATGTATACCATTTCAACTGCTCCTGTGGAGCTAGTTACATAGACCGTACTTAGAGGGCTTTATCCTTACGTGTTCGTGAACATGTACCAGCATGGTTGGGAAAAAGTCACTAAATTGATCAACAGCACAATCCTTTCTCACTTGGTATTTAGTGAACATGATATCAAAATAGAAGAAGCTTTCTCTGTTTTCTATCAAGTTTCAAAATATCTACCTCAAGAAACCAGATTACGGTTACTCTATATAGCTGAGGTTATCTGGATCAACTTTAGATAACCAAACTTATGCATCCAGACAAGGTATATCCAGTCTCTTTGTTTACCTTGGCCTACGACTGGATCACCGGATACTGAACTGAATATTACAAACCTATTACTCCCTTACCTGTTTTTGCTTGTGTTGATGACCGTTTCATCCTAATATGGGACTCCTTAGCAGAACGCAACCACGGCCTCACCTCACAAGATTCGAATTCAGGACCTATAAGTTTCGCGAGCGAGAGCTTAACCACTAGATCACTGACCGGCCGATATCCAACGGTATTAATGTCTAACTTCAACTAATCCATGAAATTGAGCGACACATCTACCATTGTCTTCAGTGAGTTACTATCTCACAACAGACCCGGTTGAACTCTACTGGTCACTGCTTCTCATTAGAACTCCAGGAAATGCCTCTTGAAATCAGTCACTAGTGAGCATATGTTGATTCATATCAGACAGGGTTTTTGTAGATATTCTAGTAATTTTATTAATTGAATTCATGATTCAATTAAAACAAGATCACTATGAAACATTTGGATGAACTGAATGGGTGTTTCGTCCTAGTACAAGGATTCTTCATCAGTTCACATCATTCATTAAGAATAAACACATGTAAAATAAATTATATTCACATAATGATTCAATAAAATTCTATTTATTAATTAAACTCAATATTATACTTGAATTGATTTTCTAGAAAAAATGATTGTCTCCATTCAAGTGGAAAATATCAGAATAGATTGTTTCCAATTGTGTGTTGTTTTTTTTTGCTTCTTTTTCTTCTTGTTCTTCACATGATCCTTTTTTTTGTTGTTGTTTTTTGTGTGAAACATCTAAATGTTTCACACACACAGCCACACACGCACACACACACACACACACACGCATGTACGTACACGAAAACGTACTGTATTTGTTGCTTTTCATAAATTTTCACAATGAAAACATAAAATGAGAAAAAAGAAGTGAGCACCATTATGAGAAAATATTTAAAAAAAATAGAAAACAACAACAACAACAAGAAAGAAAAAAGAAAACAACACACAACACTAAACAAATTTTTTTTGGTTTATTCATTTTAATACATTTTTTTCATCATAAACATAGAAATAGTACGTTTTGCATGAATTGATTGACGGTTAGGTTGTGATTGAATAATAGGGAGATAGAGAGTGAGAGAGAGAGAAGGGTGGTGGTGGTGGTGGTGGTGTATGATTTATTTATCTGATTATAGATAAATACATTTTTATCAATAGTTAATTGAATTTAACAATAAGCCTCAGTTACTAAATGTAACCCTAGTAACAATGGTCACGTATAGAATGTATTTCAAATAGAAAATCTAGAAGGAAAGAATTGGGAACACAAAACAATTGATATAAAAATGTAAGATTAATGAAATCTAAGATGATGGATTGATATTTATAAATGGAACAATCAAATATGAGAGAATACAAATTAAGTGATTTATTGTGTTTTCATGAAATGTTCTGTAACTATGTGTTGGAATATATTCACTATAACAATATTGCATATTGTATGGTATTCAGTAATGTTTTTATAATTTGATTGAAAACTGAAATGATTCTATGGCATATTTTATATACACCTTTTTCTGAAAACTAATGTATTCCAAGTTTATATTGAATATAGTAATTAGATATAATGAATTATTTCTAATAAAGATATTTGGTTAGCTATATTTTAAAAATGTAAATATTTATGTCAATATGGCACTGCTGAGGAGTCTCCATACTAGGACGAAACGTCCATTTAGTGCTTTCAGATTTTCTATGATGTTTTACCTTGAATTGACTCATGAAATATGGAACTCAGTTAAAGATCAAGATTTCATGTAAATTCTTTTGAATAATTCAATCAAGTATATTTGATTAAATTCTAATAAATCTTAATTCATAAGTTGATCTCTCGTATTTTTAGTTACTACGTTGGTTACAATACCATTTATAGTAAATTATCTATTCAGAGTTTTTGTCTAAAACTGGCACTAACTAAAACATTGGAAATTTTATAAAAAAAGTGGAATGAATAGCTGTTAAGTGGAAGTCTTAGATTTCTAGAGAGTTGTCAACCATGGTAAAATTGTTGATCTAGTTTAGTTACTATGATCTGCTTTTATCATTAATTTACAAATGATTGATCATTGGGTGATGATCAATGTCATGTATATCTGATCCTGCTTAGTGTAGATCGAATCCTATCGACTAAGTTGCAATGTGGTCATCAGTCTAGGTGATTCAATCCTAGACCTAGATTGGGTATGAATAGCTCAGTGGTAACATCTCTGATTATGAAGCCTGGGTGACCTGGGATGTCATCTGTCAGGAAGTATCAGTTCCCTTAAGATTATAGGTATACCTTGCTAATGAGTACTAAGTAGCACAAAACCTAGGTCCAGAGTTTCCTATTGACTACCTCCATTCACTATCATAATCATTCATTTGAAAATTCAATTGATGAGTTTTTAAACTTCAGTTTACATTTTTAGCAATAATCATAACATTTTGTTCGATTTATCTAGTTGATACATTTAGCTTTCACTCTTCTTTATGTTATCGTTTTACGAACTAGTCCTAGATCTATGAAATAGATTACTAAATAGACATTTCATACACATTTGAATTATTAGCTATGATTGCATGCTAATGTTTAGTAGTATTTTAAAGGGATCACATGTTATAACATTACAACTTAATACGTAAATTGAATAATATTAGTAACTGAGAACTTGATTCCAGTCAGTAACTGTGACTAGTTTAACTTCAGAATTCAAACTCATGACTTAAAGCATCTAACATAATGAAAGATTTCAATAAAGAATCAAAGAAGTAATCAATCTTCATGAGTTCTAAGTTTATTTGAAGTGAAACTACATTGTATACAATGAATGAAGGGGGAAGATTGAATAAGTAGAAATCTACAAAAACAGATAAACTATAATAATATGAAACATGAGAAATATTGTACCTTACTAAGGTATCAAGGGGCCTCAGCATACACAAAGGGAAAACTAAGGTCCTCAAATTCAAAGCGGAGAACAGCAATCCAATCACACTTGATGGCGAAACTCTGGAAGATGTAGAATCCTTCACATACCTGGGAAGCATCATCGATGAACAAGGAGGATCCGATGCAGACGTAAAGGCGAGGATCGGCAAAGCAAGGGTCGCATTCCTACAATTGAAGAACATATGGAACTCAAAACAACTTTCAACCAATATCAAAGTGAGAATCTTCAATACGAACGTCAAGGCAGTTCTACTGTATGGAGCTGAAACTTGGAGAACTACAACAACCACCATCAAGAAAGTACAAGTATTCATAAATAGCTGTCTTCGCAAGATGCTCAACATCCATTGGCCGGATACCATCAGCAACAGCCATTTGTGGGAGAGAACAAACCAGCTTCCAGCTGAAGAAGAAATTAGGAAAAGACGATGGAAATGGATAGGACATACATTACGCAAATCGTCAAACTGCATCACGAGGCAAGCCCTAACTTGGAATCCTGAAGGGAAGCGGAGAAGAGGAAGGCCAAAGAACACATTGCGTCGGATAATAGAAGCAGATATGAAAACGATGAATTACAACTGGACGGAGCTAGAAAGGATTGCCCAGGACAGGGTTGGATTGAGAATGCTGGTGAGCGGCCTATGCTCCTTCACGAGGAGTAACAGGTGTAAGTAAGTAAGTAAGGTATCAAGGAATAAGATTACCTTATAAATAATTTACAGTTCATTCATATCATCATTCAGATACATTTCGATGTGTAATATGATATGACTTATGCATAATCAAACTTAATTCCATCTTGAACTATCATGAAGATTATATAATATAAATTTGAATAAAACTAAGCAATTAAGTCTACTTGTATTGATTGATTTCATGAGAAATGAAGTGTTGATTAGCATACACACTTGTTAAGCTTAACATTATGATCTGTTGCTAAGATCATATTGGAAGTTAGAATGATAAATTGTTGAATTAAACTGAAGATATATATGTATATATTATGTCATCTCTAAAGTTATTTTTGGCAACTGTCTTTTTGAAAGCTTTAGAACAGTAATCATGGGTATGAATATTAAAAAGATCATTCGGCCAGACTCTAATTTATGGACGAGCCAATCAGGAACGTTTTAGAGACTTCAAGGTCACGGCGACAACTTCAGTGCTTAATGCTAACGTACGATCGGTTCACAGGGAATTTTGTACAAAACGTGATAATTAAGCGACCATAACAAATAGAACGGCGAGATTATAATTTGTAGACGAATCAATCAAGTATAAGATAATAGATCTCGGATTTTAACGCGAAAGCCTTTCATCCATTTGGCTAAATAAATTTCTGGCATTATAGCTGATGTCAGTTCGTGATGAAAACCCCATATATAATTCCTAACTAAGGCAAATTATGACAACTATTGAGAACTGGATACTAAAAGCACCACTAACACTGGTTGCGACCAGGTACTACAATATATTCGGAGGTTTGGAGAGCGTACAGACTCCTACATAGGCTTGGTTATGTGCATCGTGTCGTTATCCACAAGTGGCATTTTGTGCACTCAACAACCGGAGTACACATAAACAATATTGGAACTATGTGGTTGAGGCTGAAAGAGTTTTTGAGTGTTTATCATGGCTCCAGAGGCCAACTATTCTGTAGCCATATGAACGATTTCCTCTACCGCATGTATTAAGATTTTAAAACCTCTGAACCTCTTTCTAACCTTGACAAGTTTTTGAACTACGTCTCAGAAGTGTATCCACTTTGTTTCCTTGGTTTTGTATAATATGTTTTTACTTTATACTGACTGTTTGCTGATTGGTTCATATTTCTCAAGATCACTTAAGATTCGTGCAAAGGTCGTCCATAAATTAGAGTCTCGCCGATCATTCGCGTACAAATTCTATTCTTGCCTTAATTGGGAATAATGAATGTGATGAACAAGTTTATATATTAGTCGTATGCTTGAGTATTATCAATGGGAATTGTAGAATTCGGTTTCTGTCAATCAGTACCAGTGTGAGGATTGTGTAGATTGTAGACTGTTATTGAAATTACGAACCGATATTATTTGTGTTATAGTACGAGACTCCTGAGCGGTTCAGTTCTTACTGATTTTCAATGAATGCCTAATTTCAGTTGGTTCATGATCTCAACAAGATTCAACGATCAACATAGATAGTTATCATGTGCTCACTAGCTACTGGTTTTGTGAGGAAATTTCTATTGTTTTAGTGAGAAGCTGTGGCGAGTGAAGTTCAACCATGTCAGGTATGAGGAAGGTACCAGCTGGAGACAATCGGAGATGGTCGCACAATATAAGTGATTAAAGTTGGACATATATACCATTGAAGTTCTGCTTAGTGGTCTACAAGATAAGCATTTGAGGAGAGATCTAAATAAAAAATGGTCATGGTTAACTGGAATCTGTATGATAGATAATTTCATACATTGTTTTACTTTATTCCTCACTGACCCATGTTTCCAGATGATTTCTGAAGGGTCAATCTTGTCAAAGAACAACCAACGGACCTATTTTTACGAAATGAACTCCATAATTTCCATTAATCATACATTCATAACAGATATAGAGAATGTCTAGTTTTGACAAGCTTATCTTTACAATTGAATAACTAAAGTTTATTTGATTGGTTTTCGTAATTTTAGTAAATGAAAAGCTTAGTAACTAAATAAATGTTGTAGACAGAGGAAACTTCCTTTCTTGAGTTTGTATTTAGGACAGACCTCTTTGAAGTCAGTCTTTCCTCCTTTGATCTATTACTGAGCTTATTTGAGATGGATTTATATCGATAGAGCGAGTACTGTCCAATGTGTCTTGACCTAGTCTGTCAATACACTTTTTAGAGCATTTATTATTGAGATGGCCTCGGTTATCAGGCTGTTTGCACAAGCAGGTGGCTATCCGGACTCAGTAACTAAATAGGTAATGCGATGATGTTTGGAGCGAACGATACTGAGTTGGAGTTCCAGAGTGAACAACAACACTGAGATGCAGGTATATCTAGCTGACGAGTCGCAAATAAGATGAAATGCGTGTCAAACTGGATTCGATTGCTAGCCACCACCATCCATCACAATTGATTGATCACTGGGTGGCGATCAATGTCATGCTTGTCTAGTCCTTATTAGTGCAGATCGAATGCTATCGATCATGTTGCAATGTGGCCACCAGTCTAGGTGACTCGACACTGCGGGCACTATATATTGAGATTAGATAGTATTTGGAGGTAGTCGACAGGAAACCCTGAACCCGGGTTTCGTGCTACTTGGCACTCGTCAGTAAGGAATTAAGATTATGATTTTTAGTTGATGGTTTTTATCACGAACTGATATCAGCCAAAATAACAAAACGCAATTAAGCCAAATGGTTGAATAAATGTCGTGCCAAAATCCAAGATCTGTTCTCGTAAATCTGATTAGTTCATCCATCAATTATAGTCTTACCGCAGAAAGTTCAAAAAGTAGGAATTATGATAATTTCTTCTTACATATATCATGATAGTTTCTCTTGAAAACTCAGATTGTGACCGATCATTAATGATTAACGGCGTTTCTTTTCTGTATTTTACTGGTATGAATACTTTAACCTATTCAACTGAAAGGGATTTATCAAAGGAAATCTTTGTATAACTGTGGACGAATACCCCTCTCCCCCCCTAAAAAAATGCATTCTTTTTTATTATTTGTTTACAGCATTGGAAATTGATTCAGAAGAGACTGAAGTAGCCGCTATTAAAGCTGAAATAATGGCAAATATAGTAATTGAATTAACTAAGAAAGGTTAGTTGTATTTCACTTATCTACTTTCGAAGTATTTTTAATAATTGATGTTAGAATCATAAATCATAAATAACAGAACCTCTCTGTAAAATATAAGAATCATACATTGATTACTTCATATGTCTGTTGGCTTAAGTAGCAAACATCACACTTATTCCCTCTTTAAATAGTTTTTTCTTGTGATAGTTCTACTCGCTGTGCCATTTTCTCTTTTGCCAAAGTCTGTGCTATGTTCTCCGCCAAAATGTGTAGTCCGTCGTCGTGCTGAATTCTGTAGCAATGTCGACTAGCCGGGTTATCTAGACCTGATGTCCGCCCAACAGCCACATGTTCTACTGCTCTTCTCTGTTGACAGAAACCGTGACAGCCAACGCCGCTCCTCCAGAACACTCTATCCGACGTCACTCCCCCGAAACTGACAACCCCAGCTAGTGCCTCCTCTCTTAGGCCGCCAACAGCGTCCGAAGAACTACACTCTTCTAGGCTTCCCTTTGGTAACGTTATAAAATATAACGAACGAACACACAGATGAGGACAACTAATTTATTGTTTAATACAAAATAACAAAATCTCTTGATAAAATATAAGAATCATACATTGATTACTTCATATGTCTGCCGACATAAGTAGCATATACACTACAACAATTTTGAGTTATTTATACATTATAAATCAAATGTTCACTTCATCATATGTAATGACGAATAGGTAGTTAAAATGTGTGGGGTTAACCATTATGCAACCAGTTATCATTAAAATAATATTAATAGTAATCTTAGTAATAACAAATGTATATTACGAGTACAAAAAGTATGTAAAATGATGTAGTGCATGGTACTTTACTTGATTTTATTCAATATAAGATTTTATGCCTATTCGTGACCCTGTAATATCGGACTCCAGTTGAATTGTACGAATGACTGTTATTGAGTTATAGAACTATACATCATAGCTACTGTTGTATATAACTTACTTACTTCCTTACTCCTGTTACTCCTAATGGAGCATAGGCCGCCGACCAGCATTCTCCAACCCACTCATTCTATCCTGGGCCTTCTTTTCTAGTTCCATTCAATTCTTGTTCATTTTTCTCATGTCTATCTCCATTTCCCGGAGTAATGTGTTCTTTGGTCTTCCTGTTCTCCTTTGGCCTTGAGGATTCCATGTGAGGGCTTGTCTTGTGACGCAGTTGGGTGCTTTCTTCAATGTGTGTCCTATCCACTTCCAGCGCTTCTTCCTCATTTCTTTCTCCGCTGGAATCTGTTTTGTTCTTTCCCACAGTTGGTTGTTGCTAATAGTGTCCGACCAACGGATCCGAAGTATTTTGCGTAGACAACTGTTAATAAACACCTGTATCTTATGGATGATGGCTTTCGTAGTTCTCCAGGTTTCTGCCCCATACAGTAGAACTGTCTTGACATTTGTATTGAAACCGTTGTATATAAGCATCGATTGAAATTGAGTTAGTGAATAACTGAATGAAATAAGTCAAATATAAGAATAGATTTCGAATATATGTATTTCATCCAATCGTCGATCCAGACGAATGATCGAGGAAACATATAGTGAAGAAAGCGAAGAGAAAAGCGTGAAATGAAATAACCTGCAGTAGAGAAGGCATGTAAATCAACTCGATTTATAACTAAGTATTAATCGATATTTATAACCGAACAGAAATAAGTTACAAACATGTGATGAGTAAGATACAAAATGCACACACACACACATACATACATACACTTACATGAAAAAAACAGTTAAGGTTGGTAAGTAAAATAATTAACAAGGTCAAAATACAGCTTGAAATGAATAAATAAATTGGTTTGTCCAGAAACTAGAATAAACCCTATGGATTTGGCATAGCAACCAACACTATAGTCTAACATAAATAGTATTTCAATGATAGACGAAAACTACCTACTTTTTTTTTAAAGAAAAATTGATCTAATGATTCAAATGATGATCGTTTATAGTCAATATGCTCAATGCATATTCATCTTTCTTCTAAACAATTATCATTGAAGATCTATTATATCCTTGTCTAACCAAATGTATTTTTCATGTAATCTACTTATAATTGAACAGGCGTTTATAAATGATTGATTTGTATTGAAATTATAATCTTGATCGACTTAGCAACAAAGATGGATAGTTGTTAACAATGAGATTGAGAATTTGCATTTCGTTCTATTTAGGATTCGTCAGCTGGATGTAAATGCATCTCAGAGTTGATGTTCACTCTATGATTCCAACATAAACTCGGCGATGCAGTTACATCTAGCTGATGAGTCCCAAATAGGATGAAACGCGCGTCAAACTTGATTCTATTGTTAGCCAACACCATCCATCTTTGCTTAAAAAACTTGTGACTGAAGGAAATATCGAGGCCATACCCACAGTATACACATATACCAATAAATGACTGATCAATAACAGTCCTAAACAACAGTGGGAAGATTCAAGTAAACAGTACCAAGTGAAATTTAAACTTCAACTCATTGCACAAATAAACGACTATCAGGACTTAGTAGCTGAGTGTATAATGCGATGACATTTGGACCGGATGAGTTCGAGTCCTACTACTTACTATAGCTTTGGCAGAGAAAAATCCTATCTGCATCATCTTACCATTCAGAGGTGATTCAAATAGCCTTTTTACTGAAACAAAGACTTAAATCAGTCATTAACAAGACATATTGTGAAGGTCATTATCAAGGAAACAACAAGGTTCGTGCTTCATCGAAAACCTAAAAGACAAGAAAACAATAGTGTCACATGCTACTGTGTTTACCAATTTCAGTGTGTGTGTGTGTGTGGTCACACAGACATAAGGTGGAGGGGTAATCGTGATCTGAAAATGAGGGTGTGTGAACGTGTACCTAAATGATTGTAGAAACAAATAGAATCATGAAATGACCCAATAAGAGTAGAGGGTAAACATCCATCATCCTCTATTGTCAAACACATAATTGAAACGGGTCAAATGATTGATGTTAACTTGGCTTTTGGTGGTGTTGTACAAAAGTGTCAAAAAGGCGTATACTAAGGTTTATTGAATCTTTAACCATACGAGAATCCAAACCTCCTCTGTGTATTCAAAAACAGTTTGTTCTCACGTTAACCATAGCCTGGTAATATTAGTGATGAGTTTCCACATTGTCTTTCATATGATCTTGTTTATTATCCTTGTCTTCCCTTAACCTTCATTTCTAGTTTAGTCTAATCTAATCTATCTAGTTTAGTCTAGTTCTTAACGAGTATATTATGTATGATCAGATTGTTTGAAATGTATCGCGCAAATATATTATCAGGTTTCAGTAGATAAGTGGACAACGTGACGGTGTTCGAAGTGAACGGTGCTGAGTTGGAGCCCGAGAGTGAACAACAACTCTGAGATGCAGATGCATCTAGATGACGAGTCGCAAATAAGATGGAACGCGTGTCGAACTAGATTCCATTGCTAGCCACCACTATCCATTTTTGCTTATAAAGCTTGTGACTTAAGGCTATATTGAGGCAATTCGCATAGGATGCACATATGTCAACAAGAGACTGATCAATTGTAGTCCTAAAGAACAATGAGAAGTTTCAAGTAAACCATATGTGTCTATTCCAACGTTGTAGCTGACTGACTGACTGATACTACTGAATTATATATTGATTCAGTATTTATTACTATTAACTATGATTATTTAATTCAGAATCTTAATACTTTCTAGGTTACCAAGTGAAAGATCCTGAGTATGTACGTTATAATTATGAACATAAAACATTGTAAGTTATTCGTCTATTATATGTGACTAAATTCATTTCATCTATTCAGTAGTAAAATAAAGATAAGATTATTTTATGGTTTACATAAGATTCATTAACCATAGGGGTTCGTTTACTCTCAATTCTGGACATGTCAAATTCATCATTTCATTTGACAGTAAAATGGTTGATGAAATTATTAGAACCATTACACCTAAAATTGATTAAGCATAGCGTTAAAAGGTGTATTTGAATTTGTGAATACAATAAAAAGATATGAATATGAATGACAAAATCATGTTATCATTAGACATAACATCTTTGTTCACTAAGCTATATGGTTATGTAGAGCTGAAAGTCTCATATGAGACTGGAGGTTCTCCATTGACATTGTGGATGGTTCGGCATTGCTTTAGCAAGTTTTGCTGATTGTTCATGGGATCGTGATCGAGCACCGCTGACTAATCCAATGGTTATCTAACTTAGATTAGTTCGTGATCCCGATGAAATATAACAGATCTAGAGTGCGAACGCCTGACTTCTAGACCACTAAGTCGTCATCCATTGGTGAGGTAGATATCTGTCTCTACCCGATACAGACTAGCTCCACTGGTCACGGCTTCTCACCAGAACTCCGAGAATTCCCTCACGAAAGTAGTCACTAGTGAACACATGGTAATTGTCAGTTTAGGGGTTGTGGAGATTGTTACGTTTTTGATTGAGATCATGAACCGATTGATGTTAGACCACCATTGAAGATCTGGAAGCACTGGACAGACGTTTTGTCCTAATGTGGGACTCCTCATCAATGCGCAACCACGATCCTACTCGTGGGACTCGAACCCAAGGCCTTCAGTCTCGCGCGCGAACGCTTATACTCTAGACCACTGACTTGGTCGTCATCCAATGGTGTTAATGTCTAGTTTCAACCAATCCACGAAATCGAGTCACAATTGTCCCACAATAAGACGAAACGACCGTCCAGTGCTTCCAGTTTTATGCATAACGATCTTTTTTGTAGACAAGAACACAAATGTGTGCTATATAAACTAATTATCATTTTATAGATGTCAGCTATCTATTTATTCCATTCTATTAGTTCACGTAAATTGAAAATAATGGACAGTCAAGTTGTTGAAATACGTCAAGTTCCATGGACTGCCACACCAGCTACAATCGCTCATTATTTCACCGGTCTGAATGTTCTTCCTGGTGGAGTAGCCATTCGATTGACAGATGGACGACGCAGTAACACTGCTATTGTTGCTTTCAATGATTCGAAGAATGCTCAACTTGCATTAGCAAGAAATCAACATCATTTGTGTAGTTCGTTGATGACAGAGATTGCAAATAATACATTGGATGTGCATATTATGTCGTCATCCTCATCAAACAATCATGTTACAGACAACAGTAATCCCACCAATCAAAGCTGTGTTAATAGTCGGAGTGAGTGTTCGACTGATGGTATTCAACAGATTATAAGTGGTTCAATGAAACCGATGTACTTGCAGATCCATCCAGCTTCAGGGAAGGAATTTGTTCAGTGTGCTGGATGTAAGTGAAAATGATGATTAATTTTTCGAGTTTGACTGTTGTTTGACATGTTAATGAGTATGTTGATTGAAGTAGGGATTATGGAAGATTGAGTTTTGAATAAGGTGTTGAGAGGTGATTGTGTATTTTGAAGGTGTTGTATTGGATTACTGATAGGATGGTTGTTGTAAAGAGTTGAGTTAGTAACCATAACGTACTAATTGTTATCATGTTTAATGAATTATAGTGATTATTTAATTGAGATCTGTCTATCACGTCAACTATCTTTTAATAATCAATGTTTTATTTACAAGATTAGCCGAGTTATTCTTAGTTAATAGTTATCTATTTAATTAGTTCGAGGTTGATTGAATATGAAATAAGGTCAAACCATTGTAACTATATTATCATTATTATTGAACACGAACTAAATACACGCGTATATCAAGTTTTGTAATACTAATTACATAATTACAACATGTTATATCTAGAGTTTAGATGCTTAATATACCACGTATAACTCGAGCACTTGGACGCACTTGGATCGCTAATGAAATCATCATTATAGTTATCCAATCCGCATACAAGGGGTTCTTAGCATTTGTCCAATAGGGAAGCTACACATGGTGATTCTGGAATATTCTTCCAAAAAAGCTGATTGGATGGAATATCTTCAGGTCTTTCTGAGCTTCTTAGATCTTCCTCGAGTTCACCCGTAGACCGTCCTTACACAACACAAATTAGCAAATGATGAGGATATTAGAAAATTTGTATAAAAAGTATCATCTCTATTAAACTATATAAAACGTTATTACTAATGATAAGGATTTCGATTATATGTAATAGTTTATAATCCTTGAAGTCACTTTGTCATCTCTTCTGAATGAATATTCTGTGAATTCCTTAAACTATACTAACTTCACATTCTTGTTCTTCATACTATAATACTGCTTCATTAAACGAAGCTTGATGTGGCATCCTTCTTGAAAGCATACTTAAAACGTGATAAAGTTGGTGAGATTGATATTAATGTATATAGTAGGAGGATATTTTCAGTATTCTAATGATCAAAATTTTCTCCTTTAGTAATGAATCTACACTCTAATTACTATCTCATACCTTCATTGTAGCTGTTTTTCGAATACTAGTAAAAATAGCTTTACAAAGGACAATCAGAGAGCGATTTATCCACCAACATATCATCAACAGAACGCACAACGGTCATTTGATTAATGTTCAAGTATCTATGGTGAACTAAAGACATAATCACTAAAATGAAATCTAAAAAAAATCCAACTCTGTCTATTTTGAGCTAATTCCTCATTACTTACTTACTTACTTACACCTGTTACTCCTCGTGAAGGAGCATAGGCCGCTCACCAGCACTCTCCATCCAACCCTATCCTGGGCAATCCTTTCTAGCTCCGTCCAGTTGTAATTCATCGTTTTCATATCTGCTTCTATTATCCGACGTAATGTGTTCTTTGGCCTTCCTCTTTTTCGCTTCCCTTCAGGATGATGAAAACCTTAAATCTAATTTCTAACCATCAAATGTAAATCATTGTATTTATTCTTCAAACTATTAAGTGGGTAGACACTCTCAAAGTCACTTTAGCACCGCTCAAAGGTTGTCCATAAATTATAGTCTCAATATGAATCCTTATCACGATTGAAGTTCATCAATGACTATCTTTGTTCAGTAGATTCACATTTACCGTTCAAGGGATACAGAACAATACACTTGACTTCTTTAATTCAATGGGCCAGATAATCAGAGTTTAAATGAACTTACTTGAAAATGTCCGTTTGGTATATATTTAAACTAATTCACTGCATCATTGTGCCAGATATTTTGTTTCTGGTGTTTTAACTAAAATAGTATGTAAACTGAATACCCTATTCTAAATTAAAGCCATAATCATAAACAGTTAAATTTAATAGTTGAATTCATGAGTCAATTAAAGTTAGACTACCATGGAGAACCTGGAAGCAGTGGACGACCGTCTTGTCCTAGTATGAGACATCTCAGATGTGTGTATCCACGATCTCGCTCGCGAGATTCAAATCCAGAGCCTTCAGTCTCCGAGTGAACGCTTAACCCATAGACCGCTGATTCGGTATTCAACGGTATGCAACCAACCACTCCGAAATTGAGCCACTGTCCACTAATTAAGAAATGTCGTTATTAATAAACTTGGAAGAATAGAGAATACGTTTATCAGATTGATTTTATGCTTTCAAAGTGATGATCAAATACAGTGGTTGTTATGATGTTTAAGACAAATTCTCTTCATGAACAGACTAATCAGTACTTTAAAACAATTGAAGTACTTGAAAGAGGTCTGAATATAGTCAGTCGTTGATCAAATTACTGAGCTAAGAATGCTATTAGTCATGATGTAGTGAACGAGAACACAAGTGGAGACATTCGAACACAAAATTATAGAATGTCTTAGTAAAATCTCAGAACTATACAGTAAATACTTCATTTGCAAAATGTCAATCAATCATCACAGACTTCATTATTCCTGCATGTCCATAGCAATTGCTTTCTGTTTCCGTTCTTTCCTCCGCGATCTTCTTGAACTTCTCTTATTTCTGACTATTGTTATATACTACTTATGTCGATATAAGTAGCACATACCACAATCGATTCAAATCCCTTTGATTTCATCAACGTTTAAACAACTAGATAATCTGGCTTGTATCAATATCATACGTTCAACATAAGTTCAAGTGCATTGATCTGCTTTAGCTTACAAAAAATTATTTACCATTGTATTTACTACTTAAATATAATGTACATAATCAATTAAACAAATCTAATATAGATGAGGAATTTTATGAAGCATAATCTAATGAAAATATGTTTCGTAATAATTATTTCGCTTGAAGCTCTTCTAGAATTACTACCGGTCCCAATCCCAGGTAAAGGAGGAGGGTTGAGCATAAGGTCAACAACCCGATCCCTTAAAAAAATCTTGCTAAACTAAACAACGCCAACTAGATTAAACAAATTAAATCATTTAAACTTTGCCCTTCAAAGCAAAGATGGATAGTGGCTAGCAGTGGAATCCAGTGTGACGCGTGTTTTATCCTATTTAGGATTCGTCAGCTGGATTTACCTGCATCTCAGAGTTCATGTTCACTCCGGGACTCGAACTCAATACCGTTCGCTTCAAACGCCATCGCGTTATCCACTTAGCTACTGAGTTTTGATAGTCACTTGCTTGTGCAATGGGGGACTGATCAATTTCAGTCCTAAAACATCAATGGGAAGATTCAAGTAAAACAATACCAAGTGATTTGCCCTTCATAGTTCAATGAAGAATTATGACGCCTTAAGATGAAAGCCAAGATTCTTTGGAAATCATGTGGCCGATGCACTTTTCTAACATCCAGAGCAACAATTTTATAGGTACATGGAAAGTAATTAAGTAAGTAATTAAGTGAGTGAATGACCGAGTAAGTCAGTCAATAAGTAAGTAAGCAAGTCAGTAAGTGAGTAAGTAAGTAGGTAAGCAAGTAAGTCAGTCAGTTAGTATGTAGGTAAGTAAGTGAGTGAGTTAGTAAGTAGGTAAGTAAAGTAAGTAAGTAATATTTATTCTATTTGATAAATACTACTATAATTATTAACAGTAATATTACTTTATATTGAATTATATATCATGATTATATTGTATTATATAGGTGATCAAGAATCTGTTACAAAGTTTTTAAATCAATTAACAAATGGTGAACAAGTTGTAGTACGTGTACGTGGTCTACCTTATACAACATGTAAAAAACAAATTGTAAGTTTTAATAAAACAATTCTATTCATTATTCTAAATAAAGAAGAAAATAGGAAAAGAAAAAGATTGTGTAAATGATCGTTTTAAGATGTCTGGTTCATAGGAATCGATGTAAATTGCATTTACTTACTTACTTACTTACTTACTTACACCTGTCACTCTTCGTAAAGGAGCATAGGCGGCGGCCACCCACCAGCACTCTGTAATCAACCCTGTCTTGGTCAATCCTTTCCAATTGTTTCCAGTTGTTATTCATCCTCTTCTGATCTGTTTCTATTTCCCAAATTAATGTGTTCTTTAGTCTTCCTCATTTCTGTTTCCCTTGAAGATTCCATGTTAAGGTTTGTCTCATTAGGCAGTTTGATGATTTCTTTCATGTAGTTGGTGATTATTCACTTGACAGTTTAATTCAATTGATCTTACTTACTCACTTACTTACGCCTGTTACTCTCAATGAAGCATAGGCCGCTGACCAGCATTCTCCAACCCACTCATTCTATCCTGGGCCTTCTTTTCTAGTTCCATCCAATTCTTGTTCATTTTTCTCATGTCTATCTCCATTTCCCGGCGTAATGTGTTCTTTGATCTTCCTCTTCTCCTTTAACCTTGAGGATTTCATGTGAGGGCGCAGTTGGGTGCTTTCCTCAATGTGTGTCCTATCCACTTCCAGCGTTTCTTCCTGATTTTTTCCTCCGCTGGAATCTGGTTTGAATTCAATTGATCACTATACGAAAAATGTCTAAAAAAGCATAACAATTAAGTTAGACACTTATTTGTATCATTTTATCTAAAATTGTCATCTGTACTAAAGTTTATTTCGAATGAACCAATGTATTGACTTAAAGATCTTTACAGTAACTAATTCTATAGTTCTATTGATCAACTGAAAGTTTATCCAAGGTTTTCTCTCTATAGATTGATTAATGAAAGAAAATTGTAGCTATACAGTTTTGAATAACGATTGAAATGAATTCTATCCTGAATTAGCTCTTATACTTTACTGGTTAATGTGTTGTGATAGAAAAGTTCTTTTCTATGAAATGATCTTAGTAATATCATACCCATTCGAGTTTTAAATCTGTAGTAACCTTAGTCCACGTTATTAGGTGCGGGGGGAGGATACTCTCAGGGTCACTGTGGTGGTATCGCTCCAAAGTCGTTCATCCATTCTAATCTCACTCATTCTTATTCTATAATCAATTGTTAATTAATTTATTAGTTCATTAATGTCAGATGGGTTTTTTGGATATTATAGTCATTTCAATGGTTAAGATCATGAGTCAGTTGAAACTAGACGACCACCATGAAAAACCTGGAAGTACTGGATGGCCGTTTCATTCTATTGAGGTCGTGGATGCACATTGCTGAGGAGTCCCACAACAGAACGAAACGACCATCCAGTGCTTCGAGATTTCCAACGGTGGTCTAGCTTCATGATCTTAACCATTGAAATCAATTCATTCATTGATTACATAATTATTAGTTATTGTAATACTATAAACTTAGATTTTTCTTATATTATTTTTCAGCATAATTGATTACGTCGTGTTATTACACATTTAATACAATTCTATACATGTAATTATTAATAATGATAGTAATAATACTATACAATTGACTTTTGGTGAATGGTTTATTTACTTTTTTTTGGTATTTTTCTTTCATTGGTATACGTTAGGATTAGTTGTTTTGAAGGTGATCATGTTGTCTTCTTTTGTTGTTGTGGCTGTTGTTGTTGTGATCCATTGAATCCGATGGATTGTCATGTTTTTATAGTGTGTGTTTCCACTATACTATGATCATATGGAACATTATGTTTTAATAGACTAATATAAACAAATGGTTTTAAACAATTATCTACCTTAATGTTTAAATATACTTTAGAGATTACAATGTTACTCAGGATCTACATATAAGAGAAGTCGGTTTTGATCATTGAAATGTTAATGAATGATAAGCAATGATGGATAGTGGCTAGCAGTGGAATCCACGACGCACGTTTCGTCCTATTTGGGACTCGTCAGTTTGAGGCACCTGCATCTCAGACTTGTTGATGTTCACTCTGGGACTCGAACTCAGTACCGTTCGCTTCAAACGCCATCGCGTTATTCACTTAGCTACTGAGTCCTGATAGCCACTTAATTGTGCAATGGGGTGAATTTGAATTCACTTGGTATTGTTTTACTTGAATCTTCCCATTGATGTTTTTGGAGTGAACATCAACTCTGAGATACAGGTACATTCAACTGACGAGTCCCAAAGGGGACAAAACGCGCGTCAAACTGGATTTCACTGCTAGCCACTATTCATCTATGATTATAATGCTTGTAAATTAAGGCGATATCGAGGCATACACACAGTATGCACATATGCCAATAAGAGACTGATCAATTTCAGTCCAAAAACATCAATCGGAAGATACAAGTAAAACAATACCAAGTGAATTAATGGATGATGTTATATATTAAATTGTTGAGATGAATTCCAAGAAACATGACAGAACTTCTAGAAGTATTAAAGGAGATGAAGACTTTCCATCCAATCAGAATATCATGAAGATTTCTAAAATATTAATGTGACATGCTGCTACTATTAGATAGTAGTAGCATAACATACCTCTTTGTGAATGGGTTGAATTATAATATTGTGCAACAAACGCTAATATTTATGAATACCCATAATATTCTGTACATTTTTGACTCTTACCCAGCAATCACTTCTCTTCTGATCTTGTGACTATCAGGGTTCTATACATTCGAGTGCCATAGTTGTATATACTGTATTCTGCCTTAATCAATTAACGAACTGAACATAAACATTAAACTTTGTATAAGTTACATTAATTGATCAATAATCATTTTAGTATTAAACTGATAAACTAAAACAATAAATTTGATAAAGAATTATCGATCAATATCGAAATTCAATTCATCAATGATCTTGTACAATCCTTTATATTTATTGTCTCAGATGAATACCTGTTTCATAAAACATCCCCATTCAAGGCTTTTGAATATTCAATGGTGATCAAGTTTAGATTGACTTGTTAATTCAACTGTTGAAAATATTACAATCTTTACAAATCCTTAAAATTGTGAATAACTAATTGAGATCATGAACTGTATGGTGTTAGACAACCATTTAAAATCTGGAAGCATTGAATGACCAATTCGTCCTATTGTGGAACACTTCAGCAGTGTGAATTCAAGATCCTACTCGTGGGATTCAAACCTAAGACCTATCAGTCTTGCGTGCACGCGCTTAACCATTAGATATGATTAAGGAGATCAGATGAACTATTTTTAAGATACCTTAACAACAAAAAATAGTTTCAAGACAAAGTAAAAGACTATAATTAATGGACGATCTTTGAGTGACGCTAAACTGACCTTGAGAGTGGACACCTACTGATTAAGACTAAATTATGGTTATAAAGCAGTAAGAATTCACATTAACAGTTGATGATTAAGGTTAGGAATTAGATTTAGGGTTTTCATCACGAACTGGCATCAGCTATAATGCCAAAACCCTATTTAGTCAAATGGATGAATGAATTTCCCGCCAAAATTTGAAACCTGTTACTTTATACCTGATTGGTTTGTCCATAAATTATAGTCTCGCCAAAGATTCATAAAATTATTCACTTTATTGAGATTATGAACCAACCTAAGTTTTTAAAAAAAAACCATTGAAAACCTAGAAAGTCTTGGTGGCTATTTATGTACACTAGACTGAAGGTTCTCGTATCGACTCCAGATTTTGAGGTCATAAATGTGTACTGCTCATAAGTCTCATATTAGAACAGAATAACCATCTAGGGTTTTCACATTTATAGTGCTTATTTGAATTAGATCAATTCGTGATTTCACTAGAATTCAATGATCTTTATAACTACATTAATTAGTATCATTTTACTAGTAACAGAAATCATTTTCAGTATTGATTGAGATCATGAACCGACTGATTTTGGACCACCCTTGAAAACCTGGGAGCAGTGGACGACCGTTTCGTCCTGTTGTGGGACTCTTCAGCAATGCTCATTCACGACCCCACTCGCGGGATTCGAACCCAGGTCCTTCAGTCTCGTGAGCGAAAGCCTACCCTCTGGACCACTGAGTCGGCATCCAATGGCGTTAATGCCTGATCTCAACCAATCCGCGAAGTTGGGTGACTATCTTTCATTGTACTAACGTAGATATCTGTCTCTACCTGACACGGATGGTCACGGTGATCTAACATCAATCGGTTCATGATCTCAATCAAAAACAAATCATTTTACTTTAGTATTTGCACAATGAAAATAATAACTAGAAACACTGTAATATAAATAATTTTATTTCGTTTTGTAGTTATTATATTTAGATCCTTTTTATCTTAATAATGATTAGTAGTCACTATTGTATGTAATCTGTAATAACCGGCATCAATTGATAATGATCTTAGTTAATTCAATAGATGAGATCATGAGTTCATTGAAGCTAGATCATCATAGAAAACCTGGAAACACTGGACAACCATTTCGTCCTATTGTGAAACTCTTCAGCACTGTACATCTATGATCCTTTAGCTTTTGTTTAATCCATATATAATCAATTTGTTTTTGCGACTTTTTACTGTAGAATGTTAATATATTTGTATAATCTCAACAAAAGAATTTGAAGTAAATCTAACATTTCACCTAGCAATCTGATCCAAACATTTTCACAGAAATATAATTTTTTTCTGGTTAGAGTTTTCTTTAGCGAATTAATTTTCTACGGAATGAAACCCCCAACCTCATGGCTAACCCTCTTCCTTTATCTCTGGATTGGGACTGGCAGTAGCCTCAGAGAGGCACCAGGCAGAGTTTTCATGGAAATATCCTTCCTCTTTTTTTACATCTCACATGAACTCCACACCGAAATACTGTAATGAAACTATTCAATCAAATTTAGACGACAGTTCTTAGTTCATAGTGTAATGTCTAAATTTTTAAGAGTTTTGTTTTCATTTATCCATTTTAACATTATAGTCGATTTTATTCTTTTGGGATGAGACTATAATTTATGAATGAACCAATCAGATATTAGATAAAAAGTCTTGGATTTTTGGCGCGAAAATTCACTTATCCATTTCGTGATGAAAACCTTAAATCTAATACACCTAACCGTAACCATCCAGTAATTCCTCACATACTGATTTATAACTTTCATTTAGTTTTAAGTATTAGGTGGAGACACTCACAAGGTCATTTCGGCGTCATTCCAAAGTCGTCGATGAATTATCATCTCACCTTCTTTTGAATAATACATTTAATGAATATCATTCATTACTCGATAAATCTGACTTCGATAATATGGATACTTATAATTATATTTGTTTACAATGTGTATTTATGTTAAGCGTACATACGAAGTTCTACGTTGTTACTGACTGACTGACTGATTGATTTGTGTTAAAATAGCTTCCAAGATCAAGTTATACTCTAATGGTTCAATTGGTTATGACTTTATAGTTTCATTGGTTTATAATAAAATCTTTCTTTTCTTACGATCAGTGAACGATGTCTAGCTGTTATAATGATGGAAATGAAATGATTTACTGCTTAAGTTCCCTTTATATTCAATCATTATGAAGTTGATTATGCCATTTGTTATGGCTTTAGGTTGCTGTCGATTTTTACCGTGTTATCGATCGATTACAGTGACACGTAAACACGTACGGACGGCCTAGAGTCTCGATTGGTCCCACTTCCCTGTCCAGCCCAGCCAGTTGAGTCCAGAACACAAGCCACAGCCTCGGAGATATGAATCATTATATTTCAAACATACTTTGTTTATATACCAACCAAGCATACCACATCGTACCATAGAATAGAAAACAACATTTTGTACAATGTTCAACAAGTGAACAGATATCGACCAATAGGAAATGTCCATTTAAAGTCCAAGGACACCATTGGACTTAACATGATAATTATTGGTCTATTCCTCTGCATCCACAACACCATTTATTCCAATATCAAGAAAATTATGGTGATATGGTTTTGTAAATGATTTGAATTGTTTATTTTGCTTAGTGTTTTTTGTTTTGTTTTAGCAAAGTTGTTTTCTAAGGGATGAGGTCACTGATCACATGCTCAACTCTCCTCATTTACCTGAGCTTGGTATCGGTAGTAACCCTAGAAGAGCTACAGACGTAGTTGTTCTATGTTCTACTTTAGAATTTTTGAGAGGAAGAACAAATATCGATAGACTGGTAAGAAGGACACCTCATCACGATACCAAAGAAATAAGATTTGCGCAAGTGTGAGAACTACGGAGGAATTACACTGCTGTCAGTACCAGGAAAGGTTTTTGACAAAGTGTTGATGAACCAGGTGAAAGATTCAGTAGACGCCCGACTTCGAGATCAACGAGCTGGATTCCGTAACGATTGGTTGTGCACAGACTGAATTGCGATACTACGGATCATTGTTGAGCAATCAGTTGAATGGAATTTGTCACTATACATCAATTTCCTTGACTGAGAGAAAGCATTTGACAGTGTGAATAGGAGGGCTTTATGTAAACCTCTTCGATACTGAGGTGTACCTGAGAAAATTGTCAACATCATCCGGAATTCATATGACGGAACAAACTGCAAGGTGATTTATGGAGGACAGCTCATAGACGCATTGCAAGTGAGGACCGAAGTCAGACAAAACTGCTTAAAATCTTCATTTCTCTTTCCTTTTGTGGTTGACTGGATTATGAAGACCTCGACATCTGAGGAAAAACACGGAATACAATGGATAGCTCGAAATCACTTAGAAGATTCGGACTTCGCAGACGAACTGGCTCCTCTATCCCGTACACACGAACAACTGCAGATGAAAATAAAAAGTGTAGCATCAGCCTCTGCAGCAGTAGGCCTTAATGTACACAACGGAAGAAGCAACATCCTCAAATACAACACGGAGAACACCAACCCAATCACACTTGGTGGAGAAACTGTGGAAAAGGTGGAAAGTTTCACTTATCTGGGTAGCATCATCGATGAACAGGGAGGATCTGATGCAGACGTGAAGGCTAGAATTGGCAAAGCAACGACAGCATTCCTACATTTAAAGAATATATGGAACTCAAAACAACTTTCAACCAATATCAAACTCACAATCTTCAATACGAACGTCAATACGGTTAGTCATATTGTATGGAGCTAAAACTCTGAGAACTACCACAACCATCACCAAGAAATTACAAGTATTTATCAATAATTGTCCACGCAATGTAGTGAGTGTCCTTTGGTTGGATACCATCAGCAACGCCCTACCATAGGAGACAACAAACCAACTTCCAGCTGAACAGGAAATTAGGAAAAGACGCTGGAAGTGGATAGGACACACATTGAGAAAATCATCAAAGTACATCAAGAGGCAAGTGCTAAATTGGAATCCTGAAGAAAAACGGAGAAGATTAATGTCAAAGAGTACATTACGTCGGGAATTTGAAGCAGATATTAGAAGAATGAATAGCAACTGGAAACAAGAGGAAAAGATTGACCAGGATAGGTTTGAATGTAGAACTCTAATGAGCGGCCTATGCTCCACCACGAAGGGTAACATGCGTAGTTAAGTAATATTTTCGTAGGAGAAAAGTGACCTTCTTTATAAATAAAATCATAATATTGAACTTGTTTATAAGATCACAGGAATCGTTAATTACATTATGAAATCTAGTGAACCTTGAATGTAACAAGCGCCTAGTAAATTATCTTTTAAACATAACCATTCTTACGAAATAGAATTTTAATACTTTAAGCTATCAGTTACACACAAACTAGGCTCTTGGATTACGTAGAAAGTATTCAATACAGATTACATTTGTAAAATCTTTAGTGATTAAGATTAATCTATAATTTACGCAGGAAAAAGTGGATTCTTAATTTGTTTCTTTGCTCATAAAAATTTACCCAAATGTGTATTAAACATACCAGTAGACTAACTTGTCTTGAATTGGTTGATTTCAGTATAAGTGATAGTGTAGTGAACGAGAACACAAATGGGGAGGGGCATTGATTGTATTTGAACACACAGAATATCTCACTAAAATCTGAGGGCCAGACAGTGAATACTCAATTTGTAAAATGTCAATCAATTGTCTCAAACTTAACTGTTCCCTTTGTAAATATCAGTCAATCGTCTCAAACTTCATTATTCCTACATTTCCATGCCAATTGCTTTCTATTCCCTTTCCTTCTCGATCTTCTACTGCCAAACATTTTATTTCTGATTTTCATTTTATACTACTCATGTCGATATAAGTAGCACACAACATAGTAGTTTCAATGTTCTGATTTCCTACTATTTGATATCATTTGAAATAGTTCTATCAACTTTATTCCCATTAGTTAATAAGTTTTATAAGCTCATACTTATTAATAACAATTTAAGAGATTAATAGCACCAATCTTAAACAGATGCCATTGTGTTTTACCATTTATGTAACTAATCTTTGCTATAAGTATAGATTAAATTCATATCTAATTTGACAGTTATTTAGGTTTATAGTATCATACATAGAATTATCTTGTACTGTTATCACATGTCAACCAAATTAATGAATTTGTTTTATTGGGTTTGAATCTCGCGGGGGGAGATCGTGGATGAGGAGTCCCATACTAGAACGAAACAACCATCCAGTGCTTCCAGGTTGTCCATGGTAGTCTAGCATCAATTGACACATGAATTCAACGACTAAACTACTATAATGTCCAAAAAAACCTCTTCTGATACTAATCAGCATATGCTCACTAGTGACTGGCTTCAAGAGGTATTTCATGGAGTTCTAGTGAGAAACCGTGACCAGTGGAATTCAACTGGTTCTGTTGTGAGATAATAACTCACTGAAGACAATGGTGGCGCAACTTCGTGTATTAGTTGAATTCAGACATTAACACCTTTGGATGCCAGCTTGGTGGTCCAGTTGTTAAGCGCTTACGCTTGAGACTGATAGGTCCTGGATTCAAATCTCGTGAGGCGAAATTGTAGATGTGCACTACTGAAGAGGACTCCTATACTAAGCTGAAACAGCCGTCTAGTGCTTCCAAGTTTTTCATGGTGGTCTAACTTCAATTGACTCATGATCTCAACTATTGAACTTAGTATAATATCCAAAAAATCCCCCTCTTACTATCCTATTTTCTTTATGTTTACATTGTTCGTGAATGTGTTTTTTTTTTAATAAAAGAACCGAAATACTCAATGGGATAAGGTTTAGTTTTGTTTATATAATTTATGTTGTCTTATGGTGATATAATTCATTCATTCATTCAGTAGTATTAGCAGTAGTATTAGTAGTAAGATTTCAATTTTCTTCATATTTAATATGCTCTATTGTTGTTGTTGTTTTTGTTTATATACAAGATTGAATTATGGTTTTCTATAGGGATAGAATTTATAATCATCATGTATTTATGGTTAAATGTCATTGATCATGTTATCGGTGATTCTATTGTGAAGCTACTGGGTTTTTTTAGATACATGATAATAATAGTTCAGATCATGAATTAATTGAAGTTAGATCACCATAAAAAACAACCTGGTGGAAGCATTAGATGATGGTTTCATCCTATTGTGAAGTTCTTCAATAGTGATTGACTTCAAGAGGTATTTTCCTGGAATTCTAATGAGAAACAATGATCAAGTGGAGTTCAACCGGGTCTATTGTGAGATAGTAATTCATTGAATATAATAATGGATATATTGCTCAATTTCGTGGATTGGTTAAAGTTTGTTATTACCATCAATGGATGCTAGTTCAATAGTCTAAAGGTTAAGTGTTCATGTATGAGACTGATAGGTCCCAGATTCGAATCTCACAAAGGCAGGATTGTAGATGTGTACTGTTAAAGAGTTTTACACTAAGACGAAACAGTCATCCACTGCTTCCAGGTTCTCTATGATGGTCTACTTTCATTGGATTCATAATCTAAACTATTGAAAAATAATGATTTGGTGATGATAATTTAGATCATGAAACTAATCCAATTGTGTATTTTATTTATTATTTAAAATGATTGAATAATTTTTCAGGTTGGTGTTAAATCTGGTGGTCAGTACTACTGTGATCATGTTAGTGACATAATTAGTTACTAGGTGGACTACATATCAAACTTTAAAAGTGGATGTAAATTTTATTTTACTATTTTTTTTTGTTTTTTTTTTTTGTTTTTTTGGGTTTTAGATTGAATTTTTCAATATTGTTCAAGCACCAATTATGTTAAATGAACAAGGAATTTATTTAGTGACTTATCCAGATCAGCGACCAACTGGTGATGCATTTATTCTATTTTCTAATGATAATATAGCAACTAAAGCATTAACACGTCATAAAGATTATTTAGGTGATAGATATGTTGAATTATTTAAAGCATCACCATCTGAAATGGTTCAGGTAGTTGTTATGGTTATATATGTATTTTTTTTTCTATAATAGTTACTAAGTATTCTATTACATGTGTATTGTAATCTATATCTTTGAATAACTATCAAAGAACTATCATTATTTTGGTGGTGTTTTGTTCTCTGAGCTGGATGGTTTGGTCGTGGAGCTTTCATCGTTCTTCTGAACGACATCATCAGCACAAACTTCAGATAGAAGTGAAGTGTTCGAATTTCTCCATATGTGTTTCACAGCTTGTTCTATGCACCTCGATGTTGATTGGTTCTTGTTGACCTTAAATTTATCATTGTTTACTTCTTTGTTTTGGTTGTGTCTCCCATTGGTTTGATTTTTGTTCCTATATTTATGCATGATTTTCCTGATTAGTTGATAAATTGGATTGATTTCAATATGTTTGTTGATTGCTGATTGACCTGAGTGCCAAGCTTCTGAAGTTTGTGCTGATGATGTCGTTCAGAAGAACGATGAAAGCTCCACGACCAAACCAACCAACTCAGAGAACAAAACACCACCAAAATCATCCATCTGAGCTACAAATCTTCTCCACCATCTCAACTATCATTATTATTCAGTCTTTTTACAAACAAACATTTGTCGAACCAAATTTTCTCTCTATCAATTGTGGTGATAGTTTAAAGTATTTGAATGATTGTACGAACTAGGAATTCCTAAAATAACAAGATTCAAGCCAAAAAGAACTACAAGAGCACAAATGGCTGAGAATGAGGAGAATTAGCTCTCTATATTGAAATACAGCCACTACCAGCGAAGTCCCACTCATTACATCACTGTTGTTTATGAAATTGAGGGGATGAAAAGCGAATTTCCGGCACTTTAACCGGGTTGATGGATATGAAAGATCCACCTGGGGGAGTTGGAAAACCCTCATTCCAAACCAATGGTGCACACGAGCTCCAAGATCCTAAGAAAGCAAATGGAGTATGAACGAATTATTAGTCATCGGTTACTATGGGATTGCATCCCCATAAGTTGCTCCACTTCCTTGTAGATTAGACTTTCAGGTTGAAGGTTCCGGATATGGCCACTTAAGGAAACCGCCTACTTCGGTTTGGGTACCCTGGTAATATCATACACAAAAATCAAGTGACTTGTGTGGTGCATATGTGTTTGGCGCCCCTTTGTGCCAATATTTATGTGTTCAAATAAGTAAATAAATAACTTAGAATTCAAAATCAAGCATTCACCAAGTACAAAGGAATCGTTAGTTCATATAAACACTACAGTTGTATATCTATTCTTTAATTAAAGAGAGAAAAATATCATAGACAATACTTCAGTATCAAGTATCTTTATAACAAACTAATACAGACTTACCTGATCATTGGATAAACTATTCTGACCTCAGAAAATGGTTTTAGATCATTGATATACTTTAGTGAAACTGATCTAGTTACTTGACTGGAGTTTGAAAGGTCAGTCAATTACAACGTAGAACCAGGCACATACATGCATCGGTTCAAGTTGCCACACCTCATTATCACAGCAAGATAAACACCGGATTCATAGAAGCAGTTAACTCAATGGTGTAATATATAAAAGGAAAGATTTTATGTAAGCTCCATTTCTTAGATCAATATAACTGATGGTGTGTTAGCATCTATCATACCACCAGGTAATCATATAATTGTCTATGTTAAGGATTATAAAATCAAGTTAAAAGTATGAATGAGAATGGTAAGAAGAAATGAGATATAGGGTATGTAAGTCCTACCTCATATATTCATCAGCTTAAAACAAACACTATGTGAAAGTGGGTTTAATAGTTTAACCTACTGTTGAAATAATTTACATGAATAGTTATGGTGACATCGGTTGATATTGACATTTCAGATATGACAAATTCATCTGTATGAAAAAGTGTAGCATTGTTTGAGTATTTACTTTCTAATGAGCAATTCTCCCTAGAGTAAACTTTCGGATTATGATTACAGAATTTCTGTAGGCATTTCTGGACAGTGATTCAGATTACTTAACAATCTACAAACCTTGGTAAAAATCCCTCTGATCGCTCTATAAAGGAACGAAAATATGATGTATGAAGCACACACACGCATACACATCAATTAAGCCGATGTTCCTCCACGAGGAATAACAGACGTAAGTAAGTAGGTAAGAAAGTAAGATAATTTGGTGAGGAAGTTGTATTGTGCTACCAATCAGATTTGTACTAGTTTACTATGCTTTTTTCTCAGTGGTCTATTTAATTTATTTTTATTTTCGACTAGGTTTGTCATAATGTAACACTATTTCAGTGCTCATCATCTGGACAAAAAACACATTCAGCCTTATCGAACATCCAATCTAATGGAATTATAGGTGTACCATTAATAAATGGAGGAACACAAATCAACTGTTCTAACCTAGTCAATTTTGTAAACAATAGTAATACTAACAGTAATAATAACAAGGAAACTTATTTAAGCCCAGCTCTTACACATTTGAAATCGGCTATCAGTACTCGAGCCCTATCAAATATACAAAATCTATGGAATTCTGGCACAATCCCTTTGAGTTTACCATATAACTTATTAACATCAAGTGGAACAGGATTGAATTCATCTGGCTTAAACGAGAATGTATTATTAAATAATACATTAGGAGGTATATCACCATCTATACCAATGATCTCACCAAACAATACTTCAGTGAATCTTAATCTTTTACCAAATATACCTATTACAAATCCACTCATACGTGACCTAACTGATCCAACAGATCCTGATTGTCCATTTGCAAGACCAATGCCAATTGGTGGTGCATGTGCTATGGTTCAATTGAATGAATTGCCCATGGAAACATCCAGGCATGATATTCGATTGTATTTGGGTCCAGCTAATTTTGCAAAGGTTTATCGTATGAGAAGGATGGTAATTATTTTGCATTATTTACTAAATGGTTTTATTTAATAATATGTTTATCTAATGAATCTAGATGAACGAAACCCATTTGTATTCAATATCCCTGATAGTACAATCAAATGAACAGTTCAGTCATTTTAGTTCCATCTAAATTGTCGTTAAGTTTATTATGATCCTTAGTTTAAATAATATACCTGAAGCCATCAGAATAGAGGTTTACGGAAACGAACAAATGTTATTGACATCATAGATCAAGTTAGACATACATTAACATTCAGGAAGTATTCAACGGACATTTTGTCCTAGCATGGAACTCTTTGACAGTGTGTACACACGTATTCACCAGGGATCGAACTCTGGACCTTCAGTCTTGTATGTGAGTACTCAATCTTTAAACCAGTGAGCAGAAATCTAACAATATGAGTGTTTAACTCCAGTTAATTGGCTACATTGAATGACCATCTTTCATTGTCTTCAGCATGTGTATTCGTTACATCCAACACGTTTGAACTGGTTTTCAATAGATGTCTAACTTGAAATGGCTTGTGATATCAATAGTACCTAACGTTTTTAGTCCAGACTTTGGTATTTTAAACAACATAAACTGAAGATACATCTAATATTAAGAGTCAGTAAAAGAAAATTAATAATGATGTTGTCTTTTTTATTATTTACAATTGAAATGATATTGTAATGAATGAGAACTTAAGTGGGGATAATCGAATGTATTTGAACATACAAATTACATAATCTCTTGGTAAAATCTGAGAACTATACAGTGAAGACTTACGCCTGTTACTCCTAATGGAGCATAGGTCGCCGACCAGCATTCTCCAACCCATTCACTCTATCCTGGACCTTTCTTTCTAGTTCCATTCAATTCTTGTTCATTTTTCTCATGTCTATCTCCATTTCCCGGCTTAATGTGTTCTTTGGTATTCCTCTTTTCCTTTCGCCTTGAGGATTCCATGTGAGGGATTGTCTTGTGACGCAGTTGGGTGCTTTCCTCAATGTGTATCCTATCCACTTCCAGCGCTTCTTCCTGATTTCCTCCTCCGCTGGAATCTGGTTTGTTCTCTCCCACAGTACGTTGTTGCTAATAGTGTCTGGCCAACGGATCCGAAGTATTTTGCGTAGACAATTGTTAATAAACACCTGTATTTTCTGGATAATGGCTTTCGTAGTTCTCCAGGTTTCCGCCTCATACAGTAGAACTGTCTTGACATTTGTGTTGAAAATCCTGACTTCGGTGTTGGTTGACAGTTGCTTTGAGTTCCAGATGTTCCTCAGTTGTAAATATGCTGCTCTTGCTTTGCCGATTCGCGCCTTCACATCTGCATCAGATCCTCCCTGTTCATCAATGATGCTGCCCACATATGTAAAGGTTTTTACATCTTCCAAATTTTCTCCGTCAATTGTGATTGGATTGGTGCATGCTGTGTTGTATCGGAGAATCTTGCTTTTCCTTTTGTGTATATTGAAGTAAAGATGTATGGTGGCTAGCAATGGAATCCAGGAAGCACGTTTTGTCTTATTTAGGACTCGTCAGTTGGATGTACCTGCATCTCAGAGTTGATGTTCACTCTGGGACTTGAGCTCAATGAATATCAACTCTGGGATGCAGGTATATCCAACTGACCAGCCGCAAATAGGATGAAATGCGCGTCTTAGATTCCACTGTTAGCCATCATCCAACCTATGTAGTATTTAAAATAAAAGTGGACAAACTCAGCCAAGTGCATAGAGATCCTCAACTTAACCGATGTGCTTACTATAACAGTGTTTGCTCATTGAAATAGAATAGAACTAAAGAAATTACTACAGTAAATTCGAAAAAATGATGCAGTGCCCATATTCATGAAGTGCATATTGTTGATTATTAAAAATGGCATTAAAACACAACTTTCTATGCTTTAAGAATCCAGCGTTTTGAAAATAGTTTCCGTCAGTCAGTCAGCTATTATACAGGATCAGGCACACATATGCATTGGTTCAGGTTGCTTCACTGCCCAAGGGACAGTTGCTTAAGGTCGATCACACACAACCATTTTGTGAGTAATTTTCGTGTTAGCTCCGTACTTATTGTAACCTTACCGTCGAATACGGCAATCCGTAGGATAAGGTGAGATATGCATTTTTATGGTCGACATTTTTAACCCCCTCTCCTTGTGAGAAGGCAACATCGCTGTTATACCGATTGTTTGAAGGAAACACTTAACTGCTATCACACTTCTTTACAGTCACCAGTACAACTTCGCCTTCGAACTTCGAGTTTGCTACGTTCTTAGTTTTACCGCTCTTCGGCTGACCTATCTGATATGGTAGGACTTTGGGAATCGAATATTTCACTCAATATAGCTCTATTATTTTATCACGATAGGCATACCCGACCGACCGAGAGATGTTAGCAACCGGTGGTTAGAGGCCTTGAATGACATGGCTCAAAATCGTTTGCGATGGCGCAGGTGCATCTGTAGTGAACAAGAACACGGGTGGGGACAATCGATTGTATTTAGCACAAAAATTACAGACTGTCTCAATAAAATGTGAATACCATAAAGTCAATCGTCAATTTGCAAAATATCATTCCATCATATGAAACTGTACTGTTCCCGTTGCAAACACTAATCCATTGTCTCCCATTCCATTGTACATGCGTTTTCTTACAATTCCATTGTGCTCTTGCTCTTCCTTTCTTGATCTTCGCCATCTTCTGCTGCCGGACATTACGTTCTTTTAACGCACGTTATATACTACTTATATGAATATAAGTAGCTCACACCACACATCCACTCCTTTGTGTTCCCCCAAATTCTAATCTTCCGAATTCTTCATGTCCCTTCTTTTTTTCTCTTTCCAAATTGATTCCACTGGATTATACTTTTTGAATAACGTCTTCAAACTCTAATCTTTCCGATCGCTGTTCAAACTCTTACTACCTCTACCACTACGGAATTTGAATCGACAACTGTATCTCTGTGCTAATATGGTGTAGCAAGTCGAATTAATGTACGTACGTACGAAGTTCCACGTTGTTACTGACTGACTGACTAACACCTGACCACTACATCAAGGTAGCAACAACAACAACGGTCAATAGTTTCTAACATTGATAACAGAATATTCAATGTTTTGAGAAACTAACAGTCACAGTATGGATAATTCTTTTTGTTTGTTTTTTTGATTTTTCAAGGAAACTATTTCAAACAACACCACCAACACTAACAACAACACCACCACCACCACCACTCCCACCAACACTAACGACAACAATAATCATACATCATCATGGTTATTATCATTAAAGAATATAACTGAAGCTATTCAATTTATTCATGATTTAATTAGTAGACCATTTACTATTACAACATTATATAGAAATAATCAACAATTTAAAGTATTATCAAATATTCCAACATTTGCATTATATAATATTGATAATAATGGTAAATTATCAATTATTGATTTATCAAATATAACATATAATATACCAATACATAGAATCCATATGACATCATTATTAAAATGGAATAGATCAAATCATTCCAATTACAATTGGTCAAGATCAACAATAAAATATCCGATTAAAACAAAAATGAATGATCAACATATATTCAATGGTAAGTTATTGAGAAATGACATATTTGAATAAGCATTGCGATATATACATATGTATATATTGTGATGTCAGTCAATCAGTCTCGTGTGCTGTTACGGGTATGAGGGCTGATGTCACTTCCCGGCTGCCCATATCGTGGAAGGGTATTTCTTAAGGAACCTGAAACAAAAGTTGGATTAATGTTTACCTTAACGACCTGGGAACGTGACCGCAGAGCCCAAGGGACAACTGCTTGAGGCCGGCCGTGCACGGTCTTTTTGTGGGAGGTTTTTGACGTGTTAGCTCCGTTCTTTAAAGGGCCTCAGCGTCGGAGACGGAAATCCGTGAGGTAATGTAAGGTGTGACATTTTTAGAGTCGACCTTTTCTAATCCCTTCATTTCTTTTGAGAAGGCAGCATCGCTGCAGATGCTGGTTGTCCGAGAGAAACACCTTACTGCTGTCACACCCCTCTACAGTCAGCAGTACGACTTCGCCATCAGACCTTGAGTTACTGTTTTTGGTCTTACCGTTCTCCAATCGACCTGCCTGGCATGGTAGAACCTACAGGGACATATGTTCCAGCCAATATAGCTCGGTTGGGTCATCACGACAGGCAAGCACGACCACCGCGTCAAGATAGCAGCTACGGTCGGGATATTGTGATGTAAACTACTTATATCTGTTGTCATCAGTAGTATATTATGATAATCAGTTATAGAATGTATTTTAGTAAAAGACTAAAAAGGAATAAAAAGCGGGAATGGAAAGCAATCGATATGAAAATACAGGAACAATAAGATCTGAGACGATGGACTGATATTTACAAAAGGAATAGTCAAATTTGAGACAATTGGTTGATATTTTGCAAATCAAGTATTTGCTGTATGGTTCTCAGATTTCAGTAAGATGTGCTGTAATTTTTTGTTCAACTAAATTAGATTGTCTCCACTCGTGTTTGTGCTCACTACAATAACATTCCTTAGTATATATGTATACCCTTATACGTGTATTGGTTTGTTTATGAGAAGGTTATTTAATGAGTGGAAGCAAAAGATAGATCTATAGAGTTGTTTTTGTCTTAAAGTCATATTTATGAAAAGGATTGTAATCTTAGAAGAAATAAATATCATCGATTTATAGAAAGAAGGGTTTAAATTTTGCAGTTGTTAATATTCAGGACCTGGATCTCACAGTGAGACTTGAATCTAGTATATTTAGCTTCATACTCCAAGGTATTAGGGATGCTACCCCTAACTCAGGGTCTGAATAATTCGGAAAAATGAAAATTTCGCCAATCCGATAAAAATGATCTTGGTGGTCTGGTAATAGTATTCCAACACCAGACAATTGGTTTTAAGCGTTATTTAAGCCCTAACGCTTCAGGCTGGGCTATTTCGTTTACTACCCTATATAAGTGTTGTATGCAGTATAAGCTATATGGCTATGTAGAGCTGAAGGTCTCGTATGAGACTGGAGGTTCATCATTGATATTGCGGATGGTTCGGCATTGCTTTGGCAGGTTTTTCTGATTGTTCATGCACAAAATTCGTTTGGTGGTTAACTGATTTCATTCATACTGGTGGTTGCTTTTCAGTGTTCTCAAGGTCCATTGTGATTGGGACATAGTAAGCTATGTCGCTATTGCTAACATCAATGAGTTTGACTGTCGCGTGAGCGGAATAGGTGGACTTTGGTCTGTTCGTGCTGTGCATAATTGATTCATGCGATCATTGATCGTAATAACTATACATGTGATGTGAATGTGTATAAGAATGTTGCGAATGTTCCACCAATGTGCTTGTTACCTGTGTGGTTGTGCGACAGGATTGAACTGTACTATTCAGATTGTAGCGTTGAAGCCAATATTGTGTCTGGTGCTCCTGTGAAGCGGGATTGAGCTGTACTGTTCGGGTTGTCACGTGAAAGTCTGTTTGGTGTCTGGTTCTCCCGAAAACCAATGTAAAATTACCCTGACCCACAAAGGTATTTTATATAAACGATACCTTCAAGGCATTAGTTACTGATCTAGCGAGTACATATTTAGTGAACGAGAACACGAAATCGGGACAATCGAATGTATGGTATGAATATTTGGTAACTAGATTATGTATATTTATATTCCTCTTATTATAAGCCTTATTTTGACCTACAATTTATTATTGTACGATTTACGGTTCTTAAACTAGGTTCAGTTTATTGACTACTGCCTCCCACGTTCACAGCCACTTTTTGGCTTGTTTGTGTATAAATGTTATTTCCTATTTTATGGTGCGTTGTGGTCTGTTTGGTTGATATATAAACCCAGTATGTCTGAAATAAATGGTTCGATTCGATTCGCATATTGGAAGCTCGTATTGGTGTTCTGGACTGAAGTGGACGGGCTAGGCGGATATAGGACCAATAAAGACGCTAGGCTGCCCATACCGGTCGAACGTCATTGGTTTGGCACAGTGCTGAGATTGTATACTTCGTATTTTGATTGGTGGATAAATCACGTGATAAAAAGCCGGACATAAAGTCAAAACACAGGACAGTTGGGATTAGACGTTAACACTGTTAGATGCCCGCCTAATTGTCTATAGGTTAAGCGTTCGCATGATAAACCAATAAGTCCTGTGTTCAAATCCCATGAAAAGAGGGATCATGGATATACACTGTTGAGGAATCCCATACTAAGACGAAACAGTCAACAGATCTTTTCAGATTTTCTATAATGATCTAGAACTTCAATTCATTCATGAATTCAATTACTAAATAATTATGAGTCAATTGAAGCTAGACCACCATGGAAAACCTGGAAGCACTGGACGGTCGTTTCGTCCTAGTATGGAACTCCTCAGCAGTGCGCATCCACGATCCCCGCGAGATCCGAACCCAGGACCTATCGGTTTAGCGCCAGGCGCTTAACCAACTAGACCACTGAACTGGCATCCAACAGTGTTAATGTCTAACTTCAACCAATCCACGAACTTGCGCCACCGTACACCATTGTCTCCAGTGAGCTGATATCTCACAACAGACCTGGTTGAACTCCTTTGGTAACGACTTCTCACTAGAACTCCAGGAGTGTCTCCTGAAGTCAGTCACTAGTGAGAAGGTGATTATTATTATCATCAAAGCTGAAGTATCATTTATTTTTATCTGATTTCATTTCAGCAATCACTTCACCAATTCAATTATCAGATACAAATTTACCTATTAAATATACATCTTCATTCATAAAAAATTACAATATAGATAATTATATTCATTCAATCTTTAGTCTTAATCTTTCTCCAACAATAGTTACTAACCATGATTATGAAAGTTTATTGATTCCTTCATCCAATTCCATATTATCTAACAATGTAGATCATTCAAATGTTTTATTAGATTATAAAACTTTATCTCATTTAAATACTCAATCAAGATATAATTTGCCAAATCTTACAGCATCAATGGTTATGTTAACAGGTTTACCAATTGATGTAACACAAGAAGAACTTGAATCATTATTTAAACCTGTTAAAAATCTATTGACGGTTAGTTCCTGTGAATTGACTTTAACTTTATGTTTACTGTAAATTTATTATTGAATGTGTTTTTTTTTCAATGATTAAGATTATGAATCAGTTGAAGCTAGACCATCATGGAAAATCTGGAAGCACTGGACGACCGTTTCGTCCCAGTGTGGGACTCCTCATCAGTGCGCATCCACGACCTCGCCCTCTGCGAGATTTGAACCCAGAACTTACTGGCTTCAAGCGCGAGCACTTAACCACTGAACCATTGAGTCAGTATCCAACGGTGTTAATGTCTAACTTCATCTAATCCACGAAATTGAGCGACACATCTACCATTGTCATCAGTGAGTTATTATCTCACAACAGACCCATTTGAACTCCACTGATCACTGTTTCTCATTAGAACTCCATGAAATATCTCTTGAAGCCAGTCGCTAGTGAGCATATGTTGAATAATATCAGATGGGTTTTGTGGATATTATAGTAATTTCAATGGTTAAGATCATGAGTTTTTTTTTATTAGAAAGTATAAGTTCTCCTGGATCATTCAACCTACATAGTATGTACCTTCATGAAGGTCATATCGAATTTCATAGAATTTATGTATTAAAAAATCATTTGTCTATAATAGCAGTGAAGGTTAAGATACTCTAATATCTAATAAAAACTGAATCAACAGTTAGAGAATACGATATGACTTAGTATATAATTATGAAATATGTCTATTGAAGGTGGAATATTGAACGCAATGTGTTAAATAGCATACAATTCTTTTATATTATGAAGTTATAAAGTAGTTGTCACTGTTGATTAGTTTTCATATCACTGAGAAATTCACATCGGTATTGTTTGCTTGTATCTTTCTATTGTTGGGTTTTAGGACTACAGTTGATCAGTCTCAATGTTGACATATATGCATTCTATGCGGATCGCCAAAAGTCACAAGTTTTATAAGCAAAGATGGATGGTAGTTAACCATTGAATTGGGGACGTGCGTTTCGTCCTATTTGGAACTCATCAACTGGATATACCTACATCCTAGAGTTGATACAGGTACATCGAATCGACGAGTACCATATAATACGAAACGCACGTTTTTCGAAGTCCCTGATTGTGACACAGTCGTAGGAGTATCTGCTTTCTATATCTGTAGTCTGCCGAAAAAAAGAAAATTGAGAGGACAGATTCATCAGATCACATTTTTCACTGATCACTCAACTCTCTTTGATAAGTTTGCTTATCATACTATTAGTTCAATCACCGTTTATATATATATATATATATATATATATATATATATATATATATATATATATATATATATATATATATATATATATATATATATATAGAAAAATATAAACACAAACTGTTTTTTAATACTGAAAATAACTGTTATTTAATGTGAATTTTGTATGGGCACGCTCTACTTAAAAAGGAAATGCTTTAGGTATATAAGTCACCTTTAACAATACTGCCTTAGTGTTTTGTAACAGTTCTCATTAAATCACTAACTGACCAATCACTCTATGAGCAGTAATTGAAGAAACAAAGAAGAAAAAATATGGTAATATACACTCAAATAGTTGAATAGCCCTTAAACTCCGAATGAGGAGATTTTGAGATGGTGGAGAAGATTTGTAGCTCAGGTAGATGATTTTGATGGAGTTTTGTTCTCTCAGTTGAATGGTTTAGTCGTGGCACTTTCATTGTTCATATAAACGACATCATCATCCGCACAAACTTCAGGTAGAAATGAAGTGTTCGAATTTTTCTGCATGTGCTTCATAGCTTGTCTTGTAGACCTCCATGTTGATTGATTGGCCTTAAACTTATCATTGTTTACTTCCAAAAAATGAAGTAAATGATGACAGCTTTTAGGTCAACCAATCAGCATCGAGATCTGCAAGACAAGTTACGAAGGTGAGACTATAATTTATGGACGACCTTTGAGCGACGCCACTGTGACCTTTAGAGTGTCCACCTAATGACTAGGACCAAGTGAGGGTTATATATTGATTTGAGGAATTCGAATTAAAGTTATTCTATTTACATAAACGTAATCAGTATGAATTCTTATTAGATTTTACATTAACAAAAAAAAAAACATTTCATTTCAATTCATCAAGGCTCAACCATACTTTATACCATTTCAATATCATACAAATGGAACAGCGAATTTTTTAGCAAATTTTAATAATCCATTCGATGCTCAAACTGCAGTACATTATTGTCCAAATGGTAGTTTAAGATCACAAAAATATATAATAGGTGCAGCTTGTTTAATACCATCAACTAATACAAACAATGTCAATTGCATAACTTCATCATCATTATCATCACCAATAGTGCCTATTCATACAACTAATTTACTAAACTCTAATCATTTAATAAACACTTCAAATTTCTTAAATTATGATTTTATCAATTCAGGGATTTTTCTTTTACCATCAACAACTTCAACAATTCAACACAATAGATTACAATAAAATACAGATATTCTTGTTGCTTATACCCTACGTTTACATTGCAAACTACGTTTGTTCTTATATATATATATATATTCCCCTGTCTTCCTATCAATTGAATAGTTTGCTTTAATTTCTTAATGAACAAATCATTTGTACACACACACACACACTTTTTTTCCCCAATTTGTGTATAGTTGAAAGTTGTACTAGGGATAATTTGTTACAATTCAGTTATTTTTCTAATCACTTTGTTTGTTTGTTTTCTCTTTCTTTATATTTATGTATATTCTAAAATAACATTGAAGTGTTGTGTTTTTTTTTAAAAAAAAAAGAAGATTAAGTTTTGTTTACTTATTGACTTACTTATGGCCTGTTGACCCCGGCCACGTATGCTTGAACACCGATTACCACGACGTGCAATGCTAACCGGTGTTGGAGATGGTTAGAAGAAAGTTAAGGGCTGCCAAACCAAAATGTGGCATCAGTCACTGAAGTCACTAACTTCTAGTCTGAACCATGTTGGTAGATGTAGACTACTTGGTTAGGGTCCACATGACTATCGTAACCAATGATTGGAGACTCTTGGTGACATGGCTCGGAATCGATCACAATGGCGTAGGTGTATACACTCTTTGTCTTCCTTTAAACTGAGATTAAAATCGCTTCATATCTTTCTTTTGACCACCTAATTCTTTCTTCCTGTACTATATCCTTATTGCAACCATTCTTTTATATATTACCACCATTGAATTAACTACTTTTATGAATCCGGTGTTCATCTTGTTGTGTTAATGAGGTATGGCAACCTGGTCCTACGTTGTAGCTAATTGGCTGACCCGGGTTTCGACACCATGGAGTATACAGGCCTTCAATATGTGTTGGTTGAAAATGGATACTAAAATGTACTAAAATTAGATATATGCCTCGATTTACTACTATCTTGTTTTAATCATATATCTTTCAATATCTTTATCAGTTAGTTTGATTAAGTAAAACAGATAAAATTGTAAGTCACTATGTTATTGGATTGTTATCTGCTGTTACATTCATCGAAGTGTTTAAATCACCTAATTGAGATTTGTGCTTAGTCAATGTTCACAAGGCAACAATTTGTCTTTATTGAATAATATACAAAAAACTAGTTACAAATCTCAACTTGTGAGGTATCTATGGCGTTTACCGCTTCTTTTTGTGTGAAGTAAAAAAAAGGCTCCGATAGTGGAAATTGACAACCGTTCTTTGTGCCTAAACTGTTTAACGGTTTATCACCAAGCAAGAATCAAACTAAAAGCAAGCAATATGGAAAATGTTACGTTTAAACAAGGATCAAACGACTGCATAAAATTGTTAACAACTGCTACCATGATTAAGATAAAGTGATTATAATGATAAATGCAATAAGTGTTATAAGCATATGTAACTACTTCAGAATAATTACACGACAAACTTGCGTTGCTAGGGTTACAACTACTTACTGAATATTAATAAATAATATAAAACAATATTGAAAAGAGTCGAAGAGAAATGAATAGGGACAGAGAATGTAAAACGGACTTGACATCTACAATCTCATTACCAATTATATTCCAGTATATTTCGTTACTGAACAAAGCCCACAATTCCCCAATTGTAAGTTAAACCAAAAATAGATGACTAAAACAACATTATGTAAACCAAATTACAAATGTAGTTCAGTTTAAATAAATACTTACAACTTTAAATATTACACTTAAAAGAAAGGATGTAATATCAGTTCTTATATGAAACTTTGCATATTTGTGATATAATTTAGTTGAAAGAGTAAAACCTCAGATTTATTTCGAACAATGGATAGGGGATTTCTAGTTCACTTTATGTTGTCAAAAATTTTAAGCAATCTATATATATGTATATATAGGACAATGTTAAGTCTTAGGTATGGATTCCTTTATTAGACGTTGAGCAATATTTATCAAGTTTTGTACGGATTTGAAAGTTATCACTTGCCATGTTTATTTTCACGTTTTTCCCATGGTATTGAATAATAAATCAGCTAACTCGCTAGGCAATGCACACTTTTGTGTTCTCAAAAAACAAATCAGAACCCCAGGTAGCAATATGTGTGGGTACAAGTAATTTAACTGTTGATGTTATCGATTCATGTTATCATACATACAGGGTGCGAGACTTGTTTGTTAAAGACGGAAAGCGTCTTCTATTAGTACTTCATCCCCGATAATTCGTAAGGAATATCAGAACACAGCTTAAATGGAGGACTCCAAACTCGTGTTTTTTATGTCTTTTATAAATACAGATGCGGCCTGAAAGTAACTTAAGTCTTTAAACATGAAATGATCAATGAGAAAGCATCTTAGACCTAAGAGCTGCAACAGAGGATCATCAGCTGAATGAAAAGACTGAAACACTAACAATGTTAATAATCCATTTACTAAATACGATCGATATATCATTGTTGGCTGTCATGTAGATAAGTATCCTCGAAAGTAAAGGTGAATTTCGGTATAAAAACGACAAAACAAAACATAATGTTCACAAACATTGTACCGCACCGAATTAATGCAGACCAGAATTAATTGACTTCAGTTTATTTTCATTCACAAAAATATATTAATCAGTGCAATACCAAGCTGTAAACAAATGGTGGGTTCGACATGATGCTAGTAAAACAACAGGTCTGATTTACAACAGCTTTGTAAACGCTGCAATATAGCAGTTAAATTACTTTAAAAATTCACCATTCAGTATGGTCTTATGATGCCTAAGCGATGTTCACCCACCCTATTTAAACCGAGTAAAACCAGGAATCAGTAACTATGGCTGCTAGGACAGTACTTTTCGTATAATCAAAAAAGGATGGCTAACCAGTGTTATGGCATCTAATTCAATGCAAACGAAAGCCAGTGATGTTTATTAACTATCACTGTCGTTGCAGCCCATTCTGAGATTTTGAAGGATTATCGCCTAGTTCGATATTAGTACACTTATCTTGGCTACTGAAAAAGTGGTCCTAATCTATGAGATCTTGTATGGAAGTCACATCATTGTCTTTACCCACTCGTTCAGTAGAAACACTTAGCACAATGATGGTTGGGACTTACGAAGAACATGTTTGTGCTGGGGTAAAATAATATATTTAGTATGAACTACACAGTGAATACGTCTGCCCATCCAAGCCATTCTATTTCGACTCTACGCTCCCGCGTTCGTCATTTTTGACCTCTTAGTGTTACATGTTGAGTGTACATGTCTTCGGCTTCAAGGATCTTGTGGTTAGCAACCAATGTTAATACAATTTAACTGGCTTGATAACACCTAAACTTAGGAGTCAATCCAGTTCTTGTTCAACTACTGTGAGGAGCTCATAAGGTATAAATCTTCTGGATGGGAGCACTGGCTTCCGTCCCTGTAGAAAGGCATGAGTAGCTTCAGATTTGGTGCATTTGTGTGTAAAGACTTATCATCCGTGGGTCGTACAAAAAGACTAGGAGCTCAAAACCAACCCAAACTAAACATGGATGCTGGCGAGAAGGACCCAAAAATTATAAATTTTCGGATGGTGAGGCTCTGGAAGAGAGTGTTGTCGAAGTCACTTTGCGTGCAGCACAAAGTCATTTAGTTGATCCTTGGATCTAACACACAAATCTGTGGATTTTGCCCGGCAAGCAATCGAAACCAGGCGTACAAATGTACTTTAGCAACCAGGATGTAGTCGCAGTCACGAAGACTTAGCTGATACAGTCATTAAACAATAGAGAACTTGGTTTTGGAGGTTTCACATCAGTAAAAGCCGCCAGCATTCAGAAGCATAAGGGATGAGTAGCTATAATCAAAAGAAAAACTACCTCATTCACCGCTAATTATAACACATCCCATGTAAGTGGGACGTGTGATTTAGTTAGTTTCCGCTTGAAATGGAAAAGAAAAGAGCTGATGATCGGTTAGGCCTTCCGCAGTACAGATTGTAAGGTGAATGAGTTCTTGCTTGATGGTTCCAACGCTTAGCCACAAAATGGTTGATGTTTAATCTTAGAGAACTTCATGTAAGCTGATCCCGGTTCAGCGAAACTCGAGTATGATGGTCGGCTGGCTAAATTAAACTTATTTACATTATCATGTATATGAACCAGAGGCGACTTGATCACAGTTTTTACATTATTTGGTGACAACTCTACATTTGATACGCCTTCAATTTTCCAATCTTTCAAAACAGAGCATTTATGAGGACACTACAAAAATGTTTACTTTCCCATCGAATTATCAACGAGTGAAATCCATTAACTTAACACGCGATTGAAGCTTCGTCTTTTGAAGCTTTCAAAAGAAAGTTGAACCAACTGGGAGATCACCATTGCCAGGATTAACATCGGCCACCTTGCCTTATGTCCTTTCCGAACTGAGACTAGTACTCAACCTTACGGGGTTTGAATAAACAATACATCGGATCGTTCAAACCATACAACATATTTATAAAATACCCATATTTAAATATGCAATTGTTATCAACAACTCTTTCTTAGAACCAGTCAGCCTTTCGCCAGGTAGTATGATTGTTCCTAGTATCCAGAATCCTTGACGATCTGATACAAACGTATCTACTCAGATTACAGGATATACAAACCAACAAACAATTACCAAACTATCTACAGCAAGTGCGGTCGAGTGGCCAAACGAAACAACCAAAAGCGATTCCACAGAACTCTGTTGGTTCATGCAAGCTTGGAATAAAGAATTTCAGATATTGGACAAATTACAGACAGCGCAATGTGTAAATCATCAAGGCCAATCATCGCATTGGTTCTATTGAAATTTTGGTTGGCCCCACGAGTGATCCGGTTTAGCGTTGCTTCGCTTTACAGAGTGACGCGTACATCCTAAAATCTTACCGCTCAGTCGTTATTCAATACGTTGTTTTGTGTTAACCATTAACAAAGTTTGGTTTTTATGACATTTTTTATAAACATCAAACATGACAGAACAACTAGACATAACGTTTAACTATGCCAACACCAAAATCGCACAAAAACTGGTAGGGCTTTCTAAATAATATAATAATGATAGTTGTTCTCTCATGTTGTTGTTTAAACGTCCTCAAATGGTCTACATCACTACATAAGTTTTTTACACTAATAGATTAGTGAAATAACTCTAATCGACAACCTTTAGTTATAATGTATGTTAACTCTTTACAAGTAAATCTAGGTTTTCCATGGGTATCATTATTTTTGCAAGTGCTAGTGTATAAGTTCCCATTCAAGAACAGATATTGTATGTATGCATACACCTCCTGTTCTAGATTAAGTCTATCAGTGTACTGATTACGTTCAACGCTATTCAGGAAAATAAGTATGTTAGACTCTACTTGGTGTTTAGATGGATATCCACGGAAAAGATAATCAACAATAGTTGAGCGGAGTTTAACGATGACCATTAATGAATTGTTCCTCAAGTTTTAAAATAGGATACCTAACCCATTATTTTACCATAGTTGAATCCTCTTGGCTCCCCAAGTTGTGATTATCAGTTGTTAGTTTTATGTTCATCTGAAGCGCAGTTATCCTTCCTTTATTTCTGAGCTACCTTACCCATCACCTTTCAAACTATTGCATAACTAATACCTAAAGCTCTTGGCACCTGTGTTACTAATTCAACGTTTCTTTCTCACTTGACTTTACTTGGTATGGTTGGTCTTTAGAATGATAAGTAACCATTCACTAGTGAGTTTTGGTGATATACCTTCTCTGACGGTATAAGTAACGATACGTGACTATTCTCTAAAACTAAATGCGCATGATTATTTTCGGAAAATAAAACTAAAATTGAGTATTGGTGGAACAGTTCTTAATTTTAATCGAAGGAAGCTCCCCATTGAAACCAAACGCGTCTTTCAGTAACATTCTCAGTATTCTTCCACAATGAGCGTTATAATAATTAGACTTGGGACTTATCGTTATAAACTTATTCGTGATGAGCATCAGTCGTAGGACCAGGCACATATATGCGTCGGTCCAAGTTTCCATACCTCGTTATCGCAACAATATGAACAAGGCATCTAATCGACGAAATCTGTTCACGAACATAATAAGCTGATTTTATATTTCCCAACTTACGCTAGACACTTTAATTCCTCATGCAGTATTCAAGTCAAATAGGATAAGCGTCTGCTTTTATTTATAGACCGGCGACAGCTTTTTTCGATATTTTACCACTTAATAATGCTATTTCAACCAATTATTGGTTATTTCTGTTCACAGCAGTGTCATGTCCAAGGGTTTCATCGACAAACTTCGTATTTTTGTCAGAGCTGGTAGTGGGGCTGCAGGTAGTCCACCAATTAAAGGCCGGGGAGGGAATGGTGGGAGTGTATTTCTAGAAGCCGATGGAAATCAAACACTCCAAAATCTGTTTATGGCTAACCCGACGAAACGTTTCATGGTAGTTTTAATACAACATTTTCCTGTTAAATTTAGTTAAATTTTATCAGTTTTTATTACTGATTTGTTAGTCGATCGATTTTATTTATTTATCAAGTAGCAGTTTATGTAATCATTTTTAAGCCACATTGTATGTGCTTGTTAGTAGTACTTTCAGGCTCCCAAAACCCAAAGGAAGGTGGGATAGGGTTCGAAGCTGGTTGAAAGCTGAGTACCTTAGTCACTAAAAATCGCTGATATTTTCATCCACAAGATACATTGTTATCGATATGGATGTGCTGAGATTTGAATTTGTTATTTTTATCTTCTCTTGAAACTCATTTTTCCTTCCCAAGATTTAATTGGCCTCCGTTGTTTTAAATGTATGACGATTGGTTGAGAAGTTCCGATACTTTTTGTTCTTGTCTATGCATGTCTGTTTGTTACTATTTAGTTGAATCCCTCAAATTTCAACCAATTAGGTTATAGGTATAAACCATGGTCTGTATATTGATGTCCAAGCAAACATCTATTATCATAATCACTCTTCGTATCATAGGTCTGAATAAGATTAGTGTGTGAGCCATTCTATTTATTCACGTTGTTCTATTTATTCTTAAAATTAAATGCAATTAAGACAGGGATTCGTATGTATTACTTCCGATGTGATCAACTCGCTACTTTTTATTCAGTGATTGAAGTGTGGTAGCAGTTGCTGTTCAGTGTAAAATTCGTAAGTTTCATTCTTTTGAAAAGAATAAAACAATAATTTGATCTCAAACTATGGAGAGATTCATGTATTTGAAGTCAGTAGTTACATCTATTTTGTCATTCTTGTAACACATCTACAAATGCCAAGTGTTCATACAAGTGGTAAATTGTGAGAACGATTAAACCATAACAAAAAGATTGAAAACGAAATTAAAATAGATGTAATTTAAAAAACGTACCGATAATAATTAAATAAAAGTGCAGGAAAAACAACAACAACAACAAAACACAGAAACATACCCATTAAGGGAATTAGGGCCAAAGAAGGATGAGAGGTTGGACAAATCGTTTCTGCATGCAAAGTTCAGGCTTGAGTTTGTGGATTGCCAGTGCCTCTGCGGTGCATAAAATATTGATTCGAACCCCCTTCGATTCAGTTCCTTTGACTATGTAAACTATTTCAAACGAAGAGTCCTTTGGAGCGATGTGTCTACAGTTGATTAAGTGCTCCTGTATCGAACTCGTGATTGTTTTTCGTTGCCCTTTTAAGAGCCAAGCCGGATAATGTTCCGAGATGCGTTTGGATAATGATCGCTTTGTGCGGCCTATGTAGCATGCCCCACATGACCAAGTAAACTTATATATACACATTGAAGTGGCCCAAAGCGGAAGTTTGTCCTTAACACACCCCAGAATGGTAGGTCGGCTAGAGAAAATGATTCGGAGCTTAGCTGCGTGGAATGTTTTATTCAATGATTTCGAAATCCGTTTATTTAGGATTTCGGCAGCCGTGTCTCCTTTAAATTCCATATTCATAAATAGCGTTTTTTTCTCTACTGTCAATGCTTTGTCATGAGGTCTAGGTGCCAAGTTTCTATCAATGAATCTCGGTGGATAACCATTTTTGATGAGGGTCTGTCGAAGATGAAATAGTTCCCCATCTATTGTGTCATTGCAATAAATTCGCTTGATCCTCGAGGATAAAGAATAAATTAAGTTCCTTGTCCTACTTAATGGAACCCAACTATGGAAGTTCGTGTATTGTCCATTCCAAGTAGGTTTTCTATATATCGATCTCTGTAAAAAACTGTCAGGCAATCTTTTTAAACGGATATCAAGAAAATGAAATTCATGGTTTGTCTCTGCTTCTAGGGTAAATTGGATTGATGGGTGATAGTTATTGAAAATATTCAAGATATCATTGAGGTCACTATCTTCTTCGCAAATAATGAAAGTGTCATCCATATATCTTTTATATAAATGAAACCTCTCAATTATTGGTCGAAGTGCCGATTTTTCTAGATTAGCCGTGAATCAATCAGCCAGGCGAGGACCCAATGGAGAATCCATTGCAACTCCATCTATTTGTCTATAGAAAGCATCATTAAATCTAAATTGCACGTTGAGCGTACATCGCAGAAGTAGTTCTTTAAGGTATTGTTTCGGGATACGCATATCAAGATTATTGTTTTCAATATAGTCACATAAAAAGCAAATGGTTTCTGTGAGGGGAACATTTGTAAAAAGAGAAGTGACATCTAATGAGAACATTTTCTTACCGGTTACGTTGATATTTCTAATTGAGTCGACAAAGTCAAATGAATCAAAAGAATTGTATTTTTTGATATGATTTTTAACAGGTTGTAGAATGTTAACTAACCATTTAGCGATCAAGTGATAAGGAGAGTTGTTCATATCAACTATAGGACGTAGTGGGACATTATTCTTATGAACGTTTGAGAGTCCATAGAGGTCACAATTGATAATAGCCTCATCTTCCATTTTCTTTAAAATTTTAATTAGCATCTGTTCAGTTTTTTCAGTTGTGTCTTTTTGAACGGTCTCAATAGAGAATTTAACAGGATCAGATAATATCGAAGATATTTTGGTAACATAGTCAAGACAATCCACAAGGACAATTCCTGTACCCTTGTCTGGACGACATAACACTAAGTCCTGATTTCTCCGAAGATCAGATAATTGAGATTTATGTTCTTTTGTAAGTAATCGGCTAATTGTAGGTGTTTTGTTTACATACTGATTACAACAATCCACAAGAGTTGTTTTAAAATGCTCAAAATCTTTATTAGATACTGGAATAAGGTCATTTGTCTGTCGAATGAGGCTTTCAAACTAGATTTTAGCGTTGAGTTCAATAATGTTAGTAGACGTACTATAAAATTTAGGACCAAGGGATAATGCTTGTAGCTGAATAGTCGATAGTGTTATACTTGAGTAATTGGAAGCATATTTCTCTGGAGATTCGGGAAAAGAAGCTTGCGTCTCGGTCTGTTTTAAACTTTTCATTTATTTCAAGATCACATCTTCAGTACGATTTTTACTAACAATATCAATGTAATCTTTGAATTTGAAACGTTGATCTTCTGACAGATCAAATAATGTATGTGAACGTAATGAGATATTTCGTTCCAATTCTGGTATTCTAGACTTAATTTCATCGACATAATTGAGAGTAAGACGTTTCAAAGAGCGATGATTTGGGTGAATATGGTTACGGCATTATGGGTTATTTTAATTATCCGAAGAGTTGCAAGGATCCTGTGACAGTGAAGGAACTCAATGGGTTTCTTAGTTATTCTGTCAAGCTTGCTATAGCGAATACTAGAATCAATTTCCTGAGAAGCTGTATAGTCAAAGGCGAATATCCGAAACCATTTTTCAAATCTTTACCCCGTAACCATATTCACCCAAATCATCGCTCTTTGAAACGTCTTACTCTCAATTATGTCGATGAAATTAAGTCTAGAATACCAGAATTGGAACGAAATATCTCATTACGTTCACATACATTATTTGATCTGTCAGAAGATCAACGTTTCAAATTCAAAGATTACATTGATATTGTTAGTAAAAATCGTACTGAAGATGTGATCTTGAAATAAATGAAAAGTTTAAAGCGGACCGAGACGCAAGCTTCTTTTCCCGAATCTCCAGAGAAATATGTTTTCAATTACTCAAGTATAACACTATCGACTATTCAGCTACAAGCATTATCCCTTGGTCCTAAATTTTATAGTACGTCTACTAACATTATTGAACTCAACGCTAAAATCTAGTTTGAAAGCCTCATTCGACAGACAAATGACCTTATTCCAGTATCTAATAAAGATTTTGAGCATTTTAAAACAACTCTTGTGGATTGTTGTAATCAGTATGTAAACAAAACACCTACAATTAGCCGATTACTTACAAAAGAACATAAATCTCAATTATCTGATCTTCGGAGAAATCAGGACTTAGTGTTATGTCGCCCAGACAACGGTGCAGGAATTGTCCTTATGGATTGTCTTGACTATGTTACCAAAATATCTTCGATATTATCTGATCCTGTTAAATTCTCTATTGAGACCGTTCAAAAAGACACAACTGAAAAAACTGAACAGATGCTAATTAAAATTTTAAAGAAAATGGAAGATGAGGCTATTATCAATTGTGACCTCTATGGACTGCCAAACGTTCATAAGAATAATGTCCCACTACGTCCTATAGTTGATATGAACAATTCTCCTTATCACTTGATCGCTAAATGGTTAGTTGACATTCTACAACCTGTTAAAAATCATATCAAAAAATACAATTCTTTTGATTCCTTTGACTTTGTCGACTCAATTAGAAATATCAACGTAACCGGTAAGAAAATGTTCTCATTAGATGTCACTTCTCTTTTTACAAATGTTCCCCTCACAGAAACCATTTGCTTTTTATGTGACTATATTGAAAACAATAATCTTGATATGCGTATCCCGAAACAATACCTTAAAGAACTACTTCTGCGATGTACGCTCAACGTGCAATTTAGATTTAATGATGCTTTCTATAGACAAATAGATGGAGTTGCAATGGGCTCTCCATTGGGTCCTCGCCTGGCTGATTGATTCACGGCTAATCTAGAAAAATCGGCACTTCGACCAATAATTGAGAGGTTTCATTTGTATAAGAGATATATGGATGACACTTTCATTATTTGCGAAGAAGATAGTGACCTCAATGATATCTTGAATATTTTCAATAACTGTCACCCATCAATCCAATTTACCCTAGAAGCAGAGACAAACCATGAATTTCATTTTCTTGATATCCGTTTAAAAAGATTGCCTGACAGTTTTTTACAGAGATCGATATATAGAAAACCTACTTGGAATGGACAATACACGAACTTCCATAGTTGGGTTTCATTAAGTAGAACAAGGAACTTAATTCATTCTTTATCCTCAAGGATCAAGCGAATTTATTGCAATGACACAATAGATGGGGAACTATTTCATCTTCGACAGACCCTCATCAAAAATGGTTATCCACCGAGATTCATTGATAGAAACTTGGCACCTAGACCTCATGACAAAGCATTGACAGTAGAGAAAAAAACGCTATTTATGAATATGGAATTTAAAGGAGACACGGCTGCCGAAATCCTAAATAAACGGATTTCGAAATCATTGAATAAAACATTCCACGCAGCTAAGCTCCGAATCATTTTCTCTAGCCGACCTACCATTCTGGGGTGTGTTAAGGACAAACTTCCGCTTTGGGCCACTTCAATGTGTATATATAAGTTTACTTGGTCATGTGGGGCATGCTACATAGGCCGCACAAAGCGATCATTATCCAAACGCATCTCGGAACATTATCCGGCTTGGCTCTTAAAAGGGCAACGAAAAACAATCACGAGTTCGATACAGGAGCACTTAATCAACTGTAGACACATCGCTCCAAAGGACTCTTCGTTTGAAATAGTTTACATAGTCAAAGGAACTGAATCGAAGGGGGTTCGAATCAATATTTTATGCACCGCAGAGGCACTGGCAATCCACAAACTCAAGCCTGAACTTTGCATGCAGAAACGATTTGTCCAACCTCTCATCCTTCTTTGGCCCTAATTCCCTTAATGGGTATGTTTCTGTGTTTTGTTGTTGTTGTTGTTTTTCCTGCACTTTTATTTAATTATTATCGGTAAATTTTTGAAATTACTATTTTGCACTTTAAACTCTAATGATTTATTATTATTATTAGAGTAAATGTTAGAAAGTTGTAATGGGATTTCGTTGTAAATGGGACAAGGCATTGACAATTTGCGATCGCCCACTGCAAAAAACTTCTTCCTAAGTATTTAAGAACGGAAACTGACTTATCAAGTTAAAAGCCTGACCTTAGGGTTCATGAAACAGTTGCATGAGACCGGGTCCATATTTTCTAAACCTTACCCGTGATACGAGAAACTGTTAGTGAAAAGTAAGGTATGTGTACTTTTTTTATTAGCTATTTCATACAAACCAATATCAGATCATAATTTCCGGCAACAGATTTAAAAATACTGACAATGGGTCGTTTGAACTTGTTAAATCGTTCTTCAACGTTTTTTAAACTCTTGACTTACTGCATTTCAATCCACCCACTTTTGTTAAAATAGTCAGCTGATATCTTTAGCTACAATCGAGTAAATACGATCCAACAGCGAGTGTATGGTCTTCTACTTGATCATTGACTTTACATCATTTATATTCCTAGAATCAGATACCCATCGTAGTTTCTCACAAAACAAATAGGAATTACCAATCAAACTTTTTTATACAATTGATTGTTACTTGTATTTTTTCAAGTTAAATTACTTTTCAAATGTTCTTGACTCATAGTTATGTTACCTATTTATTCCTTTAGTACACACAATTCTGACACAACTAAGTTCATAGTATCGGAAAGACTGTTATATTTGACCACCTTTCAACTTTCAGAAAATTTAGTCGCTCTTTGTTCACTAACTTATCCCAAAAGAAAATATAGTAGGAAACCACATGGATTATTTATTGTTTAAATCTACAACATTATTGTTTGATCTGAAGTATACGAGACAACTTTAGTTCTTTTTTTCCGGAAGCCCCAGGGTTCTATTGTTCGTGTATGAAACAAATATCACAGAACTTCTACAATCATAAGAAAAACATCAGATAATAATTTGTAACTAAATACACTTTATGGTTAATAGTTAATGTTCTTTCCTTTAGTAATATGATGTTCATGTATGACTTGTTTCTGGTTAAATTTGCCCTTAATTAATATGAAACTTTCATCTAATCATTTATCTGTTTGTACATTTATAGGCTGGACATGGAACAGAGGCAAGTAAACGTCGTGGTTTAGTTGCTGGTCTAGATGGTGAAGACTTGACTATTCGTGTTCCTGCTGGAATAACTGTATTATTTGGAGGTCAAGGAACATCATCATCTAATGGATCAGAACAACGAATACTTGGGAATTTGGATCAAGTCGGTCAAAAATTACTAGTAGCACAAGGTGGTATAGGTGGATTTCACCAAAATGGGTATATTGGCTCACCGGGTCAAGCTCACAGTATCGTCTTAGACTTAAAGGTGATAATTTATTATCTTTTGATAAAAATCAATCCAACCACTCATTAAATGTTATCCCAACCTTCAATAATCAACATAAACTCAATTGTGTTCAGAATCATAGAATAAATTGTCAGCGATAACTGACATCCAATTATTCTTACTGAACAAGATCTTTTTGTTATGAAACCAGGGGAGAATACACAGTTGGTACTCATTCAATTCATAGTCGATTTTGGGTTTAAAAATAAAATTAAGCCAACTGTTTACTTCTGTTAATTGATTCTGTTATATTGTAAAGCTAAATATTTATCTTGCTTAGGTTTAAGTCAGTTTTTGTCGATTCAACAAAGGTTATTCATGTTTTGACTAATCTAGAACCGTAAATTTAAGGTAGGTTTAGTTTTTAAAAAAAGTCGAATATTATGTTCAGCTACTCATTAATAAGTTGTTTATTTATTTAAACACATAAACATTTGTACAAGGAGGCACCAAATAGATATGCGCCACATAAATCATTCGATTTGTGTGAGGGCTTGGATACTTCCCGGGTGCTCAAACCGAAGCAGGTGGTTTTGTTAGGGGGCCACACGCGGAGCCTTCGGCTTAAAGGTTCAATCCATGATGCAGTGCAGCAACGTTAGTAGATGCATTCGCATGGCAGTCGGTGACCAACAATTGGTTCATACACCATTTGTTCCTTCAAGATACTGGAGCCCATGTACACCATTGGTTTGCAATCAGGGTTTTACAACTCCCTTAGGTGAACTCTCTATTATAAGTTAGTTATCTTCAACATTATATTATCACATTTAATAATTGATTCCTCTTTCAATATAGCTTATGGCTGATTACAGTTTGATTGGATTTCCTAACGCTGGTAAATCCAGTTTATTAAAAGCTTTATCTGGTGCACCTGCAAAAATTGCCAGTTATCCATTCACTACAATCAAACCACAAGTTGCCAAATGCATATACTCAGATCATCGTAAGATAAGTATAGCAGATTTACCAGGTAAATATCCGTACAAATTAAATTCAAATTGTTACTGTATTCATTAATTTTCGGTCCAGTATAAGTTCTGACAATATTTTGTGCTCAAATGTTCAAATCATCATTGCTGATGTATTTAAATATAAAGCAAAAAGTACATTCACTGAAGAAATCCTTTTTGACTTTACTTTCATATACTCTATAAACAAATTGTATGTTTACATAGAATATATAAAATGTGTCTAGCAGTGAAATTCAAGACGCGTGTTTCATCCTATTTGAGACTCGTCAGCTGAATGCACTTGCATCTCAGAGTTGATATTCACTTCAGGACTCAAACTCACTAGTGTTGGATTCAAACACCATCACGTTATCCACTTAGCTACTGAATCCAGATAGTCACTTAAATTTCAATCTATATGTTAACATCACGATAGTCCAAACTATTGAAAACTAGAGTGAAGTTTATACAAGCTGCAAAAATAAAGTGGCTATCTGGTTAACACGCTAACATTTGAAGCGAACGCTAGTGGGTTTGAGTGTTGAGGTGAATTTCAACTCTTAGAAGAGTCTGGTACATCCAGCTGATGAGTCTCATACAGAATGAAACGCGCGTCTTAAATTCCACTAATAACCAGACTTCATGTATTCCATATAAACTTGTATCATAATAACTACATTGATGCACATATATCAGCAAAGACTTATCACATTTCAGTTAGTATATGAACAGTGTGATAATTTAAACCCCTATTTTTGAGTTAAGACTGTGTTGATTAAAGTATTAAGCATGTGAGTTTTGGTCAAGAATTGACGAAAAAGTTCTATGGGATTAGTTATAGGATAGGGGTTAAAATTTCTAACACTTGAGGCATATTCATTAAGATAAACACTGTGTTCATGACCGAAAAGTTGGAGTAAAGGCCATATAATATGAACGAAAGTCATGAGTTCTAAGTGGTTTTTTTTAAATATTATTCATTTGAACACATAAACATTAGTACAAGGAGGCACCAAATAGATATGCTCCACATAAATCATTCGATTTGTGTGAGGGCTGGGATACTGTCCGGGTGCCCAAATCGTAGCAGGTGGTTGTTTAGGGGGTCACACCCGGAGCCAAACATTCGCTTCTCACCCTCTCAATTTTGTAAACAACACCCCGCCTCGAGAAAGCAGTGAGTAGGACTTCCCTGGCAGTGGTTGTATGCATGTGGCCGTGTGAGAGCATTTGGAGAGGGAGAGCAGACTCTCCCCACTCTCGGCCGTACCAGGGCATTTGGGGACATTACGTCTGATAATATAGTTCATTGAATAAAAGAAGTGAATCCGACAATAAAATATGGTCAGTCTGAAGTTAATATAAGAAACGAGAAAGATCTGATAGACTGTTCTGTTAGCACAGATCAGGGTTTAAATTTTGGTTGGCTAAATGTTCTATAGTGTAAAGTAGGTTAAGATGTGAACTTTTTACAATCTTTGACCGGACCTTGTAGATAGCGTCAAAGGGTTAATTTAGTAGTGAATATCTTGATTTCACTACATGCAACAGAATTGAAGACGCAATTTATTTGAGCCATATTGGAGTATGCTCTTGGATAAGGTAAAAAGGAGGCCTTGACAAATGATCTACCTACCCAGTTCTATAGAAACTGGTAAACTGGTGTATACACATAGAATTGGTCGGTCATGGCAACTTATCTTTCAACTGAAGCTGTATAACTGGATGACCACCATATAGCATGCAAAGATCTACTGTATAAGTTTGTCTTTCAAAAAGATTTTTCCGGACAATTTATATATATATATATATATATATCCATCGGCACCCTCTTTGTTTTTTGTGGGACTATATGAAATCATAATCTTTATAATATCAATGTATAATGATAATCCTTAGTTATAATTGCTACACATTGTATCATTAGAACAAAGATAATAGTTGACTATATTAGATTTACATTTAATTTGTCATAAATTTATTATAGATTATTAGTTGTAAAATTAAACTTTATAAAGCGAGTTTTATGGAGAATTATTCGGATTCCTGAACGGGATTTGTTACAGATTCACCTCAGTTGGAGTACCATGGAAAACCGAGGAGCACTAGACATATGTTTCGTCCTATTGTGAGGCTTCTTATCAGCACGAATTCACTGAGGTTGCAAATATGTACAGTTGGTCATTAATGCTGTCGTAAAACCTGAATATCCTGTATCCAGTAGTGGATGCGCGCTTCATAGGAATTTCATACTAAAACGAGACATTGCTCTAGTTCACCGTGGTTATCATTAGTATCCTAATATAACTTTATTTTTTATTCTACCCTAATTGTTTACTGTTTGCTCGGATGTAGTTTTTACCCCAAAACATATTTTATTTATTTGAACACGTAAAAATAGGTACAAGGGGCACTAGATACATATTCGCTACACGTCTGAGTTCTGGTGGGAGCGACCATAGTACTTTGTGAATTAATTATCATCTCATCAAATTTGTGTGAGGGCTGGGGTACTGACCGTGTGCCCAGACCGAAGCAGATGGTTTACTTAGGGGGGCTACGCCCGGAGCCTTCGACCTAAAGGTCTGATCCACAAGGCGGTGGAGTATCGTAAGAAGATGTAGTCTCATGATAGCCGATGATCAACGACTAGTTCATACACCATTTGTTCCCTCATGATACTAGAGCCCATGTACACCATTGGTTTGAAATGAGTGTTTTCCAACTGCCCTAGGTGGACTATTCGTTTCCATCAACCCGGTTAAGGTGCTGGACATTCACTTTTCGTCTTCTCAATATCGTAAACAGTAATAATGCCGCGAGATGGCAGTGAGTAGGGCTTCCCTGGCAGTGTTTGTATGCACATAGCCATGTGAGAGCATTTCGAGAGGGGCGCTGACTCTCCCCACTCTCGGTCGTACCAGGGTATTTGGGTGGCAGATAAAACATAACATCATTAAGAATTTTTATGTGGTAATCTACAACTGGTAAGTCATTGCTTGTGATGAGAATATCCGATCCCTTTAAATTCACATTCCATTATAATTTTTATTGTATTATGTATAATCGGTCTGTTTTTATTGATTTATTCTTTTTTTACACTATTTGTTCTAGGTCTCGCTGATATTTATGCTCAATATGATGCACAAATAAATCAAAATAACAATGATCAATCTGATTCAAAGGCATCTTTACCGAGTTTAAGACATACGAACTTTTTAAAACATGTTGAACGTAGTTCATGCATACTTCTTGTGTTAGATTCACTTGGATTTTGTAAAGATCAATTTAGTTCAAGACGTAATGCATTAGCTGTTGCTTATTTAGTTTTAAATCAAATGGAACGATGGTCTAATGGTTTACTTCTTGAAAAACCAATGGCTTGTATTTTGAATAAAGTAAGTTTAATTAATTAGACAATTATATTTGTCTTTATATTGTACAGGTTTTATTTTACTGTGTATAGATTGCTGTCTTTAAAATAAAGCTGTTCGACACACATTCTTCCGAATTGAAGCGTCATTATTCATGTACATGTTACCACATGATATACCCATCATTAAAATGACTAGAAGTATTTACGATCGAATGAATGGATTGTGATAAACCACTTTTCGCCACACAACGGCAGTGGCGTCATAGCTGTTGGAAGGAAGTGCAAAGTTTTAAACGTATGCTTATTCGGTTAAATAAACAAATTTTCTAGCGTTTGTTGTGTTAAACAGTTTTATTGCAAATAATAAATACTTGTTTGTCATCACCTTACAGTTATTACTGTCATTAACCAAGTGTGTGATCATTACGTGACATTCTTACATCCCTAGATTGATACTACCGGTGCAATGGATGAAGCTTTAGAAACAAAATATTGGCTTGAACGTATGGATTCATCTGAAGCAAAACAACATTCACAACTTCCTCCAAAGTTGTTACCTAGTCTGACACCCAAATTTGAATCGATCGAACTAGTCTCTGCTTTGCGTCACACAAATATTCCAGGTAAGTTTAAATCTCATCGACTGATTGGATTATTCTATATTACTATTACTATTTGCAGTAAATTTTTATGTGAAGCAACTAAGTCGTTATTGACATAATGCACTAATTCTTGGTACTTCAAAATCCTTTGTTGTATATAGTCTGTTCGTTCTGTCCTACACCACGGCTGTGAAACGTGGCCATTAAGTGTAGAAGATACTCGTAAGCTACTAGTATTTGACCACAGATGCTTTAGAAATATAGGTCGTATCTTCTGGGATCACCGGGTCAGTAATAGTGAACTTAGACACATGATATTAGGGAATTATGGTAAATCAGTTGATGGGGTCGTAAATTTTCATCGACTAAGATGGTTGGGCCATGTGTTGCGTATGCCTAAACACCGACTACCACGACGTGCAATGCTAACCGGTGTTCGGGATGGTTGGAAGAAAGTTAGGGGCGGTCAAACCAAAACGTGGCATCAGTGCTTGAAGTCACTAACTTCTAGTCTGAGCCATGTTAGTAGATGTATACTACTTGGTTGGGGTTCTCGTGACCATCATAACCATTGGTTGGAGAATGGGTGGTATGGCTCATAATCGATCACAATGGCGTAGATGTATACACTCTTTGTCTTCCATTAAACTATTTGATTAAAATTGCTTTATATCTTATTAGAAATTCATTATTGTCATCAAATTTCGTACACTTAATGTTGGTCAAATGGCTTGTTTTGTTTTTATTCCGACTATCTTCTAAAAGTCACAGCATTGATGTATAACATATAAACTAAATTTTGATTAGCTTATGAATTGTCAGTTTATTATATCGTTTGATGGTTATACGTACTTATGATTTGTCGATTGTAAATAACTGACTGTATGATTTGTACAACATTTACTCCCAGTCTGTAAATTATCTCAATACAGTTTGTATTATTGGTATCTTGCATTTGGTGACTCAGTCGAACAACAAGTCTGTTTGAAATCCCACTTAAAAATTATTAACAAGTTCTGGTTAATAAAAAAATGGAATGATCCACAACAAGTTTATTGAAATGATGAAATATGTTAATATCGTCAAACGTTAGTATCTTTAATTCACCGATAACTTGGTAAATGTCTACATATTCTTAGGTAACTGCATATGGAAGTCAATTACTGTAGTTAGTAGAAGTTTCAACATAAATTCTCTTCTGTTATCAAACATGAAGAAAGAGAGATCAATTTCGATATCATTGATGCTAATGACCTGAAATTGTACTTCATCATCAGGAAGCGAATGCAAAAAAATATCGACTGCTCCACGCCAGCTTGTCACAAAGATACTGGATATTAAAAAACCTAGTGAAATGTATATGCAAACTATAAAAAGATAACGACTTATCAAAATCATACCGTGTCACTTAAACAAATTACTAAGTTATATCAGTAATTCTCCTAGTTCACTTCTTAGTTAAAGTTGACACAAGCATTATTGCGTTACATACCGATGAAGGCTTCGTCAATCAATAGTCGAGTTCGAAGAAAATACTGTTTTGACGAAACGAATATTAGGGAAGCGGTAACTTTTAAAACTAATTCACAGATTACTATTGTTGTTTATACTTTTATTACGTGATCATCTCATAAACTCGAATATTTCCAGATGTGTTTTACCCGTATTGTAAGCTTTCATAGACTCTCTAACTGATGTTATCTGCTTTACTCAGTCAGTCAGTCACTGACTGAGTTTTACTACTCCCTATTTATTACTTGTTAATTATCCACCTACTGCTCCATTTTCTATCACCTACAACCTGATTTTGTGTAAAGAATGGTTTTTGGAAAAATGGCTGTCTGCTACCTTGTTATATGACCGGAATGAATCCTGGGATTTGAAGAAGACGCGTTCTGATGTTTTAGGTGTTTACATGATTTGGTGACTGTTCAAGGTTTACTTTTGTCGGTTGAACGTGTCACTGTTCAAAGCTTAAGATGTTGGTGTGTAAATGAAAAAGTATACTTACTGTGGATAATTGTAAACCGGCATCTTATTGGTAAATATTGTCAAGTGATTAAGAAATGGATAGAATAACTAAATGAGTATAAGAAATATATCATCACAAAAATCCATCCTAATTTATATGTCCGTTCGGTACAGTACGACAATTTGTATAAAACATTTGAAGACAGTATGCCAAACTATACGTGCACATTTTCAACTATTCATCTTGTAAACCTTGTTTCATAAGTCAAAGAAAGTAGAAAACCTGCTTCTAGTTAGAAGCCATGACCAGTAAAGTACAGTCTTGTAGAATGTGAGGCAGTTATCTGCCAATGGCATTAGATTAATGTTCGTGGAATTTCACGAGCTCACTGAAGCTCGAGAAATAAACTATTGGATACTAAACTAGTTGATTAAGAGTCAAGCGTTCGCTGAGAGACCTAAAGATCCTCTGTTCACTCCCAGGTACGATTGTGGGTGTGGACTGCTGAAGATTTTCGAACTAGAAAGAAAACGTTATCCATTGCTTCCATATGTTCAGTGATTGTACAACATAGATTGCTTCATGGTTTTAATAACTTGCTGAGTAAATCGCCAATGTTGTTGTCATTTTTTTCTCTTAGAATTGAAAGAGTCATTGCGCAACTGGCTTGATCAAATTGAATTAAGAAAGCGAAAAGACAACACATCTGTACAAATAAAATCACAACAAACGAAAGAAAAAAGATTCTTAAGTGACATCCAACCAACCTACTACTAAGGTCTTTTTTATTCATTTCTTTGGTTTCTTCTGTTTCATATCTGTACTACTTTCGTTACTTGTGTGTGCATGTGATTAACTGTATATAGAAATGAATTTTTGTATTTCAAAGTTTTCTTTGTGATATAAAACAGAGGGATGGTTTTATATTCCCTTATAGATATTACATTTACCGTTGTTTGCTTGTCCTATATATACAAAGAGATACTTCGTAAAGCTTTTTGAAATCCCTGCTTCTACTGACGTGAGAAATCATTAGAGTTTTGTTCGGCGGATATTAAAAACTAGTTGTTGTCAGAGCATGAAGAGAACTAGGTTACTGAGATTCATCTGATCTGAGTTTCGTATCTTTCAGTTTTCAGATTCAACGCTAGTAATCTGATCCTGAATACTAACGCCGTTTCATTTCGGGATAGAGTCAAAACCCCATCCTTAATCGGAAACTAGTTTGCTGCAGTAGGATTCAGAGGTATATAACATTGTGGGTACTCGTTGCTGACGAGTTCAAAGTTATGATAAAATGATTGTCAGAGGACTTGCGTCTTCAGTTGGTTCACCGTATCCAGGCAGTCAGTTGAAAGAGGTCTTCGTATTTGATATATAAAAACCAAAATGGGACAAAAAAGGTTATTTACTAAAAATAACTCATATTTCAATTCATGGCGTTTATCAAATATGGGAGCTTTAATTGCTTATTAGACGAAATGTGCTGGTTATCCGGAGCCTGGTCACGTACGTGATTCACGTGGCAAGTGCATGGTCTTAAGATTTTTTTGACCCCACTAACAAAATAGTCGCACATTTAACTCTGAATTCTCCAGGATAATTACATCATATCTAAGCGCTTTTAAGTGAGAAAATTGTTTACATATTGGACGTATGTTGAAAATTTTAATCAATATCAGTAAGTGAAATCGTTGTTGAGTACTAGGTGATGGTATGATCATCAACGACTGGTCAAATCAACGCGGAGTTATGATAGAGACTACTTGGCTTGGTTGTGAATATACAGTCGTTGCAATTATCTCCTCTCCATACAAGCAAGTTCTATCACCAACCTTAATGTTATCATAAGAGGTTTTTATAAGCGATACGTCTGACTGACACATTACGCCAGTTTGGACAGTAATGTGGATTCGATATATGATCAGGTAGATTAAGCAGTTATATCATGGCGAGTCAACTATACTCTAGCTATAAGTTTGTTACATAGATAAGTGCATTGGCATCGAACTTTGGCATGAGTTCCATATGTAGATTACATTTTTGGACCATGATATCAAAGTTTGACGGTTCGTTCGGCATATATTTCTTTTACTGTTTTAGCACCGACCTAGAGGTTATCTTGGTCTTACGCCTACCTATGGTCTTTGATAGTGGTACGTTATACCTGCTGGCTCAATTTTTTGTCGACATCATTAATGCCTTAAGTGACTGAGATGCTAACAATAGTTCTGTCTTGAGGTACTGCAGAAGAGGCCCCAAGGATAACATCTTTCCCCGTGACAAAAAAAACACGTTTCGGATTTGACTATAGTTTCCTATCGAGACTAATTTGATGAACTTTTGATTTCCGTCTTGTTTCGGGAGCCTCCATATATAACATGGTCCTCTTCTTCCTCAAAGCAAAAGTTCTATGACTATTGCTGATATACAGACGACGCAATATTGACTGTTTATTACCAAGTGTTAATACAAAATATTACTCTGATCTGTTATTGAGGTGTAGTCGGTTGACACCAACGCAAACTAAAAAGAGGAAATAGTGGTAGATATTGAGGAAAGTCCACAGTGAGACTTGATGCGAATACAGGCAACAGTGTATCGAAATATCACCTTTTTCCTCAACCCGGGGTATATAGTGCATTGTTTTTCCCGAAATGTACCCTGTGAGAGGAAATGTCCCGAAATTAACACGTTTATCTCCCCCAAAATCTCACGAGGGTAAACACTGAACCCAAATAAAAGATAACCAAATGTCAGTTCAGATACCAAACATTATTTCGTAAATTACGACTAATCTGTAGTGACCTACTTTTATCAAGAGAACACGATTGGTTTGATGGAAGCAATTATTATTATAACCAATTGTACCACGGGTAGTTTTACTGTATTTGTTTGTTTAACTGTACTAAAGACATTCCTCCTTCTGTTGATTATGACCTTGCACGAGTTCGGTTACGCTCTGTAACCACACTTGTACTCCTTTCGCACGATTTCGGTATTTCGATACCACGAGATCGCCAACAATTACATCTCGACTACAGCCATCAACTGACTTCTGATATTTGGCCTACGGGATGTCTTATTGGTTAACTACCACGCAGTCTTCCTGTAGTGGTGATCATCGTCGACCGTCACTCGACCCCACACTACAAATCTACCCGCATATATCGTTCTGACAGTGATTCCGACAAACCTTCAGGTTTCAGGGGGGAGAATTCGTGGCTGAGGATAAGCTGAATTCCCATTTGCGTCTTAAACTAAGCAACCAAACAAGAGGAAGCGGGAATGGTTATCCGCACTGTTGCAGTCCATGACGGCGTACGTGTTACATTCGTTGTCGTTTTTGCGGGTGCTGTAATCAAACGAAGTATAAATGAATGATAATTGTTAGGGATTGTTCATGGACTATCATGAAATATATTCTAACAGGATAATTAGTAGGTAACCAGACTACATACATCATTATTCCTTTGTATCACAAACTTTCATCCGACCTGTTGGATATTGTTACACGATTTAATATCCTTAAATTATCTCCAATTTATAAGTTACAGTCCCTCGCATTCAGCCAATTTCGGCTTGATCCCGTATAATTGTTATTTTCTGTTTTACGATGTGATATAAATGAAGATTCATATATCAGGTGCTGATGTTTGTGTTCCAGATTAAATGAGCTAGGCCAGGCGAGAAGCAATCACACAGAGGATCTATAAGGATTCTGAGTTGACTAAAATCTGTTTAACTTGTGATTCATTTAGAACAGGGACATTGACGAAGAATTCGGTATCTTTACTTGCATACTTACGCCCGTTGCCCATCATGGAGATGCGTAGGCCGCCCATCAGCATTCTCCATCCAACTCTCTCCTATACAATCCTTTCCAGTGGCTACTCATTCTTTTAACTTCTGCTTCCAATTAACGATGCAGTGTGTAATTTGACCTTCCTCTTTTTCATTTCCCTTCAGGATTTCAAGTTAGCGCTTGCTGCGCGATGCAGTTTGATGATTTCCTCAATGTATGTCCGATCTACTTACAACGTCTTTCCCTGATTTCTTCTCCAGCTGGAAGTCAATTTGCTATCTCCCCCATTGGGTTTTTGCTGATGGCCTAAATAGAAAACACAACGCCACTATAATCTTCAATCACAGGCCGTGTCCAATAAAGTATAAAGGTGAATGACGTGTGTAGTGTTTATTTGAACATATAAAGTAGCGCAGATACCAATCAACAAGTTGATTTTATCCGGTCATGTTCGATACGATCAATGCAAACAAACAATGTTTGTTGAATATAAATGTGAGCGTCACCAAGAAGGAAGAAATACGGTCCTCTATTGTAGTTTCAGTTTCAGTTTGGGAAGAACAGGAGGCCCGATGGCCTGTGTTAGTCCTGGCAATGATGGTCCCTCAGTTGATCCAACTTTCTTTTGAAAGAATCGACGGATGGAGTCTCAACCACGTGCTGAGGAAATGAGTTACACTCGTTGATGATTCGATGGGAAAGTCGATAGTCAGCTGACAAGTAATTTGTTCTTGGCTTGAGAACTTTCTCGGAGTGTTCTCGTAAATTCTCTGTTTTGGAAGACAAGAAAAATGAGGGCATATCAGATGCAAATTTGGCACTAAGCAATTGGAAAACTGTAATTATGTCGCCTCTAATTCTGCGATAAGACAACGGGAAAAGGTTCAGCTTGGCCAGTCGAGCTTCATACGGAAGCTCCGCTATTCTGGGGATCGGCTTAGTTGCCGTTCTCTGAACCTTTTCCAGAAGCTCACTGTCTTTTTTTAAGCAGGGGCTGGCCGCTTGTATGCAGTAACGAAGTTTGGGACGTACGAACACTGTATACAAAGTCAAAAACGTTTTAGCGTCGACATGACTAAAAGCTCTACGTATTGACCATAACGTTCTAAAACCTTTGGCGGCTGTTGCACAGCAGTGTGCAGTAGTCTTTAAGTCTTGACTAACGATAACTCCTAAGTCACTATATGTCTGGACGACAGGTAGCTCATTGTTATTCATCGTGTATGTATCTGTACCTTGATGACCGATATGCATCACGAACACTTGGAAGTACTTATCGGCAACTGCCAGGTCTGAGATCACTCAGATATTTTCTTCAGGTCATTTTGGAGTTCTAGGCTATCACCCTCACATCGTACCGTTCTCCATATCTTGACATCGTCAGCATATAGCAAGACCGATGATGATAGGAGACGAGGAAGGTCATTTACACACAAGAGGAATAGCACTGGCCCAAAAGCTGTCCTGGGGCACTCCACTAAGCACAGTTCCCCAGCTAGATAATTTTGAGTTCACTCGAACTCTTTGTTGACGCCCAACTAGGAAGTCTTTTATCCACATAAATAGATTGCCTCCAATCCCGACATTTCTTAACTTATATAACAGCCGGTTGTGCGGAACTTTGTCAAAAGCTTTTGGTCCACCAAAGAGCGCACCAGCTTTCACGAGCCACTAATAAGTTAGTGAGACAGAAAATACTGAATTTGTGTGTCAGTATATTAATTTTTCCCTTACCTATTCTTCTGTCAATGTTAGCATTTCGACATCGAGTTGTAACAGTTGTTTGGACCCGTGTTCGGCCGACTTCATAGCTCTCGATTTTGAAGTTCCTGGTATTTACGGCTTTCTTACGATGAACTTTGATCGAGTGAGCTTGGCTGACTAGGATATGACTTATGAAACGTTTGCTGCTATTGACTTGGTGTATGAGCAAGTGCTTTACTCATGACACAGACACAGAATCTACAGAAATCGATAGCTTTTAATTACCCGTAATAATGCTGATCATACCGATGTTTGCAAGAAGTAGAAATAACTACGTACACTGCTCCTAGACACGAATGATCGCTAATAAAAATCTTCTATTTCGTTCATAATCACTTGAACAATTCAAATAAATTCGTCTGGCTGTTATGCATTTGCTTATTGTATCGATTACTGAAGACAAGCCAAAATGATTGCGGGTGTTTAAAGGTCACGTTACATAACGCGACCTTGAAAACCCGTGTTGTTGACTTCCATATGGTAAGAAAGTCATTTAAGACTTTTATGTACAGTGTTTTCGATCTCTTTCTGTTAGCGAGTTTGCAGTACATTTTAATTTTTCCACCGAGCTGCTCACTTACATTATTATTATTTTTTCAGATCCTTCAGCATAAAAGAAAGTATAGACAGGGTTCTTCACACCCTCAATACAGCATATCTTCAGATTTGATGCAGTCCTGCTGAAGATTGAAAGTTAAAGTTATTTTGCATCTTGCAGCATATATGACTCCGGGATGTTTATCAATAAAGATATTCTCTCTAGATTATTACTTTGCATTGCCAAATGATTTACTGGATATAGGGTATTCAAAGTTTGCAAGATGTTTTTCACATCGGATCCCGATTATTCGAGTTTATGGCACAACACATACAGGTAACTCAAATGTGCTTTCACAAGTTTCTCAGGCCAGAAAATATGTGCCAATGTACACGGGGTTTTGCCGTACATTTTCGTTGAGCTGCCAAATGTGGAGTCAGATATTCACGAATTCGTCCAGTCGTTTGTTCTCAGCCTTGAAAAATCCATTCGTGCAAAGCTTAGCACTCTTAATGTCAAAGATGTCATAGTTTTTGACGCTGCGGTGGTATCTGGTTTGTAAGTTAGGTTCGTATTTCACCATAGTATAGTTCGATATACGGTTATCATGAATCAAAAAAACCTTTCATCAAGCTTTACCTTGTGGACCCCAGTTTGGTTTCCGTCTGTTCCGAGATATTGCTGAGTGGGGTCGTATTAAATCGCCCCTTTCAAACTTATGAATCACATATTCCATACCTATTACAGGTTTCATCGTATTACTTATATTATTTGGTTGTAGTTTTGTGTGGATTATAATCTGTTCGGTATGAACCTGCTTTATGCAGGGTATTTCAGATTCCGAAGTAAGTGTACAGGTTCATTTATAGCTTGTAGCCTCAAATTCTGTAGGATTTCCGTCGTTGGTAAGGAGCTCGGAAAATATATGGAATCCCAAAAAATTTGGTCCGTAAGTTACTACAATCATGTGTTTCACACTTTAATCAATAACTGCGTGATGGGTGGGTAGTGAAACTGGAATTGATCCAAGTGTCACTAAGTGTCCTGGTACGGCCGAGAGTGGGGAGAGTCCGCTCTCCCTCTCGAAATGCTCTCACACGGCCACGCGTATATAGCCTCTGCCAGGGAAGTCCTACTCACTGCCTTCTCGTGGCGGCGGTGTTGTTTACGAAAATGAGAGGACGAAATGTCCGGCGCTTTAACCGGATTCAAAACCAATGGTGCACATGGGCTCCAGTATCCTGCGAGAACAAATGGCGTATGAACCAATTGTTGGTCACCGGCTTCCATGGGACTGCATCTCCTTACGATGCTCCACTGCCATGTGGATCAGACCTTCAGGTCGAAGGCTCAGGGTGTGGCCCCCTAAGAAAACCACCTGATTCGGTTTGGGCACCCGGTCAGTACCACAGCCCTCACACATATCGAATGAGATTTGTGTGGCGTATATGTATTTGGTGCCTCTTTGTACCATTATGTATGTGTTGAGATAAGTGTCTGAATATTCTAACAGCCCCAATGTGCTCGCGTTCACTGTCATGAATAATTTCAAGTAATTGTGTAACACAAACTCAGAACTACAGACTTGTCCCTCCGTATTGTGAGGCACTTTTATTCTAATTTCTCCACCCCATTTTCACTGTATATATAAATCCTGAGTGCTGTTGATTGTTCAAACCTTTCCTCGATTTTATCTCTTTTTCCCGAATTATATTCCTGATGTCTAGTCTATTTTACTAGTACAGACGACTGTCATGACTATTCGTCTCGTTAACCCCCTCCTAGTGTACTGATTTGGTATGGTAGCGTGCGGCGATTCACGTTTTTGCCAAGTCCTAAGCTGTTTATATCTGAATTATTAAAAGCATGGAAAATTACTTCATCTACTGTTATTTTGGACAAAGATAAATGTAAATAAACATATTTTATATCTCATTTATCAAGATATGGAATTGTCTCTCGGGAATGTGCAACTGACTTGTAGAGACAAAGAAATTGTTTGAAGAAACAATTGATATCTTCTACTAGTCGTATGCACAGGAAATTAAACAACTAGCTAGTTGTAGTTCATTGCCTAGTCATTGGTTTATTGTCAATTAGCATTGATAGCCTTAACTTCGATACCAGAAACGGTTATTTTTACTGTATTTACAATATAATTATTCAGGGAGTTGTTAAACTATTTTTCTGCGTTACCTTTAATCTGAAGACATAAAAAATGCATTTAGCAACTGTTGGAATTATTATTGATTTATCCTATACATACCATTCATTTCGACCTTGTTAAGAGCAAAACTGTGTTTATAAAGCACTACCCTGATAAATGTTCTAGAAAATTCTAAGCGCGTTGATGGCCCCTTAGCTCTTAGAAATCATAAAGTTTGTAACTGTTTGATAGCTTTAAAAGTAAATAATATAGTCATGAAGTTAGTCGGCTTTGTTGACTGTATTTGATGAACCATATGAAAAAATAACACATGACTACTTTTACAAAATGTTGAATTAATAGTCTAATTTTATATGTAACGCTCTTACGATTCTTCTTTCTCATGCTTTTAAATAACGTAAGAAATAAGAATTGTATACAAAATGTAAGCTAAGTAAATTGTGGGTTCCCTGAATATGATATCTTAGTAGAAGAAATGATTAAAATAAGTTTATCAAGAGAATTTATTCTGCATTCAATAGGAATAAGATATTTTTGGCTTGGCTGTTATTCCTCTTTAGGGTTTTTTAGTCGATTACAAGTAGTTCTGTCTCAATCAGGCAATCATATTTCTAACGAGTAGAGAAAGTATGAATTTTCGGGAGTCATTTGTAAAAGTCTCCAAATGTCCTGGTATGGTCGAGAGTGGGGAGAGCCAGCGCTCCATCTCAAAATGCTCTCACATGGTCACGTGCATACAACCACTGCCAGGGAAGCTCTACTCACTGCCATCTCGCGGCATTATTGCTGTCTACAATATTGAGAAGACGGAAAGTGAATGTCCAAGGCGGAGGGTCCACTTAGGGGAGTTGGAAAACCTTGATTCCAAACTAATGGTGTACATGGGCTCCAGTATTTTGAAGGAACAAATTGTGTATGAACTAATCGTTGGTCACCGACTGCCATGGGACTGCATCACCTTACGATACTCCATTGCCTTGTGGATCAAACTTTTAGTTCGAAGGCTCCGGGTGTGGCTCCCTACGCAAACCACCTGCTTCGGTTTGGGCACCCGGTCAGTATCCCAGCCCTCACTCAAATTGAATGATTTATGTGGTGAATATCTATTTTGCTGCCTCCTTATACCAATGTTTATGCGTTTAAATACATAATAAATAAATTTATATCTGCATATTTTTTTCCTTGCGTTAGAAATATACTTCCGACAAAATAATGTGAATTTATATTATCAAGTGTGTTAGTGACCAATATAATGGGTTGAGTTTTTTATAAGCTAATCGCTATTAATTTATCGGTGCATAACCTTGTCAACATTCTTTATTTATTCAGGGAATATCTTCTATCACCAGACTCTATTCCAAAATGTACAAGTATGGAACTAGAAGTTGATATATCTGCTTGGGATATACTGAATCGTCGAGATCTGCAAGGTTTGTTCCCGGTGAAAGTTCTGAAAATATAAATGTGATGTAACTTTAATGAGTTTACGCTTACCATAGTATATATTTTGCAATTCTATGGTCTCATCTTTCAAGCCTTATCTTGTGTTGGTACATATGTACATAGATTTTGTATGAATTCTTATATTATTTACTTATATATTGTTATCCTTGTTGTCATATAGTAGTCTTCTAATTGTATTTACTTCATTTGACATCATGTTTTTGTTTTAATTACACATTTTAAAGATAATTTATCTATAAATCCTGGCCTAGAAGCTATGTGGCATGAAGAGAAAATGCGTCGTGCATCAAAATGTAACATTTCAAATGAAAGACTACCTGAAATGCCTACTCCTGATGAATTATTACCAATTAAACGTAAGCGTATCGCATTTCGATGTTGTTGATTGTTCATATTATAATATTTTTAATCATGTCATCAAACATTTTCTTCTTGATCATCTTTCATTTGATATCCTTATTACTTCCAATTTATTAGAGAGTGGTTTAGTTGATTTGTCAACAAGTGAAATGCATTATCTTACTCAATGGACTAATTTACTTTATGATCAATATACATCTTTGGAACTTCAACAAGATATAAACTGTACAGGTAAATTGCATTGGATATTATTTAAAGTTATTTTTTGTTTCTTTTCCATATTTATTTGTTTATTTATTTAAACACATAAACATTGATGCAAGGAGGCACCAAATACATATGCGCCACATAAATCATTCAATTTGTGTGAGGGCCTTGATACTACTCGGGTCCCCAGACCGAATCAGGTGGTTTTCTTAGGGGACCACACCTCGAACCTTGGACCTAAAGGTCTGATCCATAAGGCAGTGGAGCATCGTAAGGAGATGCAGTCCCATGGAAGCCGGTGACCAATAATTGGTTCATACATCATTTTTTCCTTCAGGATACTGGAGCCCATAAGCACCATTGGTTTGGGATCCGGTTAAAGCGCCGGACATTCGCTTTTCGTCCTCTCAATTTCGTAAACAACACCCTCGCCACGAGAAGGCAGTGAGTAGGACTTCCCTGGCAGAGGCTATATACGCGTGGCCATATGAGAGTATTTCGAGATGGAGCGCTGACTCTCCCCACTCTCTGTATTCATAAGATTAGCTTTTCATATGGATGCAAATTATAATCTAAACAATCTGATGGCACACTACATATGGATATTTTTATCATTGCAAATAGTGATCCTAGAAAATTGTATTAGGAATTTTCTTTTGAGTTTTATAACTCCGGTATCTCGCTGTATGTGTTAGTGTTTTCGCTGAATACCCGTAAGTCTAACACTCCTTTCATCATATATAACCTATATGTAATCACAATGATCAAACCATACATACTTGGACGGCATTATTCTGGACTCAATAATTCAGTCGTGAGAATTAACGATGGGATAGTTTTGATGAAATAACTGTGAATCCATTGATATCGGTGCTTAAATAAGAAAATTAGCATGCATTGGAATGCGGGTACATACAATTTGTCCTACAATATATCAGCTTGTTTTTTTCACTACGAAGTTTATTATCACAAATCTGACTACTGTTACTTGAAGTTCCTCTAGAACGATCAATTACTGATCTATATAGTATTACTGATATGTAGTCCTGATTATGATCGAAAGGAAACTTTCTCAGTGACCAATAAACGATCTGTTTGTGTATGATCATATGAAAATGAACCCTTTATCCTACATTAAGTATTCACTTACTAATTTGTTATTGTCTTTAAAAAATACCGTTACCTCTTCAATTTTTTCGCCTAGCGAACAAACAGTAAATCGTGTTTTACTGCACGAACTTGGTACTCCATTTGCAATTCGGTTAGCAGAACACATTTTGCCATCTACTTATACTGTAGTGAACATGAACTCAGATAGGGAAAAACAATTCATCGTTTTATGCAAAATTACACAGTAATTTTATCAAATATGAAAATCATGCATTAAATACATTATTTGCATATCTACCTTCAGTTGTCCCTTGCTGTTAGCGGTACATAGATTGGATTAAACCATGTTCCATGCACGATTGCGTTTCTGCACGCCGATTGGCTAATTCTTATCCAATCAGCGCTAGCCAATACTTGGGTAACTAGACTAACAAATCTTATTATGCTCCTTACTTCCATCTACCCTCGTTATTTGGAATATAATCTCTTCTCTGTTCAACCGTGTTCTAATTTGGGGACTTGTCGGGTGAATTGGTGTCCAAGACTACTAAGCAATCGGAATAGCTGGGTCGTAATAAGAGAAAATTATAACACATGCATCACGACTCCACCAATTCAGTCGTTAGTTCAATTGCTTTCCGATTCTCTTCCTGTTCTTTTGATTTCAGTTTTATGCTGCCAGGTATTTCACTTCTTACTGCTGCTACATACTACTTATATCTGTCAGCATAATTAGCACATACATCACAATACTACCATTGATTTCAGCCTACCAACGTGTTTGATTTTGAAGTGGCTTTACGTTTTCTATTTCTAGGTGCTCAGATTGAAGGTTCTGTTAGTGGAATAAAAACCTTTACAAATTCCATTCCGTTTGTTATACTGGATGTTTATTCTACCTCCTATGAATGATACGAATATCACATTAATACATATACTGACTAACTTAGTGACATTGAAGAAAAATTATTGAAAAGGTATTAATAATTAGACTATCGAAGATAGTCTTGTTTAACAAACAGAGATGATAATTAAAGTTTGAAAACACTCAAGTTTGGGTCAATATTCGAATAGACTTTCTTTACATCATCTACCATCTAATTCAATCACTAATCCATAGGAAAGTCAACTAGAAAAATTAAAGGGGAAAGATTGATGTGTTTGTTAAGTGTTATCATTATTATTTCAAAGGAAATAAATGGGATTTGGGTTATCTGTAGAATTGTCCCATACTATTTTCAATAAATAATATTTTTAATGAAAAATATCTTCAATTTATACAATTATCTGTATGAAAAGTAAAAGTGGTGACTTGGAGGCAAAGTGTTTGGCTTCCAACGATTCTGTCACAAGTTCGAACTTTACTCAACTTGGCTTTGATCAACTGTATAGTAATAGTAACCATTATAAAAAATGCGACTGTAAACCGAGATCACAAACCTGTACTTGGTAATTGAGTTTCATTAATCCCTCACATGCCCTGGTACAGCCGAAGGTGGGAAGAGTTCGCTCTCCCTCTCCAAATGCTCTCGCATGGCCACGCGTGTACAGCCATTACCCCAGGAAATTCCTATCCACTGCCTTCTCGCGGCATTATTGTTATTTACGAAATTGAGAAGACGAAATACGAATGTCCGGAGCTTCAACCGGGTTGGTGGATACGGAGGATCTACCTAGGGGGGTTGGAAAACCCTGATTCCAAACTAATGGTACACATAGATTCCAGGATCCTGAAGGAACAAATGGCGTATGAACCCATTGTTGGTCACAGGCTTCCATGAAACTGCATCCCCCAACGTCGCTCCACTTCCTTATGGATCAAACCTTTAGGCCGAAGGCTCCGAGTGTGGGTACCTAGGAAAACCACCTGCTTCGGTCTGAGCACTCGGGTAGTATCACAGCCCACATACGAATGAAGTGACTTGTGTGGTGTGTATGCATTTGGTGTCCTTTTGCACCAATATTTATGTTTTTTTTAAATAAACGAAAAAAATCCCAAAAACATGCAAATAGATACAATAGTGTACAGTTTTCTACTTAGCTTAATATATAGAGATCATTTTCTATGTTTTAAATTTTCTTGTGTTCAGATTCATCTGATCCGAATGAGTACATTTCTAATTGGCTTGAATCCAGTCAAACAGATGACGATAATTTTGATTGTGATTATGACGATAATGACGACAAACTGGACATTAATTACAAAGAGAATGCTTCCGAAGAAGTTAATAATACTCAATTGTCCGCTACTGTTCAACATACTCAAGAATCAATTGATTTAAAGTCTCCCATTAATAGTACTCTACAGCAACCGCTAGTTAAAACAAAATCAGTTAGTAGTTTTACAACGATAAGTTCAGCTGGTTTAGAAGACCTTTGTCGTTTAGCCAATGCAATTGAAGAATTTGATGCATGGGTACCAACACCCGAACAATTGGATCAGTTGCTTAATAATGTAGAATATCCCGCAGAAGTTCATTCTTCGTTGAATGCAACAAATATTCAGCATCCTCGACTATTGACTAATGATGATGATGATGATGATGATGATGATTGGATTTGTAGTCCTATTGAATTGGCTAAGAACAAAATATTTGATAACAATGTAAGAAATAATGAGTTATTTGTTTATTCATTAGTTTGTTCTTATTTTTTAACCTGGTTACGTTTACACCTATTAAAATAGAAAGACATGAAGTGACCGAAGGAGTAAAATCACTTTAAGATTATCATACGAAGTTTTAGTAACATCCGCCTTGTTTAATATTGGAGTTTCTATTCCTCTGCTGACGTTTTAGGATACCGATTGATTGCTACATCTATCAGTCAGTCGCATTGAATTAAAGTTACGTGTTGAAACTCGTCAACAATTTATCTAGGTTATATATTTCCTTATACTCTATCACATTCAACCATGTTTTGAAAGTTTTAACTTAACTGGATTACTATTGATGGTCTTATCAACCTAATAACATGAATATGGAACCTAAGGCAAACCTACTCAAGACCGATCACACAAGTTTTCCGAGAATATTTAATTTTAATGCTGTCAAGGTACGTTCCATAGATAGCAAACCTCACGATTGTCCTCAGAATTCTCATAGTATGATGTGTGAGTAATGTTCTCATAGCCAGATCTTCAACTCCATCAGATCATGGGGACGTAATGTTTCTAGATATACTGGTCATTGGTCACTATACTGTGTTGCAGTCAATTATACAACTTGGGTGTTGGGCCCAAAATCTAATCGTTTCTATTGTATTTCCCTTCAACTGTCTGTCACGTTATGACATCACCAGGAAGTATGTGTTATAGCTAACACAAATCATCAAGATTTTCTGATTCAATTGTGATTAACATAAGCTTAACATATTAGTGTATATAATTAGAAATAAGCGATTTCTGATATATTTATTATACATTGTTTCAAGGTTTTGAACAGTACATTGATTAGTCGAAATTCAGTCATCGACCAGTCCAATGTCATTGGTATAGACAAAGGACAGGATGATGACAAAACTTTAATTTTAAATGCAGCACAATGTGCTCTGTCGTTTGTATGCAGTCAACAATCGGAGGTAGATAAACCAACAGTTGGAAGTCTCTGTGCTACAAAAAATGAGATAACTGAAGATGATGAGTGCATGTCTCAGCCTGTTGGAAGTTATTTGGATAGTGATGATCTATTCTACTCTATAAATCATTCTAATGAAGTGTTTATCCCAACGCAAGATTTGGAATCACTTCATGAAATCGATGAGGATGATGAGGAATCATGTGATGTGTTCCATTTAAATTCAACTCCTTTACAAAACAAGAATATGAATGAACAAATTTTCCATGCACAGGATGAATGTACATTGTCTGATTCTCCTATAATTCTTTCACCTTTATGTCGGTCTGCAGAAAATTCTCCAACAGATGTCGCTGGGAAGATTTTGAAATCTAACTTTCAAGTTGATAGTGTTTCAGATATACTTTTTGATTCTTGGAGTTCTGAAAGTGATACTTCAAAGTCAGGGTGAGTTGATACATACTTCTAACTAGCAGTATGTTGTTTGTTAACCCATTTCAGCAGTAAAGAACCAAATGACTGATTATTCTAATGACTTTTCTTAACTACTCAGTTAGCTTGGTTCATGTACGCAGGTAAATAACCGATAAAGTCTCAGCGTAATGATTACGTAGTCATATCCACCATCTCTGAGTAAATTGAAATACCGACATAAACATGAGTTCAATCAGTGCTTACAATGCAACTCTTTATGGCAAGAATGGAAGAAATATTTTGTCATTTTATCTTAGCGCTACTCAAATCATTCAGGCTATATCTCTGTTAAACGAACAGAGTCATCTTTAAACTACTTCACCTTTTCGTTTGCTAATTTTTTATTACGTTAATATTGCTCATTAGGTAAGCTTACATGACATGTTTTCCCCATCTTTTAAGAACAAAAACCATACTATAGCTACTGGTATGTGGTACATAACTTATACGCTAAACATATCAAAGGGGTGTTTCCGAAAATTTCTTATCCAGTTATAGTTCATAAGTTCAAAATACTTCCAAATATTCCCTAACCATATTCTAATAATTTGTTACTCGTCGCATACGATCGCTAGACCTGAATATAATTTTGTTTTTTTAAATGAGATCTAATTAAATGATCATTTCTTATCTGACTTGACAGTTTGTGCCTCTAGTGAAATACTACCGTAGTGAAGGAGAACATAGATGAGGACAACCGATTATATTTAACACAAAATTACCGAATTACTTAATAAAATAGAAAAACCATTCTCAGAATTCATTGTTACGGCATTTCCATACCAACTGCTTTCTGTTCCGGTTCAATCTTCTGCTACCAGACATTCTATTCCCGACTAGCGTTATATACTACTTATGTCGATATAAGTAACGCACACCATTACCATTAAGAGCTCAAAGCCCATCAGTTTTTTCATATTTCCGATCAAATTTCATCTTAAATCATTAAATTGTATTTGATTAAGAGCATAAACCGATTGATGTTAGGCCACCATTAAAGGTCTGGAAGCACTGGACGGCCGTTTCGTCCTATTGTGGGACTCCTCAGAAGCGCGCGTTTACGATCCCGCACGCGGGATTCGAACCCAGGTCCTTCAGTCTCGCGTGTGAGCGCCTAACCTACTGAACCACTGAGCCGGCGTCTAATGGTGTTAATGTCTAACCTCAACCAATCCATGAAATTGCCCGACCATCTCCCATTGTACCGATCATGATCTCAATCAAAAACATAAAAATCTCCATAACCCCTATACTGAACAATAAATTGTACGTGGCACATGTAATTTACGTATTATTATCGAATGAAATTCGTCTTAACATAAACTAATTTAATTATCATTTAACTATTGATAACTCTTCTGACTTAGTTTAAGAGAAAGAGTATGAGAGAGACTTAGATTTATGACCATTTAAGCTCGTGACAATAGAGTAGTCACTTCACAGGGATATATTATTAATTATTATGATAAAATATTTTAATATATATTCATACTACTTATTTGTCCTTCATCTTAATTTGAATAATATCATTTCAGTAATTGTATACCTCAAGTCGATGGAAACGTGGATACATTTCACACTGATAGTGATGGTGATAATCAGAGTAGTAGTACAAGTACTTATTCTTCGAATACTACTGGTTAGTCATGTTATTCAGTACTATTTGTAATAATCATATATAATTGATGCTTTGTAAAAGTTCAGACAAACTATAAGCAAAATAACAATCTCTAATTTCACATACATTTCATTATACAATCTACTGAATCATGAATTCCCATTTGAAATTGGGAGAGTTGCTTAAAAGTCAACTTCATAGAATAATAATCTAGAAGTTTTGAAGATTGTATTGTCAGTAGACTCTTGACTATCTTGAGAAAATATGTTGTATGCACGATAGACAGAAATTAGCCCGTCCTCCTTTTCTGTCCTTGTTTCTTCCCTATTCAACTCATTTTTTTGTATGTTGGTGTATGTACTATCGTTTTTTAGCGAGTTAGTGTTTGACGGGAAGGGGTCGTTAAGCCCATACCCAACCCTCCTCCTTTATACGGACTTGGAACTGGCAGCAGCCCCAGAGGGTCTTCAGGCAGAGTTTCGAATAATGTTTGAGCGTATGATGTAACTCACGTTTATTTATTGCGTAATGTACTAAAGTATTTACACAAATAATAACATTTACTGTACTTCTTATTGCAGTTGCTTTTTGTTAACCCCTATAAAAATTGTTTACGGTTTTGTATATTCCTTGGATCTTCGTGTAAATACAACAGTTTCAATGTTTACGTGCTGTTAGTCCCCATTTCGGTTGTTGATAAATTGTTAACACTAGACACTACTACCAATTGTCGTTCATGCTATCGTATGTTGTGATTACCCTTTATGTCATAATTACAGGGAGCGTTCGTCTTTGCACGCATACAGGTGCACAGGTGCCTCACAAGTTGATGTTTGTAACCAAGTTATGTATATTTCTTAATAATAGTGTAGAAGACAATAGGCAGGAAGAATGTATATTTGTTGTGAGAAGTTACGAGGTATTTACATAATACATATACATAGTCTTCAATTGTTCATGTGCATCTTTCTGTGTGTTCTGTCATCCGAACTGTTTTCTCTTCTGGTCTCGAAGTCTTCTGCTGACACCGCGCTCTCGATGTGCTGAAACTCTTCGCGCGATTTGACAGTTATTGCAACTTTGATGTCACCTTCCGCTATATACTACTTACAAACACTCCTGTAAGTAGCGTCCACTACAATAGAACCGTTCTTTAAAAAAATTGTTGTTTTTTGAATATCGGTCTCACACATATGTCGAACGTATATTTGAACACTTCGATATAGTTAACAATAAATATGAGCGCAACCCGACTACAATAGAATTTTAAGAGAAAAGACATATAAAACGTACAACACTGAATTGCTTTTGTTCTGTGTTCGATATTCTTCCACGCCAACAATGGCGTGACGAATGTAGATTCTGTGAATCTGACTACTAAGGCGATCTCAAGAATGGTCAAATTTTATTGGAAAGATTAACATCTTCCAAAGAGAACCGATCATAATAGATTAGCTCAATCATTTCTATCCCGAGATCCGTAACATAATAGACCGTACTGAACCTAAATAACAAGATAGGACACTGACAAAGACTAGGATGAATAATTTGCTGATAATCAAAATTTTTCACGCTGAGAATGCTCAACTTTCTTCGTCAAAATTTCTTCTGAAAAACCACAACTTCTAGTCAACACTTGCAACTCTCCTTGTGACTGCTTGTTTTCATATTTTCTTTTTAGAATGGTAACTAATTGTTGGAAAGTGTCTTACAATATAAAACATTTTCGGTTTTCATTAATTGACTCTGTTAATTAGCTTAGTAATTCGATGATATGTTTTCCTATCGACACTTAACATTCTCTTCCCATTCAACTATTATAGTACTTAAAGCTAAAGGTGAAAGAAATCGTCCTAGAAAACGTCGACGTCTTAGTCTACGTTTACCGAGAAAACACATTTCTACTACTCAAATTACGAATACACAAAGTACTTGTACAACAACATCAATTATATCGTCATTTAGTTCATCTAGCCTTCAATTGAATGATATTGATACTAGTGTTTCTACTGATAATGTTTCATTGAACAAATCAACTTCAATTGTAAACAAAAATCAATCTGTTTTTGAAGAAAACTTACTCACTGATCTTAACAACTCAACAACTTGTCATTCTTCTACTGTAATAAACTATTCAGTAGTAAGTTGTTTTATCACCAATTTTACTCTTACTTATAAATATCATCCAGCTAATAAAAGCTGGAATTTTGTCGGTCTCAATAAGGTTTTTTTCCTAAGTAAAACATAGAAGTTAATAAAAAACATGAGGAATAAATAGGTGAGTATAACGATAATATCAATTGTAGTATTAAAAAGATTCGCAAAAAAAGTTTCCCGTACGTATATCTTATCATCCCATTTATCCTATCCGATCATTTTTTGCGTACTACATTATATTATTTAATAATATTTCAATAGTTAAGATCATGAATCAATTGAAGCTAGACTACCAAGGTAAATCTAGAAGCACTGGACAGTCGTTTCGTCCTATTGTGGGACTCCTCAGCAGTGCACATCTATGACCCCACCTCGCGGGATTCGAAACCAGGAGCTATCAGTTCAACCGGGTCAGTTGTGAGATAGTAACTCACTGAAGACAATGATGGATGTGTCGCTCAATTTCGTGAATTAGTTGAAGTTAGAAATTTACACCGTTGGTGGCCGGTCGGCTCAGTGGTCTACAGGTTAAGCGCTCGCGCGCGAAACTGATAGGTCCTGGGTTCGAATATCGCAAGACAGGATCGTGAATGCTCACTGCTGATGAGTTCCACAATAGAACGAAAAGGCCATCCAGTGCTTCCAGATTTACCATGGTGGTCTAGTTTCAATTGATTCATGATTTTAACTATTGAAATTACTGTAATCTCCACGAAACCCCTTCTGATATTAATAATATTTAGTAATTAATGCCGCTTTCAGTCGTTTTTGGGAGATCAGTATATAGTTACTGTATAAGAATTCACACGAATTTATGCCGTTGAATCCATTTATTATTGTAATTATCGCTTCTTAATACTTTTAGCAGCTACTTTAAATTCGTAACAGTTCCCATTGTCTATGTAATTAGTTTGCATTTCGATTGTTGATTGGTTTTGTGGTACTGACATAACAACTGTCTATTACCGACTTGATCATATGTTTTTGCTAACGATTCTCACACAACTATTGCAGAGATAACTTTTTCTTTGATTGTCTACTGAATCAGTAAGCGCCTTAGTTTATTTATTTGATCACATAAATATTGGTATAATGAGGCACCGAATACATATACCCCACACAAGTCACTTGATTTGTGTGTGGGCTATGATACTGCCCGGGTGCCAAACCGAAGCAGGAAGCGCCTTAGGGTTTATAAAGATCCCGCTTATTTTGTCATAAGTAGTATCGTATTTTAGATAAATCTACTTTTTTGATCTTAGGATTTTATACATCACTTAATCGTTTCATTGAAAGCATAGAACGAAATTAACAGAAGCGCTAATTAGTAGGATTATGAAGATTAAACTTAATAATTTCAAATAGATTGAACATTGGGTAGGATATTGGTAATAATATAATTTATTGTTTATTCATTTATTTTAACACATAAACATTGGTACAACGAGGCACCAAATACATATGCGCCACACAAATCTCATCCGATATGCGTGAGGGCTGTGATACTGCCCGGGTGCCCAAACCGAACCAGGTGGTTTTCTTAGGGGGCCACTCCCCGAGCCTTCGACCTGAAGGTCTGATCCATAAGGCAGTGGAGCATCGTAAGGAGATGCAGTCCCATGGAAGCCGGTGACCAACAATTGGTTCATACGCACTTTGTTCCCTCACGATACTGGAGCCCATGTGCACCATTGATTTGGAATTCGGTTAAGGCGCCGGACATTCACTTTTCGTCCACTCATTTTCGTAAACAACACGCCGGCCACTAGAAGGCAGTAAGTAGGACTTCCCTGGCAGAGGCTATATACGCGTGGCCATGGGAGAGCATTTCGAGATGGAGAGCGGACTCTCCCCACTCTCGGCCGTACCAGGGCATTTAGGGGTTATAATAATACTTCCTTGATAACGCTTTTAGTAGAAACTAGGATTTCTGATATTTCATGACTTAGTGTAAGTTACTTCTTCTGATTAAATAAATAAATAAATAACCTGATCATTTATTTATTTCATTCCCTGTTTATTTACTCTTAAGAAGTGACACACTAAGTCATAAAATGTCAGGGGAAATGAGAAAAATTGATGAAGGAATGCTGAGTTCAGATTAATCCATCACCATTGTAACCTGGATTAATCGTAGACCCAAACCTCGAGGCACTAAAATCGTAAAGGAATGCCCTATGTTTATCTATATGTATATGAATTGTATGAGTCCCGGTTTGTGTAATTATATATAGGTCTATGCAAAGGATACGTGCAGGGCTTGCCTGTACCGTATCAAACTACACAACGTGCCCTATGTCCTAATCAAATAAAAATGGATTGAGAATCAAGGGAAAGGGAGCAATGAACATCAACCCTCCCTTAGGGCGTTATGCCTATGTGTGTACCATGAAGTTCGTAGGCGAAAGTCTGCGTACCAATTCTATTCAGGTAAAATGGAAGTACCAGTTGTGAAAGTAGCAACTATGCGTGTAGGGATGAGTATTCCTATGTGTATTTCACGGGATGTATGCATGAAAGCGCATGTTACCGGTGTTCATGTAGGGTATACCTATTGCAGGTGCGACGCCCGGGCCCTTAGATCCAGTTTTTTTTAAACATCTCAATCATGAAAACAAATCCACATAATTGATTTATTTGCTATATTTCTGCCGGGAAAGCTAATTGGCTTTAAAATTACAACTATGGATTTGTAATGTACCAACCGATTTAACTAAATATCTTTTTTTCCTTTAACGAAAATGTTTTGCTGTGATCACTGCATCTGAACGAAAACATTTTAATTTTTCAAATTTCTTTTCTATAGTCTAATAGTAATAATCTATCAAATCCTGTTGTTCTTCTTGAACGTTTACCATCACATTTTGAGGTAGCTGAAACATCTTTTCAACAATCAGGACGTTTAACACCCCCTGAAGAATTTTCAGATCTTGAAAATACTATGATAGCCAATTCAGAGACACAAACATCAAAAATGAATTATTCATCAGTTGTTTTGTCTGAACAACAACCTCTGTTTTCTTCATTTCATCATGATTTTCCAGATACCACATGTTCACCATATACTTCCAGTTTTTATACAGATAAACTAAGTGTTTGTTCACAAACACAATTATCACCATTTAGTGGTATAGATCACCGATCTACAATTCAATCAGAAAAGACATCATCATCTTCACTCTCCTCTACTCCATTTTGGCGTCCAATATATCCAGCACCTAGATTAGAGGTTGTAAATAAGTGGCTTAAACAATCAAAAACATCACAGGATTTTAAAAAGTCAAAAGTTGTGAAGGAAGATTTCGTTTGTACGGATTCACAATCAGAAAATGATAAAGCGATCAACCTTTCAAATGACTTATTTCCACAGGTAATATCTGTATTTCGAAGTCTAAATACTTTTTAAATTTCTTCAAGTTCTTGATTAAAATTGCGAGATGGTCATTTAAAATCCCTTGTTTGACACAAGCGTGAATATTATATAAAAGATCCTCTAGATGACTGAAAAAGCTTGGACGAGATAGCCAGGCAAAACGTTGGATTTACTTCATATTCATTCACTGAGATTTTAACAAATACATTCTTACTTCTTAATGTTTCACATTAACTTGGCGCCCAAATACTGTGAAATTATTCAATCAAATTTAGATGAAAGTTCTTATAGATCCTTTAGACACTTGAAACTCAACCTCACAGTCAAATAAGATGTCTTTAAGTAGATTAGGTCACGCTAGTCGGTCTCTACTTATCAGTAAGTAATCGTGTACTCTTTAACCTTCAGTGACAGGATCACTTGTATCAAGTTTTCAGTGTAATGAATAAACTAGGCGATTCAACTCTACAGTGCATCGAAAGGTCAAAAAGAGTTAACAGTAAAAAATATTGGTATTCAGTTCACTCACCTACCATCTGTCTGTTTTTGAACTTTATTTTCTAAATTGAATAGTTTTATGGAGATCATTTTATTCTGTAGATGTTGTTCATCATATCCCGATCGAAGCTGCTACCTTGACGCGGTGGTCGGGCTTGCCTATCGTGATGACCCAACCGAGCTATATTGGCTGGAACAGATGTTCCTGCAGGTTCTACCATGCCAGGCAGGTCGATTGGTGAACGGTAAGACTAAAAGCAGCAACTCAAGGTCTGAGGGCGAAGTCGTACTGCTGACTGTAGAGGGGTGTGACAGCAGTAAGGTGTTTCCCTCGGACATCCAGCATGACAGCGATGCTGCCTTCCCACAAGGAGGGGTGGGGTTAGAAAAGGTCGACCCTAAAAATGTCACACCTCACCTTACCTCACGGATTTCCGTCTCCGGCGGTAAGGCCCTTTGAAGAACGGAGCTAACACGTCAAAAATCTTCCACAAAAAGGCCGTGCGCGACCGGCCTCAAGCAGTTGTCCCTTGGGCTCTGCGGTCACGCTCCCAGGTCGTTAAGACCAACACTAATCCAATTTCCTTTTCAAGTTCCTCAAGAAATACCCTTCCATGGTGTGGGCAGCCGGGAAGTGACATCAGCCCTCATACCCGTAACAGCACAAGAGACCAAGGTGGTCACATTCAAATCTTTCCTACACCTTCTAATACCTCTCTTATCTCCCCGACTAACCCTCCCCACGTCTCTTTATCACCTCGCACCGCTAGGGCAAACGATTCGAGTACGTGGAACGCCATTCCTGGTCTCCTGAAACCACGCTCTAAACTACACGTAGGAGCTTTTAACGTACGAACACTTTGCCAAATAGGACAGCAGGCTTCCTTAGCTAAAACTTTAGAATCTCGCGCCATCGATGTGTGCTGCGTCTCCGAAACGCGCATACAGGATCCAAGTAGCGTCATTCATTTGACCTCACCATGTCAAAATAAAGAACCGACTCGATTTACGCTTCGTGTATCTGGGAGGCCTGATTCTGCTTCCCGTGGCCTCGCCGGCGTAGGTATAGCATTGAGTCCTAGGGCAGAACTAGCTCTCTTAGAGTGGATCCCAGTAGACAGTCGTTTGTGCGCTGTCCGACTGAACGGAACAGTAAGAATCCGGAAAGATAGGGACACTCGTCGTTGCCTCTTCGTCGTCTCTGCTTATTCTCCCACTGACTGCAGCTCAGATGATGTAAAAGATGAGTTTTACAGAAAGCTTTCGGACCTTCTCCGAAAAGCTAGGCGCTCGGATGTAGTATTAGTGGCCGGTGACTTTAATGCTCAAGTAGGTAAACTAAGCGATAGGGAAAGACACCTAGGTGGATCCTATGGTGTCGTGGCTCAAAGAACAGATAATGGCGACCGTCTGTTGCAGCTATGCTCAGATAACCGCCTGTTCCTTGCAAATACTAACTTTAAACATAAGGAAAAACATCTTTTAACATGGCGACCCCCTAATTCGTCCCAACGTTGGACCCAAATAGATCACATCGCTATCAGCCACCGATGGAGGGGCTCGATAGAAGACTGTCGCTCATTCTGGAGCACATGCCTAGATTCAGATCATGCTCTAGTGCGAGCGCGTATTTGCTTGCGTCTTACTGGACGTAGGAAAGACGCTGCAAGAAAACCTCTTAGGGGCCTACTTAATGATAGTCAAGCTAAGAGTATATTTCAGGAACAACTAGGAAAACAGTTAGGCAACCATGTATGTGATGCCCACCCCGATGCAGCATGGAATGATATCCGAAAAGCTGTGGAAACAGCAGTGATATCTGCTTGTAAGGTAAACCAGAAGGTTAGGGAGCAACACTGGATCTCAGCAGCATCTATCTCACTGATAGATGCTCGGAAACTCATTCCACCTGGCTCTGAACATAATGAAGAGCGGAGTCAGCTTAAGCGCAAGCTGACAAGAAGCCTACTCAATGATCGCGAACAGTGGTGGGTGGTGAAAGCAAGAGAGATGGAAAAGGCAGCGGCAATAGGTAATAGCAGACAATTGTTCAGACTCGTTAAGGAAACCGGAATTAGGAACCCGACCGTTAGCGAAACAATCTCAGAGAAAGATGGACATATTATTCATTCTCAATCCAGGAGATTGGATCGATGGGCAGAACACTTTAGGGATCAGTTCAACTGGCCTTCAGCCACACTTCGGTTTCCCACGATCTCTAGTCAACCTGAATGGCAAGTTAATGTAGGTCCTCCGTCCCTTTACGAAGTTGAAAAAGCCATAGGAAATCTGAAACGAGGGAGAGCAGCAGGCCCTGACAGGTTTACTCCTGAGATTTTTAAGGATGGTGGTCCAGTATTAGCAATGAGATTAACCGAGGTCTTAGGTAGAATTTGGGAACTGGACGTAATCCCATCTGACTGGTCTCAATCACTGATTGTGCCAGTCTATAAGAAAGGACAAAAGTCCTCTTGTGACAATCACAGAGGAATTAGTTTGACTAATATAGTGTCTAAAATATTAGCTTCAATAATACTTCGACGCCTAATCAAAGCTCGTGAAGAGCAGACTAGAGAAAACCAGGCTGGTTTTCGACCTGGACGTGGTTGTATAGATCAGATATTCACACTACGTCAGGTTCTAGAACACAGACACACATTCAGACGCCCCACAATGGTAGTATTTCTCGACCTTAAGGCGGCATTCGACTCTGTTGATCGTGAGGTTCTATGGCAGTGTTTGTCACTGAAAGGAGTACCAAAGAAGTACATTAACCTTATAAAGGCTCTCTACTCGAACACAACTGGTAGAGTGAGAGCTTATGGCGAACTGTCATCAGAATTGATTACCTCAAGTGGTGTTCGTCAGGGCTGTCCACTCTCCCCATTCTTGTTCAACTTTGTGGTCGACGTACTTCTAGAGATAACACTTTCCTCATCTAGATTTCCAGGGGTTGAACTTCTACCGGGAGGTTCACTTGTTGACTTAGAATATGCAGATGACATAGTTTTATTTGGTGAAGACGCTGACAAATTGCAGAGTCTTCTGACCACTCTAAGCAACAATGCAAGCATGTTCGGGATGAGATTCTCTCCCTCGAAATGCAAAATGTTGCTTCAGGATTGGGTTACATCGACACCCGAACTAGTGATAGGGAGTGAAGTAGTTGAGTGTGTCGACCGCTTCACTTATCTTGGAAGTCTGATCAGCCCTTGTGGTCTGGTGTGTGACGAAATCTCAGCACAGATACAGAAGGCTCGACTAGCTTTTGCCAACTTGCGTCATTTATGGCGTAGGCGAGATATCCGTCTATCAACCAAAGGACGTGTTTACTGCGCAGCAGTTCGTTCCGTCCTACTTTATGGCAGTGAAACATGGCCGGTAAGAGTAGAGGATATCCGTAGGCTACTAGTATTTGATCATAGGTGTCTTCGAAACATTGCTCGTATATCATGGGACCATCGAGTAAGTAACACAGTTGTTAGGAAACGGGTACTGGGTAAGGATGGCAAATCAATTGATGAAGTAGTGAAACTTCATCAGTTGAGATGGTTGGGACACGTGTTACGTATGCCCAACCACCGACTGCCTCGACGTGCTATGCTCAGTGGTATAGGAGTAGGTTGGAAGAAAGCTAGGGGCGGCCAAACCAAAACATGGCACAAGTCCATGAAGTCACTGACAAGTGAACTGAGTCATGTCGGTAGGTGTAGACTACCTGGTTGGGGACCGCGAGATGATAGCAACCGATGGTTAGAGACCCTGAATGACATGGCTCAAAATCGTTTGCAATGGCGCAGGTGCATCCACTCTCTGTGTTCTCTCAAATTCTAATCTTCTGAATTCTTATGTCCCTTTTTTCTCTTTCCAAATTTATTTCACTGGATTATACTCTATAAATAACATCTCCAAACCTTAATCTTCCCGATTACTGCTTATACTCTTATTACCTCTACCACTATGGGATTTGAATCGACAACTGCATCTCTGTGCTAATGTGGTGTGGCAACTCGAACTGATGTACGTACGTACGAAGTTCTACGTTGTTACTGACTGACTGACTGACTGTTCATCATATGTTAATTCAAATCGAGACATCATTGAGAACTAGAGAACCTTCAACAACTGTTTCTACTTGGTACAGTACTCTCTAATTGTGCGCACCCACGACCGTGTAAGCTGTAATCATGGGAGTCCAGTCATTTCAGTCGTTACCATTGGTGTTAGATAATTGTCACACTGTCATGGATTGTTTGAAGTTGGAATTGTGTATTCACTGAACGGCAATCCAATGATTTTAATGATTATATTATCATCATGCGATATCAATTATCTAATAAGCCAGATGTTAGGGACAAACTGTGTCAAAATCTGTGTTTACTGAATAATGTTCCTTGCAATTCATTCGTATTTACAGTATGTCGAAAACGTTAAGGTGGTGATCATTTGAACGATGACTTTAGGCCGACCAAATAATCTTATCATCTTAGACCTTTGGTTCTATTTTATTTTATTTAGATTTGTACGGTTTCCTCAGCATACCTGCTACATTAATGATCGTAATCAATTTATGTCCAACTAATGGGTTCCATTCATTTTCTCTTACTTACTTACTTACGCCTGTTACCCCTCGTGGAGGAGCATAGACCTCCCACCAGGATTCTCCATCGAACTCTATCCTGGGCAATGTCTGCTTCCGATTCCCGACGTTATCCTCTTATCATTATTATTTGTTATTTTGTACTAACTTCAGTTTAGAATTAAAATATATTTATATAATACATTAATTATAAAATGGTTCTCTTATGTAATATTTTACAGTGTACAGCTGTTAATCTAATATCATCGACTAATAATGAACAAAATATCAATGACGATTATCAAACACTTTTATGTCCCTCGGATAATGAACAATCTATTGATACAACACAACATTCAACTGGTAATTCTGTTAGCGTTTTATATCAAGGTGCTAATCAACGTTGTTTCTCATCGGTTCAGGTATGCAATCATGATAAATTGTATACATTTGTGTATGTATTAATTCTGATACAGTGATTGTTTACCGTTGATGTTGTTTGCTGCTCTTTTTAATATTCCTTGATACGACCGAGGGTAGAGAGAGTCCTCTCTCCCTCTCGAAATGCTCTCGCATAGTCACTCGTATACAGCCATTAATAGGGAAGTTCTACTCATTGACTTCTCGATGCAAGGGTGTCGTTTACAAAATTAAGAGGATAAAAAACGAATGTCCGTCACTTTAACCGTGTTGGTGGATACTGAGAGTCCATCTAGGAGAGTTGGAAAACCCTCATTTCAAACGAATGGTGCACATCGGCTCCAGGATCCTGAAGGAACAAATGGTGTATGAACCAATCGTTGGTCACCAGCTACCATGAAACTACATCTTCTAACGTCAATGTTTTATTATATAAAACACTTTGATTTATTGTTATGTTCCAGTATTCCTTCGCAAATACCTTTTCATTCCATCTTTTCAAACCATATTATTAATGACTAATTTTTATTACTGTCATCACTACTGCAATTTTTTCCACTCTTCATCTTGTTACTATCATCATCTCATTGTCGTTGTGACGTGAGATATGATAACTGTTTTGACTTTATCACATGATAGGATCGCCAATCTGAACACCGACTTATACAACCTTGGCACTGTGCCAAACCACTGACACGTTAATCAACAAGAGCAGCCTACAGTCCTAATTAGTTCTTCTCGTTTGGCCCTGTCGGTGAGTAAAGAACACAAATCTCAGCTTCCACTGTATGAATTATGCATTTCAGACATACTTGGCAGACCAAACAGTATCATACCATACGTAAGGAGATCCAGTCCCATGGTAGCTGGTGACCGACGATTGGTTTGTACGCCGTTTTTTCCCTCAAGATCCCGCAGCCTATGTTCACCATTGGTTTGGAATGAGGGTTTTCCAACTCCCCTAGATAGATCCTCCATATCTACCAACCCGGTTAAAGCGCCGGACATTCGATGTTACTATGTTATCCTTTATCAGTTTTCATTATCAAACATCTTTTTACTACTCTACAACTTTTTTTGAATGTTTTTTTTATTGGAATTTCAGGTGGATCATACAACTGTAGCCAGCTTAGAATTACATTGTTCTAGTCGTCTAACAAAATCACATACTGTATCATCTAATCAAACAGAATCGAAAATAACCAAAAAATCATTATTAAAATGTGGTCTAATTCCAGATCCATCTTTTGATCCTATTCAGGTTGCTTGTCTTAGTTTTTTGTATCCACAACAATCATCTACAATAGAATCAACCGATAATACTCATCGAACTAATTTATTTGTTTTAATTCATTCTGAATTATCTAATACTACAAATATCGGATTATTTAAACAATCATTTAATAAATATTGTCATGGATTAACAAATTATGGTTATGGAAATAATAGACATCAATTACAACATATAATTCCTTGTATCATTTGGTGTTCAACTGAATGGAATCTTATATCTTGGATTGTTTATTTGATTCAAACGTAAGTATAAATATCAGTAGGGGTTTTGTGGATATTATAGTAATTTCAATGGTTGAGATCATGAGTCAGTTGAAGCTAGACCACCATGGAAAAGCTGGAAGCACTAGACAGCCGTCCAGTGCTTCCAGCTTTTCCATGGTGGTCTAGCTTCAACTGACTCATGATCTCAACCATTGGAAGTAAATACATATGACTGTTCTGTCCACGATAGTGTTGGTGTACACTGATTGGATAAGAATCAGCCAATCAGCGCTTGCCAATATTTGGAGAAGACTAGAATCTTCTCATATAAAAAAACTATAAATATACTAACGTTTCTCTTATTGTGCTTCTTACTTCCATCTACCCTTGTTATTTGGAATAAAATTTGGCGAGACTATAATTTGTGGATGAACGAATCAGGTATAAGATAACACGTCTTGGATTTCAGCGCGTAATTCTTTATTCATTCGGCTAAATAGCGTCTTGACATTTTAGCTGATGTTAGTTCGTGATGAAAACTCAAAATCGAATTCTTAACCCTATCCATCAATTGTAAATCATAATCTTTATTCTTCAAACTGCTTTATCACCTTCATTTGGTCCTAGTTATTAGGTGATCACTTGAACGTCGCTCAAAGGTCGTCCATAAATTATATAGTCTCACCTATAACTTCGTTGCTGTTTAACCGTGTTCTGATTTGGGGAGTTGTCTAGTGAATCGGTGTTCAAGAATACTAAGCAACAGGAATAGCCGGGTTGTTATAAGAGAGAATTATAACAGTAACTTAAGATGGATTTTTATCTGGGATCATATTGATTGATTGTCTTTTGTAGTTGTTTCATGTGATATTTATGAAATGATTTGCTTAGTACTAATATAAGTATAAAATTTAGTTGTATCGTGATGAATAAAAACTTAGATAAGGTAAAACCAATTTATTGTTTTATATAAATATGAAGATTTTTACATTAAATGTATCATTTGCATATCTTTCTTCAGTTATCCTTTACATACTTTATCATTTTCCTAATCCTATTGTTATTTTGATTGCTTTCTGCTTTTCCTCCTCCCCTTCTTCGTCTTCTTGTTCTTCTCGTTCTTTCACTCTTCTGATGGTAAGCATTCTGCTTTCAATTCCGGCTACTTACTACTTATTTCTATTTTTATAAGTAGCGTATATCACAGTATGATTTTTTAAAACAAGCAATCGCTTAAGATTTCTAGAATTTCAATATTTGAGATCATGAGTCAATTCAAGCTAGACGACCATGGAAAGCCTGGGAGCACTGGGAGGCCGTTTCGTCCTATTGTGGAACACCTCAGCAGTGCGCATCCATGATCCCACCTCGCGAAATTCGAGCCCACGACCTGGCGGTCTCACGCGCGAGCGCTTAACGTCTAGACCACTGATCTGGCTGGCATCCAATGATGTTAATGTCTAACTTCAACTAATCCACGAAATTGAGCGACACATCTATCATTGTCTTCAGTTAGTTACTATCTCACAACAGACTTTGTTGCACTCCACTGGTCACTGCTTCTCATTAGAACTCCAGGAAATACCTCTTGAAACATATGCTGATTGGTATCGGAAGGGTTTCTTTGTGAATAATATAGTAATTTCAATAGTTGAAGCTAGGCAACTATCGAAAACCTGGAAACACTGGTCGGCTTCAATTGACTCGTGATCGCAAAGATTTATGGTACTTAGGTTATCTACTTCTTAAATATTAGAATTTCAAAGACCATGTCTAGTTGATCTGTTTTTAAACTTTGTTTATTTAGAGTTATAATCATTGTCTTTATAAAAGAATGAGATAGTGTTTGGGTTCTGTTAATCTACAACCAATACTGAGCATAATGAATGTTAGGAATGGACAGTGACTATGCTCATACAGTCCACATATCACTGCCATCTTAATCGATAAATATTCACAAGCTTGTCAAGTGGTTTATCTCATTTCCATACTGTATCACGAGAAACTGAACATGGATCTTTTCGTTATTATACATAGATGGACAGTCCTTTAAATAAATAAACAAACATATAGCTGTTAAACTTAATAAATTCACTATGTAATAACTGAACTAAACAACAAAGCAGATCATTTGTTGACGATAAACTCATGTCTATCAGATTTTTGAGGGGATCTCAAAATCATCCATTAATATAATGGATCATATCATATTAGACGATCAATCCTTATAAGTATCATCTAAAAAATGTTGAGCAGTAATGATATCCTCAATGTCATATACTATTAAAAATCCTCGTAATGAATGAAGTAAATGTAGGCCAACATATAGATTACTACTCAGAGGTTAATCATTCTGTGTGAGACTTAAGTACCTTCGTTTCGATCCTCAGTGGGATCATGGATGTACACCTTTGAATAGTTCCATAACAAGACAAAACAACTACACAATACTCTTTGGTTTTTATTGGTTATCCAACTTAGATCAATCCGTTGCTGTAAACTATGTTACAAATATAATGCATATCAATAATTCTTTCTAACTGGTAAATGTTTATTATTTAATTGATTTTTCTAAATAAAACTTTAATTTCCATCTAGATTTGACCCTGAAATATTGATTGGCTATGACATTGAACGGTTTTCATGGGGTTATCTTGTTGAACGTGCCAATCATCTTGGACGACGTACCTTTACTAGAGAATTATCGCGTTTAGCATCAGGTTAGTGTAAATAAGTAGGAGTATAAATATTTTTTTATAATTCTATATGATATCATTTCAAACGAATATCTTATATGGTTATTTAGAACCTACAATAATAGTGTTATTGGAAAACACTCCATATTATCACCATCAATCAGTCAGTCAGTCAGTAACAAAGTAGAACTTCGTACGTACGTACATCAGTTCGAGTTGCCATACCATATTAGCACAAAAATGCAGTTGTCAATTCAAATCCCGTAGTGGTAGAGGAGATAAGAGTTTAAGCAGTAATCGGAAAGATTAGGGTTTGAGAATGTTATCCAAAGAATACAATGCAGTGAAATAAATTTGGAAAGAGAAAAAAAAGAAAGGAACATGAAGAATTCAGATTAGAATTTGGGAGAACACAAAGAGTGGATGCACCTGCTCACACCATTGCAAACGATTATGAGCCATGCCATTCAAGGTCTCTAACCATCGGATGCTATCATCTCACAGATCCCAACCAGGTAGTCTACACCTACCAACATTGCTCAGTCCACGTGTCAGTGACTTCATGGATTTGTGTCATGCTTTGGTCTGGACGCCCCTAGCTTTCTTCCAACCTACTACTATATCGTTGAACATCGCACGTCGGGGCAGTCGGTGGTTGGGCATACGTAACACATGTCTCAGCCGTCATTACTTCATCAATTGATTTGCCTTCCTTACCTAGTACCCGTTTCCTAACAACTGTGTTACTTATCCGGTGGTCCCAAGATATACGAGCAATGTTTCGAAGACACCTTTGATCAAATACTAGTAACCTACGAATATCCTCTACTCTTACTGGCCATATGTCACAGCTATAAAGCAGGAATAACTGTTACTACTCATAATATACATTGGTAGGAGAGAGAGAGTATAGTGGTATATACGTCAGTGTATGATGTGGGAAATATATATACACTTAATACTTTTATAATAGTCAATGGCGAAAATGTCAGCGATTAATCTCAGGAGTATGGGTGAACTATTTCGTCGTAAATCGTGGAGTTCAAACATTTTGGAAATGAAATAGATATAACCAATTGAATAGGGTAATCGACGCACTATATTGCAAACTGATTAACCTATTTGTAGTATTACCAGTACTTGACCACAGAAATCTTCAATCATTAATCATGCATTATAAGACGACCGAGTAACTATACTGAGGTTAGTCTGAGAATTCAATGTAAAAGGGACAAGCTTTTTTATGAGGTTATAGACCTTCATCAATTGGTTCGATCAAGAAATGTGTTACACATACCTAACCACCGTTGGAAAGTGCAATATCTTAACCGAACTACTTAGAAAAAGCTAGGGCCTGCTTAACCAATATGCAACATCAGTCCATAAATTCACCAAATGTCAATCTGAGTCGTGTCAGTAGATGTGAAGTACTAGTTTGAATTCTGCACGACAATAATAATCAGTATTTGTAGCCCTTGGGCGAAATGATTCAAAATTAGTTGAAATATAACTGATTTAGTTTGTGTTGGTCAGGTTATCTAGAACGGTAATGATGATAGCTTCATGATTAAAACTACCCAGCTCTGAAAATGCTATTTGAACAAAATCAATCATTCAGTTTGACAACAATATTCTATCACTAGTTATCATTGTTAAGTTTTACCGTCGTATATGTGTATAAATTTTTTTTCAGACATTATAAACTGCCCTCATTGTCATCAGTGTATTGCTAAATGCATTAAAATAGTTCAAACACCACCACCAACATCATCTTCATTGTCTGCCGCTACTACAAACAGCAGTATTAATAGTTGTATTTTCACTGAAAGAAATAGTCCTTGGCATTTTAATACTCAAGAATTTGTTAATGATCTAAATGACCTATGTAATTGTCCATGCAGTCCGTTGTATTCCACAATAATAACAAACAAACAGTCGGATCATGCTAATAACGCTAATAATAATTATCGTCGCATATGGCCATGTGATTCAGCTGCTGGACGTACTGGAGGTCCATTCGCTTGTCCCGGTCGTGTTGTTCTATGTTTTTGGAGGATTTTAATGCATGAAGTAAGATTTAGTGATATCTTTCTTCTTTGTCGCTGTTACTTTATGTATCTGAGTGTATTTTGTCAATTAACCTGTCAACAAGAAAGGACTTATGGTAGAATTTTTGTTTTTATTTTTATTTAAACACATAAACATTGGTACAAGGAGGCACCAAATGTATATGCGCCACACTTCATCATTCGATTTGTGTGAGGGTTGGAATACTACCTGGGTGTCGAAACCGAAGCAGTTAGTTTTCATAGGGGGCCAATCCTCGAACCTTTAACCCAAAAGCCTAATTCACAAAGCAGTTGAGCAACGTAAGGAGATTCAGTCCCATGGTAGCCGATGAACATGAATATAGACTCATGCACCATTTGTTCCCTTAGTATCCTGGAGCCTATGTTCACTATTGGTTTCGAATCAGGGTTTTCTAAATCTCCTCCATACCCGCTAATCCGATTTAAACACTGAACGTTCTCTTTTCTTCCTTGCAATTTCGCAACACCCTCGCACACGAAAAGTCAGCAAGTAAGTAAGGATTCCTTGCTAGTGGGTATATACACGTAGTCGTATGTGAACAGTTTGACAGGGAGAGTAAACTCTCCCAACTCTCTCCCGTACCAACTCATTTGGGACATGCTTTGTAGAACTATCGAAAGCTACATTATACTAAAAAACTTTTTTTCCATCCGGAACTTATCAAACTTAGACATTAATATTTAAATACATAATCAAACCGAAAAGCATAAGATTTTGCAGTGTTTATAACTTCAGTGATCCACTCTTTTTAGATAAAGACGGTTTGCAATACAGCACAGCAGTTAGCGACATGAATGTATCGTCACTCTTTACTAACTCGAAGGTTTTCACCCCAACACTTCAGTGAATCCATCATGTATCTTGCCTTTTTTTAATTTCTTTTTTTCTTAATTTTACCGTTTTATATCGTAGGTCAGTTTATTCGAGTACAGTGTAGAGACTGTAGTGTATCATTTGTTGAAGGAATTTATGCCTCGTTATACATTTGCACAGTTGAATGAATGGTACATGAATATGAATGGAGCTAACCGGTATGTCTAATTAGTTCGTCTATGGTAACTAAATTTCATTTAACAATTCGCATGTAAATACATAGCTGTGATAATCCATTTTCATAATGTTATTATCTGTAAAGTAGTAGATAAAAGCAAACATAGATTAGCGATAATCTATTTCTTGTTTAACACTGTTGCGATGTTCGTTTGTTCATTAAAGGTCAATTGTACAATGATGTAGAACGAGGATTTCTTTTTGTAAAGTCTGACCTTTTCGAATTTAATATGTCGTATACTAATTTTCTCTCTCATCTTTTTGTCTTAATGACTTGTCATATTTTGTCATTGGCATGCGGTTCATATCGAGACCTGGAAAACTGTGTTTAGCAAGAGTAAGAATAATGATGCAGCACCTAAAAATTCGGCTTCAAGACGTTCAGTTCCGTAGATTCGTTACGTTTAATAAGCTTTTTCAGATACACTCACAAATATTTATTATTTAGGAAAAGTTTGACTCGAAGGTGTTTGTTTCTAAATGAAACATATTTGGTTCTGGTAACCTGGTCAAAATATACTTCTTAGTACCTTCTCTATACCATGTATCTTTTAATCCAGTCTTGGAAATTTTAATCTTCATACTTGGGTTTTACCGTCTTAATTTCATCGTATTTTTTTTAAAAAAACATCTCAAACCATCAGTTTTGTTTAACACTATCTAGTTTATATAGAATTAGTGCAATATGGTTGGCTGTGGAATCCAAGATGGGTGTTTCGTCCTGTTTGAAACTCGTCAGTTGACTATACATGCATCCCGAAGTTGATGACCACTTTGAATAGGATGTAACCTGTGTCCTGAACTGTACTACTAGCTACATTCCATCTATTTTACATAAACTTTGACTATATTAAGCAAATGCGTATAACGAGCACATCTACCAAATAAGACTCTTCAAAGTCCAATCAAGGTATCAACAAATCAAATTTTACATTATCTGTTTTCTTTAGAGATACCCTCTCATTATATTCTTTATGGTGTTATTGATAACACTAGTGCTATCGGAAATATACATTACTGTTAACTTCTGTCTCGTGAATGACCATGTAGCTCGACTGTGTTACCTGAATAATCTTGAATAATTACGCGTACAAATCCACGGTTGAAAACTAAGGGAACGTATACATGAGCGCACATCTGTTCAGGTTGAATCAGTAACTCTAAAACATCTGTTTCGTAGATATCAAAATAGGTAGTTATACTAGTGTTAGGTCTATCGAAGCGTCTATTTCACCCGATTGAGATACGCGCAAAACCGAAGTTCCAAAACAACGATTTGTCTACAATAGCGGTTCTTTATTGAATAATACACAAAATTTAGTTACAAACCTCAACTTATGAGGTGTCTGGGGCGTTTAAACGTGCCCTTCAAGTATGATAATAAAAAGGCCTCCTGTAACAGTAACATAAAGAATAATTACAACATACGATAGTACAAAGGACAGCTGATAGCTGTGTCTAAATTTGATAACAGTTTATGAACAACTGAAACCCGAACCAAGAGCAAAACAATGTGGAAACTGTTGCGTTTAAATAAACGCACAAAACTGTGGATAACCGTTACAGTGATTAAGATACAGTAATTATAATGATAAAGACAATGATAAGTACAATAAACGTTATAAGTATATGTGAACATTTCAGAATATTACACTTCAACTTGCGTTACAACATGGGTGTAAAAATTGTTGGTAATACAACTGCTTATTGAATGTAAATAAGTAGTATAAAACAATATACAAAGGAGTGGAAAGGGAGCGAGTAGGAACAATGTAAGACAAACTTAACAACTAGTTAGTGTATATTTGATGATTACAATTGGACTATACTAAGTAACCTGTTCTACCTGTTGTCATTAATCTCTTGATTCAGCACTAAAAAGAATCAAGCAACCAGTTCACATATTACTTTATATTTCATAATCTGATTGACTTCTTATTTCTACCGTTTCATTTCATACCCCCTGCATTGTAAACGATCTTATGACCCTGAATAATTTTTGTATGTGATGAAAAGACAAAAATAAAGTTATGTAATTTGACTAAGCCTTCTTAGACTTAGCTTGACTTTTTCACAATTTCCAATGGTAACTGAATTTTGTTGACCTGCTTCATAATATTTTCACTAAAGGATTCGGTGTTGAAGTTTATTCTAGAACCTTTGCAACTATATAGTATAAAGCACAGCACACTTAAACATCTTTTTATTTAACCATTTTGTCGTATTGATAACTTGTTCGAAAAAAAACTTGACCAAAAACGAAGATTGGACAAAATAACATTGGCTACTTGAAAGATACCTCTCATTAGCTACCTATCTATGAATATGTAGCTACGAGATGGGAACTGGGACTTGATAACGATTTGCATCTGTACAGTGGCTTAAGTCATAACCAGTTGAAATGTATTAATTGTTTCATTTTACTGATGAACTTTTTCATAAGTTAGCAGTTCACCATTTCTGATGATTGGTCATGATCCAGTCGCATTTTTGATGCTTTTTTACTCTCTCTCTTTCTCTCTTTGTCGAGTAGCTGGCGCACAATCGACTATTGGATACGTCGTTCTATTGTAAATCTGAGATTATTGAATACTTTAGATTTAATTGGTCGAACAAGTGAATTTGCTCGTATATTTGGCATTGAATTCTATCATGTTCTATCTCGTGGTTCTCAGGTTTGTTGAATAAATAATTATTAATTTGCTTATGAATGTGTAACTCAATGTGCTCAATTACACACCATAAAATTACGATAAAAGTATGAATGATCAAAGTCGTATGTCTTGATTTTCATCATTTGTTGTATGCCAAGAAATTGTGCCTTTTACAAAGTACTGTAATGAACGAGAACACAAGTGGGGATAACCAAATGTATTATAATTCAGCATTACAGAATATCTTGATAAAATCTGAGAACCATACGATGAATACTTCATTTGCAAACTATCAGTCAATCGTTTCAGAGTTGATTGTCCCTTCGTTTGCACATCAATCATTCTCTTTTCTTCAGTCTCCTTAATCTGCTGCCGCCAGGTGTTTCACTTTCGATTAATCACATATACTACTTATATCTCTTAATATCAGTAGCACACACCGCAGTACTAATAATGTTACTGTTTAGATTCTGTTGAGAACGTAAGATGTTCTTAGAGCTTAATCAGAATGGATAATCACTGTTCAATACAACAATTAAAGTATCTGAAATATTTAGAAAATTGTACTAGAATGTCTACATAGCACGATATGAATTCGCACCTACAACCTAGATGTTTAGACATCGAGCATTAGTTGATTATACTACACTTTCAAATATGACCTACAAGAAGACAATAAACAGAATAATGAAAATTCCTAAGAAAAGATTTGAGACCTGTTATGTTTGAAGCGATTACGAGTTCACTTAGTTTGCGAACGGAACAAAGACTTGTGACCAAAGACCAATAAGCTAGCTATTTTGATGCATTCCAACCCCGCTAACTAGAGACAGAAGTCGAAATGGGGAAATATATTCTACAAGCAGCCAGAAGCACGACCATTAACAACAGGCACAAGTCAAACGTATACATACAGCATAAAATTGTCCTTGGGAAGCGTTACTAAATACCATACTAAAAGACACAACGAACCAATAGCATTTGAGATTCTCCCATGTGGGAAATACGATATGAAGGTGAAAAGAGCGCTTTAGGCGCGAAAACGAAGAAATTTAAAATTCCGAAATAGAATTACAAAATTTGGACCTTTTCCAAATGAGTTCTGGGTATCTAACGTCCCCAACAAGACTAGTCACTAATAAACCTGTGGGAAATTTTAGGCGTAGATGGAGCATGTGATACCTGTGTGTATCTTACTTAAGCACTTCATACAATTTCAAGACGATAGTATCTAGTAAGATCCTCTAAATTAATAGGTTACATAATCAGATGATGTAGGTTCTTTTTCTATGCATTTTGTATACTTCATTTGGATAGTAATGTAAAGATTCTGTGTTTTTTTTGTTATTGCTTAGTTTTAATATCTCACACTTTGAACCGGGTAAATCATCTTCGAATTAACCTGTCAACTTAAATATACTTTTACAAATTATGAAAGTGGTTCTGTAATATACTACTCATTACATAGTTTGGACATTTTTCCCGATTACTGCTTATACTCTTATTACCTCTACCACTACGGGATTTGAATCGACAAGTGCATCTCTGTGCTAATGTGGTGTGGCAACTCGAACTGATGTACGTACGTACGAAGTTCTACGTTGTTATTGACTGACTGACTGACATTTTTGTTGTTATCAGTATAGAGTTGTGGAGATTGTTGAGTTTTAATTGAGATTAATGTTAGATCATCATTGAAAACCTGGAAGTACTAGATAGCCATTTTGTTTTAGTATGGGACTCTTCAGCACTGTGCATCCACGGTCCCACAAGTGGGACTCAAACCACAGAACCTCCGGTCTTTCGTGAACGCTTAACCTCCAAACCACGAACCTTGGGTCCAACGCTGTTAATGTCTAATTCCAATTAGTCCACGATATTGCGCGGTCATCTTCCATTATCTTCGGTGGGTAACTGCCTAACACCCGACACTATTGTTATTTCCTGTAACCTATAGCACATTACATAAATCAGTTATTGATATTTGGTTTTTCACTTAGTAAACGATAATCAGATGAGTAATATTTTTATATTGTAGTTTAGTTCAAAAGTGCTACACCATAAAATTTCTCTCGTATTGATTTTATCTTTCAGTATCGAGTTGAATCTCTTCTCTGTCGAATTGCAAGACAATCAAATTTTATTTTACCTAGTCCAAGTGTTACACAACGTGCTCATCAACTTGCTCCAGAAGGGATTCCATTGAATTTAGAACCAGAAAGTGTATTTTTCATTGATGGTCCTGTGGCTGTTCTTGACTTTCAATCATTATATCCTTCTGTTATAATCGCTTATAATTATTGTTATTCTACACTGTTGGGACGTCTTTCATGTCTTCTTGAAGGGTGAGTGTGTTAGCAACAGCTAATCTTAACGGATTCATTCATTATTTTTATCAATGAATGAAAATCACTGGAAAAAATATATAACATTTGACTTCTGATTGTAGTTAACATTTTCGACAGGATTTTAAATCACCTGTGTGTTCTTTTGGTTCCGATTAACCGGTCTGAATTTTCGTTTGCCATATGTAATGTTCATTTAGGAATAAATCAATGACTTGGCTAACCTTCTAATTAAAATCACTTAGTCGTGAAATTTTAATGTGCTTCATTTGCCAAATGCCAGTTTATGTATTCTTATTTTGACTAGACTTTAGATGTGAGGACGAGTGTTCCTACTCAGGTGTTCAGACCGAAGTTAGCTGGATTCGGACCTGTCACTAATTGGTCATATGTCAAATATTCTAACCACTAAGTCAACACCTAGTAATTGGTGATGTAGTCTAACAATTCAGTAATTGTCAGTTAACTTATGAGTGTCAGCTCACTCCCAGTTTACTTTGTAACACTGCTCAACATTCCTCGATCCTTTTATTTACTTAAACACATAAATAGTGGTGTGAGCGGGCACTAAAATAAATACGTGCCACACAATAAGAAAATGAGGTTGTGAAGTGACAAAGGAAGGAGGATAAATATAATTAAAAACAACAAGTGGAGAAAAGTAAGTTAACGAGAGTAGTTTATGATTGGAGAAGCATTTCAGTTGAAAAAAAATACAACCAGAAAGGATTCTTTCAGTTAAAGAAGTTCCTCGCACTTATATGAAGAAAGCAAAAGCAAGTCACAATAGGATGGACGTTAGTTTCTGCTCTAGGCTATATTTGATAGCGTCTCGAGCCACTAAGCTGCACTCTAATTGGGGAGTTATGATGGACTGATAGATGGCAGTTTTATCCAGCTTTCTTCCATACTTCGGTCTAGGTTGCTACACCTCATTAGCACAACAAGATGAACACCGAACTCATAGAAGCAGTTACCTCACTGGTAATTATATATAAAAAACGGACTGCATATAAGGATATGACAGAGGAAGAAAGAATTAGTCCGTCGAAAGAAAGGTATAAAGTGATTTTAATCTCACGGTTTATCGGAAGACAAACAGTATATACACCTACACCAATATGATCGATTCTGAGCCATGTCAACCAGAATCTCCAACCACTAGTTATGATAGTCACGCAGACCTTGACCAACATTTTGAATAGCTTTCAGGAAGCCATTTTAAAATCACATCAAATATTATTTCCATAGTGATTGTCTACAGAATTAAACAGTAGGTTGATTGTTTACCAACTGTTCTGTAAGGAATAAACGAATTTTGTATTGTGATTTTTTAAGCTTAATAAAGTGCTTGTTTATTTTTTTATGATGACTATTGAACTTTCGTGAATTGTACATTTGTAGTTTGACTCTTCTTTTTTTGTATTTGTGTAATGAAGTGAAGAAGTTTCATTCAATCTTGGTTGTTTATCACATTCACTTCCATCTGGTCTGATCAAGGTAAGTTTTATCTATAAATTCATGTTAATAATTGATTAATATCAGAAAGAGGTTTTTATGGATATTATTAGTAATTTCAATAGTTGAGATCATGCATCAATTGAAGCTAGACCATTATGGAGAGCCTGGAAGCACTAGATGGCCGTCTCGTCCTATTGTGGAACTCCTGAGTAGTGCGCATCCACGACCGTGCCTCGCGAGTGCTTAACGATTTATTGACAAAACTTTATCGACTCTTCTTAATAAGTTTTATACTAAGATGAATTTTAGCAGGAAGATAACTAATATCTCATTTCCTTAAAATTCTATTTAGCATAATGATGACATAAAAACAATGTTAAATGGTCCAGGGACAGACAATAGATATGTATTGTTGATAAATACTAACCATCATAAGTTGTACCTTCACAACATCTTATCGTTTACTTTTAATCGTCAATTTGAATTACATCACTAAACGAAATCATACAGCCAAATGTCTATATTATAAGCATAATCATTAGAAACCTGTTGAATACTACAAACTTGACAATAGGCTATCGATTATGTGATAAGTGATTCATGTGAAAATTACAGACTGGCTTCTAAATAAAACTAATTGTTAGAGTATATGAGTTGTGGCCAGAACTAAGATCCAGGAAGTGCTGGATTTTCCTAGATCAATGTGTTGTTGTTGTTGTTTAAACGGAGATTTAAGTCGATTAGATTTCACTGGAAACACCGATTTATTGTCCACTTAGCTATAGAGCCCAAGTATTAGTTAATTGATTCAATAGATTTGACGCTTTATATGTTTGAAGATATTGTAGTCTGTAAACTGATTGATTCGGTTGTAAAGCTTTCATTGTTCTTCTGAACAATATCATTAGTATATGTGCTTCTGCTTTTTGAAAGAACAATATTTATTTATATACTTATTTTAACATATAAATATTGGTACAAAGGGGCACCGAATACAATGCGTCACTCAAGTCACTTGATTTTTGTGTGGGTGATCAAATCGAAGCAGATGCTTTTCTTAGGGAGCCACATCGCGAGCTTTCAACGTAAAGGTCTAATCCACAGTGCGGTGGAGCAACGTGAGGAGATGCAGTCCCATGGTAGCCGGTGACCAACTATTGGTTCATGTGCCATTCGCTCGCTCAGGATCCTGGAGCCCATGTTCACCATTGGTTTGAAATGATGCTTTTCCAACTCTATTAGGCACATCCTCCGTGTCCACCAACCTGGTTAAATCTCCGGACATTTGTTTCTCGTCCTCCCAATTTCGTAAGCAACAGTAATGCCGCGAAAAGGCTGTGAGTAGGACTTCCCTGACAGTGACTGTATACGCGTGGTGAGGGAGGTCTAGCTCTCCCACTCTCGGCCGTACTAGAGTATTTGAGGGCTCAAAAGAACAATGCAAGTTTCACAACAAAACCATGCTAGTCAGAGACTGCTATTATGTACAACATTTTAAACCTAAGCTACAAATATTCTCCATCCTTTTATCTGTAAGGGTTTGTATTATTTCATTGTTGATATTCAAGAATGAAATTTCACAAGAGAATACTCATCACTCTGAATTAATGTAATTGAAATATGTAAATCTCAAAAATGGAGAGATCTTCAATGAAGACAACATAACTCCTTGATTTCAATCGTCTCTGCAGTCGATATTATTCATTGATGAATCAAATCTTCTAACACTTATATGTTAAGGTTAAACAAATCTAATCTGTCACGTATTTGAACTTGGCTAATTTGACCAACATAGTAGCATGAAGGAGTTCTCTAGATATTGTACTTTATGGACAATCATTTGAGTACTCAAAATTATCTGAATAAATTTGTTATATTAATTGATTCTCTATTAGACTTATATACTTCATATGATATAAAGTTTTTCTGATTTATGTATATATTAATTGTTCGAATGTAGAGAATCGGTCGAGAAGTTAATATATCACCAAATGGAGTTGTATTTGTGAAAAAATCAATAAGGGAAGGAATTCTACCACGGTAAGATGTATATTAGATTTTTATATGGATTATCGATTTAAGAATTAATAATAATTGAGGCAGAATAATAATATGATTCCATTATGATAAGATAGTGGTTGAAGGTAGTCAACAGGGAACTCTGGACCCAGGTTTCGTGCTACTTGGCACTCGCCAGCAAGGTATACCTGTAATCTTGAGGGAACTGATGGTGCCTGACGGATTCGATCCCGTGTCATCCAGCTTCACAGTCAGAAACATTGCCACTGGGTTATCCGACCCGCGACCGACCTCCTGTAGGACTGAGATGTAATCACAATGCTATCGATCATTCAATCTGCATTAAGAAGGGCTTGACACACATGACATGGATCACCACCCAGTGATCAATCAATTGTGATTTCATTGTATTTTATGGTTTTGCATCAGCCACTTACAACAATTAATGTGTATTAACAAGTAATATTGAAGCATCATATAATGTGAAATAATTGACATTGATGATAGAAAGATTTAGAGTAACAAGGGTTATCGACAATGATCTTATATATATCTATCTATTTGTGTAAAAACAGATTTGAGGTCATTTGGAGATGGGATTCAAGAAGATAGGGTGGGGGACGGGTAAGGCAGTAATTGATTGAAGTTCGGAAATAAGTAAGATAATTATAGAGGATTTTGAAGGGTTGACATAAATTTGCTGGAATTGACAAGATGTATATTCTGTTAATACCATCGTTCAAGTAGTATAGGACACCTTAGCTATCCATGTTCACATAATTCCATCGATAATCTGTGCCTTGTAACGAGAGTTTAAGCTTTAGACCACTAGAATAGCATCCAACTGTGTCAGGTGTAAGACAGTTATCCACCGATGATATTGAAAAAGAATTAATCTAATGAAATTAAGCTTCATAACTATCATTCGAACGTTTAGTCTTGACAATTAAATTTCATTCTTTATTAATAAAGTTGGATGCCGGCTCAGTGGTCTAATGGTTAAGTGCTCGCGCGCGAAGCCAGTAGGTCCTGGGTTCGAATCCCGCGGGGGGGCGGGTTCGTGGATGCGCACTGCTGAGGAGTCCCATACTAGGACGAAACGGCCGTCCAGTGCTTCCAGGTTTTCCATAGTGGTCTAGCTTCAATTGGCTCATGATTTCAACTTGTGAAATTTCTAAAAATCTCCACAAAACCCATTCTGATAATAAAGTTTTGTTTATCTGTTGTATCACTGAGAAATATGAAACTTAATTCATATGTCATTATGAAGTGAATCTGATATACCAGTTAAGATTACTTAGTTCCTATAGGTAGTGTATTTAAAGTCTATTGATTTCAAATTTGTGATTACCCCTTCGACTACACTGATCATCTTTTACAAATAAATCAATTGTAGCTAGAAACAATTCGGTTATTTACAAAAGAATTGTAAACATATTATTATTACATACAACAGCGTTAATGTCCAACATCTACCATTGTCTTCAATGAGTTACTATCTCACAACTGACCTGGTTGAACTTTACTGGTCACTTCTTCTCACTAGATCTATAGTTACAAATAATAATAATAAATGATGTTCCAATGAGTAGAAGTCACATATTTCGATGTTTCGTAACTTAGTGTAAACCATTTCTTCAGAATAATGAAAGTTATAACCGAATTCACAAGATAATTCAGAAGTAGTTGACAGGAAACCTTGAATTTAGGTTTTGTGTACTTTACTGCTTATCAACAAGTTGTGCCTGTAATCTTGAAGAGATTGATACTTCTTTTCAGTTTCTATCCTGTGTCATCCAATTTTACAGTCAAAGATGTGTTACCACTGAGCATTAAGTACAACTCAACATACATGATATTGGTCACTGTTCAATTGTCAATCAATGGCAAATAACTGGACTAGGTTAACACAATTGTAAACAGTGTCAAAGAGTCAAGTGGTATATTTAGCTCTTCGCTATCGTGTTCAATGACACACACACACACATACATTATGGGCTTCTGTCGTTAGTTCTCGAGTTATTTTCTTATTTTTTCAATTCTACTATGGACGACACAAAGTATTTTTATTGAATCATGAAAAAGGAAAGTGTGAATGATTATTTTGCTCCCAAATGCTCTGATATAGCCGAGAGTGGGAAGAGTCAGCTCTCTCTCTCTCTCTCGAAATGCTCTCACATGGCCGCGCCTATGCAACCACTGATAGGGAAGTCCTACTCACTGACTTCTCGTGGCGGGGGTGTTGTTTGCGAACTTGATAGGATGAGTAGTGAATGTCCGACGCTTTAACCGAGTTGGTGGATATGGAGGATTCACCTAGGGGAGTAGGAAAACCCTGATTCCAAACCAACAGTGCACATGTGTTCTATAATCCTGAGTGAACAAATGGCGTATAAACCAATCGTTGGTCACCGGTTACCGTGAAACTGCATCTTCTGACGTTGCTCCACTACCTTATTGATTAGACGTTTAGGTCGAAGGCTCCGGGTGTAACCTAATAAAGTCACCTGCTTTAGTTTGGTCACCCGGGCAGTATCACAAGCCACACACACACACAAATAGAAATAAATAATGATTATTTTATTAAAGTCATTGTAATTTTTATTTATATTAAAACAATATTTTATTGTTGATTTATAGCATGTTAAAACAGCTGATTACGACTCGTTTAATGGTGAAAGATTCAATCAAATTGTATAAAACGAATAAGGTAATGGTTACTATTCATTATGGTTCAATACTTTATTTTAACTCATAAGGAGTAGTAGTAGGTTAACACCTATGCGCTTTAACTGTGACAAACATATTCAGGAAGTGGTAATAATTTTGAATTTGATAATACTTTTCAGTATGAAAACTAAAGAACTTTCGACGACGACTTAGTACCTATGGGAACAGTCATGTGTTTTTATGTTCCTTGATTTAACAGAAAAAAATATAATAAATGTAATTTAATAGTTGAATTCATCGATCAATTGAAGCTAGACTACCATTGAAAAGTTGGAAGCACTGGACAGCCGTTTCATCGTAGTACGAGACTCCTCAGCAGTGCTCATTCACAATCCCGGCTGTGGGATTCGAAATCAGGATCATCTAATGCGTCCAGGTTTTTTTATCGTGATTTAGTTTTCGTTAACTCATGAATTCAACTATTAGATTACTAATGATATCCACAAAACTCCTTCCGGATTATAATAAATGTCATCGTTTAGTACTGTGGTATAATAGAAGAACTTCAATGAGTCTTATAGCTAAAGGGAATTAAAAACAATTGAAACTTTTTGAAATATTTTAGTTTGAATAAGATTTGGGAGATTCCTTTAACTTATAGACAGAATGTCGTCCACCAATTGTGTTCTGATTGATTCTTAATTGGTGAATCTTGTCTTGAAATATTGATTCATGTCAAGAAAACATGATAGTCATCACATAGATACTTCCAGATAATCCAATAGGATTAGAAAATATACAAATCAGCGATAAAAGTGGACTGAGCCATGTTGGTAGGTATAGACTACATAGTTGGGGACCGCGAGATGATAGCAACCAATGGTTAGAGACCCTGAATGACATGGCTCAAAATCGTTTGCAATGGTGTGAGCAGGTGCATCCACTCTTTGTGTTCTTCCAAATTCTAATCTCCTGAATCCTCCTTGTCTCTTCTTTTCTTTTTCCAAATTTATTTCACTGTATTATACTCTTTAAATAACATTTCCAAACACTAATTTTCCCGATTACCGCTTATACTCTTACCACCTCTACCACTACGGGATTTGAATCGACAACTGAATCTCTGTGTTAATGTGGTATGGCAACTCGGACTGATCTACGTACGTACGAAGTTCTACGTTGTTACTGACTGACTGATAACCATCGAATTGATATTAAAGAAAGGTTTTTTCGATGCTAATGCTCAATCTTCCAGTACGGGAACCCAATTGGCTACTCGAATAAAATGTATGAGATTGAGAAGGAAGTTTATTGATTAAACAAAAATGGAAATGTACCATATTAATGGTGTATGTCTTATACTATTTCTTGGTTAGTCACATGGATTTATCATTCAGCTGATTTCTGATTGACTCAATGTATCATAAAGCAGTTTATTGTTGTAGCGACTAACCCTTGAAAATTGACAAATTTGAGTTTATTGATTAGTTTAGATATCTGTTTGTTGAATTATATCAAACCTTGATTGTATTACGAATTCATCCTTTTAATCCATGACATTCATAATATAACTTAAAACCTTGATAACCGAAGTTGTTTTCGATTACTTAATTAGATCTTCTCTTTGGAATGAACTAAAATGATGAACATAGTTTTCCAGTCTGCCTCTTGAAGTCAGCGTAGATGCACATACATATGACGAAATCTATAGACTGTTGGCCTGATCTCTAAATAAACTAAATGTCAGAAGTAGTAGTAGTAGTAGTAGTTAGTCGTATCAAAGTCCCTATAATAGTAACTGTTGGGAAGAGATCCAAAGTATTTCTTTAAAAAGTCCTAAGGGGCCCTAAAAACTCTGGAAAACGTTTTATCCAATCAGCTTTGAATAGGAATTACTTAGAAGTGTCTAGAAAGTGGAGAACCACGTGTCATGTTTATGATTGATTGATTACCTATCTGCTACTATATTTAGTATGACTCAAGAACCTTCCAGAAGCCCAAGGCCATCTGTAGTACCATACATATACTCGACTTTCCTTACATAGACTAAGTTTTCGTGTAGATTTAGACTGGAGTTATTAGAAGAGTTTAGGAAATCGATTCAAGCGTTTAGTTAGAAGACTTATCAGTACCATTTGTTCATTGATATTCCGATCAGATGAGATCAGACTTTCTAAAAACCAAATGGGGCATTAAAGTTGCATTGTGAGTTATTACGACTGTTGTTTTGAGAAGAAAGTCTGATAATGGACTTGTTAATTGTCCATTATGCAAAATGTCAACAATTGGATCAGTTAACTATTTACAAATAGGACACGATTTTGAAATACTGAAACTGATTCTCTGGGCTTGGTGAAGACTAAAAGATACAACACTTAAATTAGGACAAATATAACATTGTCTAAAAAAACACAACAAATATTAATTTCAGTAGTTGTGATTATGAGTCAGTTGAAGCTAGACCACCATGGAAAACCTGGAAGCACTGGGTAGCCGTTTCGTCCTATTGTGGGACTGCTGAGCAGTGCGCATCCACAACCCCGCCTTGCAGGATCCGAACCCAGGACCTATTGGTTTTATTCACTAAACAAAGGCTCTAACAGTTATTCTTCTTAATAAATACCATTAATTGAAGTTAACCATCGTTATCACTTTGGCAACCAACTATCTATTTATTCCAGCTTTACAGCATTCAATCATACAACACTGATTCCAGCATCTTTCGGTTTCTCGAACAACCGTTTATTCTTATTATATTTAGAATTGTGCTTTCTTTGTCTTGTTCCTTATTCATGCTTACTTTGTTTTTCCCTACCTAACAACATATTTATAGTGTTTGAACAGATTATTAGATGCACGACAGCTTGGATTAAAATTAATGGCCAATGTGATATATGGTTATACTGCGGCAAGTTTTTCTGGACGTATGCCGTGTGTAGACGTAAGCTAATCTCGATAGTATTTTTAAGATAAAAATGTCGAGTCGGTGTTTTTTGTTGGTAACTTTACCGCCAATTCATTTAATCGGTTGTATAGTTTGTCTTCGCTATCATATTTTCTTGTTTCATTTAATACTGAATAGTCGTTGTCCAATCTTCACTGACGGCTTAATTTCATCAGTCAAGCTTAGATTATGCTTTCATTTCGGTTTATGTTGGCTAGTTGAACAATCTATGGATTGTTATTTATTTATTTAAATGTATGAACATTGGTACAAGGAGGCATAAAACCTATATGCACCACACAAATGATTCAATTTGTGTGAGAGCTGAAATACTACCAAGGCGCCTAAATCGAAGCAGGCGGTTTTCTTAAGGTGCCACCGCCCGAGTCTTTGACTTGGAAGTTTAATCCATAAAACAATCGAGCAACGTTAGGAGATGCAGTGTCATGCTATCCGATGGACTTGAATATAGACTCATTCACCATTTTTTGCGATTGCAGAATAATAAATAAGAACTTTCATCTAAATTTGAACGAATAGTTTCACAGTCTTCGGACGCTGAGTTAATGTGAGACATTAACGAGGAAGAATGTATTTGTAAAATCTCAGCGAAAGAATTTGAAGTAAATCCAACGTTTCGCCTGGCAATCTGGTCCAAGCTTTTTCAAATTCTTTCTCTGAAATTTTACAAATACATTCTTCCTCTTTAATGTCATTCACCATTTGTTCGTTCAGGATCCTAGTTTGGAATGAGGGTTTTCCAACTCCCATAAGTGGATTGTCCATATCCATGAAGCCAGTTACAGCAACGAACATTCGCTTTTCATCCTCTCAATTTCGTAGACAACACCCCTGACGTGAGAAGATACTTTACACTATCGCCTGATCAATGATGACCAAAATCCATGCACCAAGGTGAATTCGTAAATGCACACCGAAGAGGTAAACTCGAGTAACTTATCCTTTGTTTCAGTAGACATGACTGGAAAATACTGACGTAAGAATAGCTGTGTGAAATGTCCTTTTAATTGGTCTCACAAATCTATTATGCAGGATATCACTAGTTATATCCCTATTGAATGTCAGTTCAGCTGTCACATCAATTTTTTCTATAGTAAGTATAGTTGAAGGCACAATGAACGGTGACCGTAATTCTTTAACACTATTCTGAGGGAAGTCAATGTTGATTTGAGTTTCCTATATTTTCTTACAGATAAACTCGATTGTCTCGACTACAGTGATTCATTGGTGAATAAATATATGATATCCACAGAGATCATATGATTTCTACTGACATTCACATCTACTTGTGAGTAATCTCAAAAATGTCTTTGACACTTCTCTTTATACAGGGAAAAAGACGTTGATGTGCGCCATATATAAAAAGTCCGTATTCCTTAAGCTACAGTTAAACACGAATGTAGCAAGCAATATCTTGGATGATAAATTCGTGAGACTAGTTGAAAGAACGTTTTGCACAGCTAATCTTACATCGATATTTTCCTGTCATGTTTACTTGAGCAAAGTATCAGTTACCCGAGTTGCTCCTGTGAAGGCAGCTATATTAAGCGTACTACCAAACTATCCAACCAGTGAATGAGTGACTATATCCTCGGGTGGTTTTAAAACAGTTAGATGGAATCACAGTATAATTCTATGTTAGGACAACCATTAGCTAGTGATTATTTAGTATATAGAGTCAGATAATTTCGCTAGATCTATCGTATATCTTCATCATTCCTCGTTAGGTTTCAATCCCATCTTCTACGTATATCTGCATGTATTTCTTTATCCCATCAAAAGTAACCTATTCAACACAGACGTTTTCTTTGTATTTTTAGAAGTCAGTTATATAGAGTTTTTACTCAATATTCACTTCGTCAACTAAGAATTAGTAGTGTGTTACTGTGTATTTAGATGCCATATTATGTGTAATCAATATCTCTTGTTGTTACTTTTGTTTATCATAAAATAGTTACTTACTTACTTACTTACGCCTGTTACTCCTCGTGAAGGAGCATAGGCCGCTCACCAGCATTCTCCATCCAACCCTGTCCTGGGCAATCCTTTCCAGCTCCTTCCAGTCCCTATTGATCCCTTTCATATCTGCTTCTATTTCCCGACGTAATGTGTTCTTTGGCCTACCTCTTTTACATTATTGTTATTATAGTCGTTCATTAACTGTTCCTCGATTTGTATAATCTAATTAGAAGACGAAGATTATCAAAACCTTTCAGAATTTGATTATTATTTTACCTGATTAATTTTTAGCTTGGTGATAGTATTGTGCATAAAGCCAGAGAAATTTTAGAAAATGCTATTGAACTAGTTAACAGTGGCAAGATTGTATTACCAGATAATTGTAACGGTCTTCCAACACCACGAGTAGTTTACGGTGATACAGATAGTTTATTTATACACCTTAAAGGTTATGGTAAATCAGAAGCATTCGATGCTGCATATCAAATTGCCAAGGAAGTAACATCAATGAATCCGGTACCCATTAAATTAAAACTTGAAAAGGTTTGTTTTTTTCTTTACATTGACATTTTCTAAATTAGATACTTAACTACTGACAAAATATCAGTAGTTTGAATTTCCTACGAAAATAATGGGTTGTCACCGATTATCGGTAATAGTTTTTCGTTAATATCTCTCTCTGTTTTCCATCGTTTCGACATGTTATTGTTATATTTTAAGAGGTGATGTGTAAGACTACCTGGAAAATTATTTTAGTAATGATATATCAACTTATCAGCTCATGTTATCATACTGCACAATCCAGTGGAAAGCGTAAATCATTCATACGTGGAAAGGTATTTGTTTGAATAGAATAGGTTTATGTGTGAAGAAGAAAGTGTCTGTCATAAACTATATTCACCAATAACTAGGTGAAAGTTAATTTATTCAAGGTGTATAAACAGTTTACCATGGTACTTGATCTCGTCGAAACTTCCTACTTACTCGAATACTGTTTACCTAGTATTGCAATTCGCTGTTGAAAACTCACTTATGATCAATATCCATCATGGACACTCGTCTATTTCTAAGTCTTGCCTTCTGATCATCATAATCATTGTTTAGTGGGTAGTCTAATATCTTACTGGCACAATACGTGGTATAAATAGGCCAAATGGACCAACCTCAACCGTATCGCAATTTCCTCAGCAAATTATCAAATGGGATTCACTCCCTGAATAATCAAACAACCAAACATGGTCATCAACATCATTCTTCATACTTTAACTGGTTATCGGTACATACTATTGGTCAAGAAATCATTTGAGAATTAACGTGTATAACACTCAAATGCCATCGTTTTCGTTCAGTTTGTTCATAAATCCTCTGTATTCTGTAAATTTCATCATCTAATTGAACCATGTTTTTCACCTTTAGCTAGAAATAACTAATCGATATGCTTCTGTAGTTAAGGTACTGTCGATAGCGTTTTCGTAAAGAAATGTACACTATGACTATTGTCCAATGTACAGCCAGTTATTCATATCATTGGTAATATTCTTTCAATACATCAATCAACCTTATATTCATAGAATAATCTTCTTGTTGACTGAAGTATCTATGGGAAAAGATACTTGACTTCTATGTGTAATCTATCACCGATTTTTTTCTCTCCTGGAATGATCACAATTTATGAGTTTTTCTTTGTTTTGTTTGATACATACTATAAATAACTCCACTTTCAGATTTATTATCCATGTCTATTGGAAGCAAAGAAACGATATGTTGGTTATGCTTATGAAACTGTTGAACAAAATAAACCTGTATTTGATGCAAAAGGAATTGAAACTGTAAGACGTGATAGTTGTCCATTTGTAGGACAAGTAAGTGAATATTTGATTTGATTATTTCCATAGGTTTTCATTGGATGTTGAGATCTCTGTATGGTTCAATTTCTGACTACCCATAACCTACCTCGATAGAAAGCTCTATAAACGTGGCGAAATCAGGACATAGCATCCATTCATAAAATCATTAACTGTTGATCTGAGCCATGTTAATTGATTCAGAGTATCTGGTTATAGTCCTCATTGTAACCATAATCAGTGCTTGGAGATGTTAGATAGTATGCTTCAATAGTATTTGCTCTTTATCGTCCGATATCCTTTCATATATACGTTTTCACTTTGTCTTTTTGAATATAATTCTTAATGTTCAGTCATTGCTACCGCCATATTTCGACCCTTGGATTAACGCATATTTATGCTCGAGTCGCTGTTAATTCTGTCTGATTGAGAATCTGACACAAATGTAAATCGTCTCTCAGTTATCACATTTGGTTATCATCGCAAGAGAAAGAAATGAATAAGTGAAAAAAAAAGTTACTGGTCTGGGTATTATATATTATTTAGGGTAGTTTTATGCGTGGAATCCAACCGTTTTACTTCTACCTGAAGTTTGTTGTGATGATGTCGTTCAGAAGAACGCTGAAAACTCCACAACCAAACCATCTAGCTCAGAGAACAAAACTCCATCAAAATCATCCACTTGAGCTACAAATCTTCACCACTCTTTTACCACATATGAGACCTGGGACAACAACTATTGTACAATAGTCATGGATAATTATTATCCAGAATTAGGTCTATTGCTTGCAATTCATTAGATAAAAGTCATAAGTTCAAACTAAATCAGTCTTTCTGTTCACAATTGTCCATAAAAATAAATTTACAAGTTGTTAGTTAGGTGAATCAGAAATCTGTATGACATGGAAAATCTGCATATTCACTTGATGTGGTTATTTAGGACTGCAATTGATCAATCTCTTGCTGGCATATATGCATCCTGTGCGAACTGCCTTAATACTGCCTGAAGTCAAAAGCTTTATAAGCAACGATGATGAGTCTTTATTTATTTATTATTTATTTTAACACATAGATATTGGTTTAAGGAGGCACCAAATACATATGCGCCACACAAATCTCATTCGATATGTGTGAGGGTTGTGATACTGCCCGGGTGCCCAAACCGAACCAGGTGGTTTTCTTAGGGGACCACTCCCCGAGTCTTTGACCTGAAGATCTGATCCACAAGGCAGTGGAGCATCGTAAGAAGATGCAGTCCCATGGTAGCCGGTGACCAACAATTGGTTCATACGCCATTTGTTCCCTCAGGATACTGGAGCCCATGTGCACCATTGGTTTGGAATCCGGTTAAAGCGCCGGACATTCGCTTTTCATCCTCTCAATTTCGTAAACAACACGCCGGCCACGAGAAGGCAGTGAGTAGGACTTCCCTGGAAGAGGCTATAAACGCGTGGCCATGTGAGAGTATTTCGAGAAGGAGAGCGGACTCTCCCTACTCTCAGCTGTACCAGGGCATTCGGGAGCATGATAAGTTCTAAATAGGACGAAACGTACCTTCTGGATTTCACTGCTAGCCACTATCTATCTTTGCTGATAATCTTCATATTCTATAGTCTTGTTTAATGGAAAGGACTATCCCTTGTTAATATAATCCTTAATGAATTAGATAAGAATTATGCATTGTATAATTTAACTATATTGAATGATTTCATTTTCTATTCAATTGTAGGTTCTTGAAGAATATTTTAAACTTTTATTTAATCATTTCACTATTCCAAAATGTTTGAAAAATGTGGAAGGGAATTCCCATGAAGATAAAGGTATGTATCTTTTATATGTAATAGATCTATCTAGTGTAATTCATATCAGTTCATTAAATGAATGTATACTATACTGACTGTCTTGAATGATCTATCAACCAATTAGGAAATATTGTATAATGGTGAGAAAATGAACTTTTAAAAGCAATTTTATTACGAGGGGGATAATAGCATGATCTTGAATAATCAACTGTCACATGTCGAATCATTCTTTACTGCGAAATATTGCTTTTTAAGAGTCGGACTAGTGTTATGAATCGGGCTTATCATCTCATATAGTTTTCGTTATCGATTGACCTTAACAATAATGCTTAGTGGTTAGGGTTATTTATTCAAAGTTAAGCTGCAGTTGTGAGTTTGATTTACTTTTATCTTATTTTATTTAAGTACATAAACATTAGTACAAGGATTCACAAAACAGATATACGCCACCTAAATCATCCGATTTCTGTGTGAGCTGTGATACTGTCTGGGTGCCCAAACCAAAGCAGACAGTTTTCTTAGAGGGGCACACTCGGAGCCTTTGACCTAAAAGGTCTAGTTCACAAGGCAATAGAGCAACGTCAAGAGATTCAGTCTCATGGTAGCCGGTGACTAACAATTAGTTCATACACCATTTATTCGCTCAGGATGCTGGAACACATGTGCACCATTATTTTGGAATCAGAGTTTTCCAACTCCCTTAGGTGGATTCTTTATATCCACCTTCCCGGTTAAAGTTTTGGATATTCGCTTTTCATCCTCTCATCTTCGTAAACAATACTCCCGCCACGGGGAGTCAATGTGTAGGACTTCCCTGGTAGTAGTCGTATGCACATGGGGTTGATTGTTTTCATCACGAACTGACATCAACTATGATGCAACGCTTTATTATCCTTTTGTTTACATACTTGAGAAACCAAATGTTGATATTTGGAATAAGCGTTGGAGTGGAAGAACACCGTCTAACTTCATTAAGCACTCATGACTACTCATTGAATACACAATCTGACTTAGGAGCATATGTGTTTAGTATGTTTTTTAAAAAAAATATCCATGAACATGTATACTGTATAAAAAGCTTCCAAATGCCCTCGTACGACAAAGGGTAAGGATAGTCCGCTCTCCATCTCCAAATGCTCTCACATGGCCATATGCATGCAATCACCACCGAGGAAGTCCTACTCACTGACTCCCCGTAGCAGGAGTGTTGTTTACGAAGATGAGAGGATGAAAAGCGAATATCCAAAACTTTAACCGGGAAGGTGGATATAAAGAATCCACCTAAGGGAGTTGGAAAACTCTGATTCCAAAATAATGGTGCACATGTGTTCCAGCATCCTGAGCGAATAAATGGTGTATGAACTAATTGTTAGTCACCGGCTACCATGAGACTGAATCTCTTGACGTTGCTCTACTGTCTTATGGATCAGACCTTTTGTCAAAGGCTCTGGGTTTGGCTTCGTTAAGAAAACTGCCTGCTTTGGTTTGGGCACCCAGACAGTATCACAGCTCACACAAGAATGAAGTGACTTATGTGGCGCATATGTATTTGGTGCTCCTTTGTATCAATATTTATATGTTTAAATAACTAAAGAGATTCCATTAATAACAACATAAGCTGAAAAGAAATTTTGTACGTATTCGCTTTCGATGGAAATACTTTGATATCATCAACTGGAATTCGTTCTACTGTCTATCTGATAACTCTTTATCAGTGTTTACAATTGTTAAATGTCAAATTCGGATAGTTATTTGTATACATTATATCTCAATTAAACGTTTTTTTGTTTTTAACCACAATAAACAGAGTTTGCTGAAGTGCGAATACAATCAATTGTATGTATGCTTAAGCTGTTATCAATGTGTCTACGCCATCCGGCTGATGATGACTTTAATATTAAAACGAAACACATGGATAATCATTCATATCAAGATGTATCTATTGTATAGTGATATATTCAAATAATTCATTTCTTCTCTTATATTTTTCTAATAGTTGAAATCATGAGTCAATTGAAGCTAGACCATTATGGAGAACCTGGAAGCACTAGGCAGCCGTCTCGTTCTAGTATGGAACTCCTCAACAGTGGGCATCCACCATCCTACCTCACGAGTACTTCCAGGTTTTTCAGGGTGATTAATTTCAATTGACTCTATTAATTTTTCTTTCTTTTTTTTGTTTTTGCTAAAACTTAATTAATTTATGTGTATGATTCAATTTAGTTCATCAACCTTATGAACATTTGGATAAAAGATTAAAACTTGCTGAAAATAATCTAAGAAATAAAATTCAACATTTTGCCTATCTTCTTATACATGGTAGAATACCATTTTATAAATGTATTATTACTAGACCCTATTGGGGATTATCCTCTTATAAACCGGGAACATTTGCACCAGCATTACAAGTTGCCAAGTAAGAATTAATATAATTTTGTTGATAATGTTATAATCCTTTCATTTTGTTCAAATGTCTACTGATGATAATGATGATGATGATGGTGACTATGGAAGATGTGTGTTGATTGTGGAGAATAGTAGGAACCATAAGTTGAACAGTATAACTATTACAATACACTGGAAAGATGATTCTATAACATCAAAAGATGGTGAACCTGAGATTAAGTGATTGATTGGATTACAGAATGACTGTTCACAATTTAGTGTTAATGAAGAAGAAGGAAAAAAAACACAATTTAAACCGTTGATTATTCAATGATCAAGTCTTCCGTTTATATTTCCATAATGGGTATGTCTAAATAAGCAAATTTATAGACTGTTGATATTACCTCAAATATTTGTTGAGTAGTATTTGGTCTTAATACGGCTATGTTTGAAACGATTACGAGTTCATCTAATCTGAGAATGGAACAAACACTCTGTGACCAAAGACTAAGAAGCTATTTATTCTGATGCCTCCCAGCCTCACTAACTAGAGAGAGAAGTCCAAGTTCGAAAAGGGGAAATATAACCTGCAAGTGTAGCCACAAGTACGAGCAACCACGGTAGGCACAAATTAAACGCATATATACAGCATAAAATTGTCATTGGGAAGCATTACAAGTTAGTATACTAAAAGATACAATAAACCAATAGCGTTCTCCCAGGTGGAGGATACGACATGAGGGTGATAAGAGCGCTTTTGGCGCGAAAACCAAAGAAAGTTACAAAATTAGGACGTTTTCCAAGTGAGTTCTTAGGATCTAATATCTCCAACAAATACCAATAGATGAAACTACCTGTCTGTTCAGTTTTCTTGCTTATCTTCTACACTCCTTTTTTTAAAAATCTTTTATACATATATATACCTTTATTTTCCGATTGTGTTGTCTAGACGTCTTCTTTCTATGGATCCACGAGGTGAACCATTGCGTGGTGAACGTGTTGTTTATTATGTAACAGCTGGAAGATCTGATCAAACTTTATTATCATGTGTTCGAAGTGTACATGAAATTTATCCTTCTTTATGGATTACTGGGAAATCCACTTTATCACGTCGTGTCCTAGGACCACGTTTAAATTATGCTTATTATTTAGATAAACAATTTCTACCTCCAATTGAAAGAATGACACAAGTTATTGGTTGGCGTGTTCGAAATTGGTTAGTTCATGTGTTATAAGGAATTCTTTGCAAATATCTTCAAAATTTTGTATTTTTCATAAAGTACCTAATATCCTTGTATATTATAAGAATGTACTTGAAGAGATTCCCTACTCTAAATGAGAAATAACTAATCTCTAAAGTTTTCGAATATATGAAACAACATATACCACTTATTTCTTTGTTCATTCATCAACTGCTCACAACTCATTCTAATTGATCATTTAAATCACAGGAGCTATTCAACATATTTTAATTCATGAATGCTCATTGAAACAAGAATAATATTTCCAGTAGTATTTGTCATTTGATTTGTGTATGAGCTGTGATACTGCTCGGGTGCCTAAACCCCGGAATCTTCGACTTAAAGGTCTAATGCAGAAAGCAGTAGAGCAACGTCAGGAGATACAGTTCTTTTATAGTCGGTGACTAACAATAGATTCGTAGGCCGCTTGCTCTCTCAGGATCTTGGAACACATGTGCCCACTGGTTTGAAATCAGAGTTTTTCAAATCCCGCAGGTAGACTCACCGTGTCTACCAACCCGGTTAAAGCGCTTTTCACCCCCTCACTTTCGTACATAACAGTAATGCCACGAGAAGGCAGTGAGTAGAACTTCCCTGACAGTGGCTGTATACACGTGTCCATGTGATAGCATTTGGTGATGGACAGCTAACTCTCCTCATCCTCGACTGTACTATGGCATTTGGAGGCATATTTATTTGGTGCACCTTTGTACCAATATTTATGTGTTCAAATAAATAAATAATAAATTCATGACGAAAAAGTCAGTAACAGTGATATTATGGTGTGTGTTACTTATATTGATATAAGTAGTATATGACGCGAGTTAAAGAACATAATGTCTGGCAGCAGAAGATGGGGGAAGGTCAAGAAAGGAAGAGCAAGAACGCAATGCAATTTGTAAGAAAACGCATGAGCCATGAAATTTGAGACAATGGATTGATGATTGCAACAGCAACAGTCCGGTTTGATATGATGGATCGATAATTTGCAAATTAACGATTTACTATATGGTTTTTCTATTTTACCAAATAACTCTGTAATTTGTGTGCTAAATACATTCGATTGTCCCCACCCGTGTTCTGTTCACTACAATATGAGTAATTAGAGATCCTCATAAGATGACAAGAACTTGTAGTCTTTCAGTGATTAGTAATTGCTTTTGCATCATTAACCCTTTCTTGTTCTATTTTTGTTCATATTATAGGTTATCAGAGCTTCCTCGTTACTTCACTTCTAAACATCATCGATATATTTTAACTTCCGCACCGTCTCATGTTTATCCTTCAAGACCTCAACATCAATTCACAAATTTAGGTTCACCATCTTCATCGTTTATTTTATCTCCTAATTCATCACAGCTTGATTTAATTTCACAAAATCAACGTAAACATCTTTATCGTCCTTCATCAGTTATGCGTGCTTTTGTTGGTCAACCACCACGAATTTGTCCTAGTTGTGAAACATTAATACCAAATACTAGTTTTACTGATCAATTAGGTCATTGTAGAACTTGTATTGATGGTAATTCACGATTAATAAATATTGGAACTATAAAATTTGGTTGTAATGTAAGTGTTTTATTATATAAATCGTTTAAATTGTTACCTGCTCATTACTTAAATATGATGACATTATAGAATAGATTACGTATTAGTAGCCCCCAAATGCCCTGGTATGGCTGATAGTGGGATGGGCCCGCCCTCCCTCTCGAAATGCTCTCACACGGCCACGCGTATACAGCCTCTGCCAGGGAAGTCCTACTCACTGCCTTCTCGTGGCGGGCGTGTTGTTTACGAAAATGAGAGGACGAAAAGCGAATGTCCGGCGCTTTAACCGGATCCCAAATCAATGGTGCTTATGGGCTCCAGTATCCTGAGGGAACAAATGGCGTATGAACCAACTGTTGGTCACCGGCTACCATGGGACTGCATCTCCTTACGATGCTCCACTGCCTTGTGGATCAGACCTTTAGGTCAAAGGCTCGGAGTGTGCCCCCCCCTAAGAAAACCACCTGTTTCGGTTTGGGCACCCGGGCAGTATCACAGCCCACACACACACACACAAATATGGTGTGGCACATATTTATTTGGTGCCTCCTTGTACCAATATTTATGTGTTAAAATAAAATAACAGATCTGACCTCAATTGCTTTAGTCGATATCCCTTAATCTTATGCAATATTAATCAATAAATTCATTAAAGTATGAATTGTCTCATGATAATGTTCAAAAAGAATAACTCGTAGAGGGGGGGGGAGAAAAGAAAAGAAAAAAAATGACATCACTATTTCAACTAGTATCCAAGCGACTATTTTACTAGTCTTATTGTAGATATTCAATATGACTTATGACTTTGATTAAGCCATGGAGATGAAGTGAAAAAAATGTGTGTCATTGGAATTCTATAGTATGATTAAAATGTATTCAGAGATAGTTGTTTTATAGAAATCGCTTAGTTGGAATCGTATATAAATGACTGATTAGACATGAATATATACAGTTAATCCAGTTGTTCTATGCTAAGTCATACACCCTTTTTATGGTGACATCTTGTTATTTTGTAGACTGACTGAATTTCGTACTCATTACTCCTTTTATATTAAATTGAATAAAGAGTAAAAATAGAATTATTAGCTGGAAAAATATGAAATCCATTTTACTTGACATTATCAACGGATCATTGTTAGACTACTATTGAAAACTTGGAAGCATTAGATGGTCATTTCTTTCTAGTATGAAACTTCTCAGCAGTGCACATCTACGATCCCGCCCCTCGCGAGACTCGAACCCAGAACCTATCAGTCAGGCGCTTAACCAACTAGATCACTGAGCCGGCATCCAATGGTGTTAATGTCTAGCTTCAACTAATCCACGAAGTTGCGCCACCGTATACCATTGTCTTCAGTGAGTTGATATCTTACAACAGACCTGGTTGAACTCCACTGGTAACGACTTCCCACTAGAACTCTAGGAGTATCTCTTGAAGTCAGTCACTAGTGAGACTGATAGGTCCTGGGTTCGAATCTCGCGAGGAGCGGGATCGTAGATGCGCACTGTTGAGAAGTCCCATACTAGGATGAAACGGCCGTCCAGGGTTTCTATGTTGGTCTAGCTTCAATGAACTCATAATTTCAACCAGTGAAGTTTTTAAAAATCTCCACAAAACCCATTCTGATACTTGTAGTGTCAGTTATTATGGCAAGCCCATATACCTTTATTCTAACTTCCGGACATCCTATTTTATTTGAAGTGAAAAATTCTCCGGGTAATCGTAGAGTAGTTCCGTAAACTAACTCGGCTGGACAACATCCCATGTCTTGTTTAATTGTTGTTCTTAGAGCTAACATTACTAGGGGAAGTTTATTAGACCAATCGTTGTTAACGATGACGGCTGTAAGGGACGCTTTTAATTGCCTATGTAGGCGTTCAACCATTCCGTTTGCCATTGGATGGTACGACGTCGTTCGGATTCGTTTAATACCGAGGAGTTCAGTAAGCTGCTGAAAGAGTCGACTTTCGAATTGTGCTCCTCTATCAGTTGTGATAATCGTTGGTACACCGTAGTAAGAAATCCAATTTTCAACTAGGGTTTTAGCTACCGTTTCAGCTGAGGTGTCTTTTATCGGCACTGCTACCGGCCATCGTGTAAACCTATCGATGCATGTAAAGATATAGTTGTATCCATTTGAAACGGGCAGTGGTCCTACAATATCGATGTGTATATGTTCAAATCTAGTGTCTGGGTGCGAAAACGGACCTACTGCAGAGCTAGTATGACGATGTACCTTCACTTTTTGGCACTTTATGCATGCTTGTGTCCAATTACGTACATCGTGATTCATGTTTGTCCATACGAATCGTTCACTAATCAGCTTTATCGTGGCTTTTATTCCTGGGTGCGACATACTAATTATATTTCTACTTATATTTTCATTCATTTCATTGTAGATTCATCATGTACAATCCCAATTGAATCATTTAGAGACAATATGTTCATATTGTACAATCCATCATGGTATTACATGTGATCCTATATGGTTATGTAATAATTTTTTTTGTCCAATCCATAGTCAACGTTTAATTGCTTCAACTGATTTAGCATTATTTTGGACACATTATAATAGATGTTTAAAACAAATGGATACGATTAATTCATGGTAATATCATGAATAATGAAATGAGATTATTTGTGATTCTCTTTCTGAATACCCTCATCACCACAACAACCATCACCACTTTCTCTCCCTCCCTCCCTCTCTTTCTGTGTGTGTGCGTGTGTATATATGTGCATATAGATGGTAATGTTTACTTTATAACTTCTTTTGTTCAATGTGCCTTTTATTGATATGTGTACATTATGATCTCTGTCATTTTCTTTCTTTCTTTCTTTTTTGGACAAGATAATTATCCATTTATTTTAATGTCAATGATCTAATGATTCACATATAAATGGATCATGAAGTGATATGTCTTTTGATTGAACGTTAGATTCAGCTCTTAAGCTCTGCTAGTAATCTCGAAACACGATGACGATGATGACGACGACGACAATTCTGTATACTGATTGTTCGGAATAATTACACAGTGATTCTCGTCCAGTTACTGGTTGACTTTGGTTGTGTTTTTTTTCAACCCATCGTCAGTGTTTTTAATCATAGAAGTGTCATGTTTTAAATTCACTTCTTGTAGCGTTATATTTGGACATTGTTTAATTTTATTGAGAATTCTGGTTCTGATGTCGGCATCTTCAGGTGACTGCAAGTTGTATAGAAAACAAGACATTTAAACTGATCTTCTGTCATTGGTGATCATTTGAAACGCTCACACTGATGATTTATTATACCAGTATGTTTCACCTGGTCATTGTCTCCAGCTTTTGCCAACTTAAAAGGAAGCTACACGTAAGGATTTTGGAATATTCTTCCAAAACATGATTAGATGGGATATCTTCGACTGTTTCTCAGCTTCTTAGAGCTTCCTCTAGTTCACTGATGGGCCGTCCTCACATGAAGTATCCTCTAGTGTTTTAAAAATCTGATTGGTCTTCTTTGATAGGATTAGCGGATCATATTATTTTTATCGGATCACTTGTTCGTTGACATCTTATAATATATAAGTTAGCTGAAATGCAATCAGATTGCAGTCAGCTTGATTTCATGTTCAAGGACGAATAACTACTACAGTAAAGTACTTCACACATATAAGCAACTTTAGATATATTACATGTAACTACTCTGAGAACTTCTGATGTCGATAATACTGCTTAAAAAGTCTACATCCAAGACTAAGAATTAAATATAGTTACTAGAAAAAACACAGTGTTTTACCATGCTTAACCAGTTGTTCTCTATACTATGTAATGATAATACCACAATTGATTGATCACTGGGTGGTGATCAGTGTCATGTATGTTAAGTCCTTATTTAGTGCAGATCGAATGCTATCGATCATGTTGCAATGTGGCCACCAGTCTAGGTGACTCGACACTGCGGGCACTATATATTGAGGTTAGATGGTGGTTGGAGGTAGTCGATAGGATAGCTCAGTGGTAGTGTCTCTGATTGTGAAGCTGGGTGACGCGAGATCGAATCCGCCAGGGAGCACCAGCCCCCTCAAGATTAAAGGTACACCTTGCTGACGAGTGCCAAGTAGCACGAAACCCGGGTTCAGGGTTTTCTGTCGACTACCTCCAACCACCATCTAATGATAATACCTTTAGAGTAATGGTATGATTAATACAAATTCAGATTGCTACTTCGTGAGGATCTAAGAAGTGTCAGTCACCTGAATATCAATCAGGTTATCTTATTGAAACCACCATTAATCTCATTTCGTATCTCTTAGATATTCGTCCATGTACTGCCGATGCCTATTAAATTTTAACTCTAATTTTCAGGAATCTTCTTTCAATCGATTACGAGATTCTATTTAATATTAAACCTGTTTAGCGAAACTTAGGATCGTGTCCCTCTCTAGTAGATCAGGCTGACAATCATATTAAGCTTACTTCACTTATCCTTATTAAATGTTTTGATAACACAAATACTTGTGATAATATTAGTGTAGATACTCAACTAGGTTCGAAAACAGAACATACACTTCTGAATTACGTCTCACAAAGTAAAAGCTCGCACACTTTCAGATTGAATGTTTCTGTGAAAATTCGTAATATCATTAATCTCAAATAAGTTTCGTTAGTTCATTCGACAGCTTCCCAGATGAGTGCTAACTTGCTTAATGGTTTTAAACATGGAGTCAGTCAGTCAACTACAACGTAGGACCAGGCACATATATGCATCGGTCCAAGTTGTCATAACTCATTAACACAACAAGATGAACACCGGATTCATAAAAGTAGTTAATTCAATGATGGTAATATGCAAAAGAAAGACTGCATATAAGGACATAGTATAGGAAGAAAGCAAGGTACAAAGTAATTTTAATCTCATGGTTTAAGGGAAGACAGAGAGTGTATACTCCGACGCCATTGTGATTGATTCTGAGCCATGTCACCCACAGTCTGCAACCATTGGTTACGATAGTCACACGGACCCCAACCAAGTAATCCGCATTTACCAACATGGCTCAGAGTAGAAGTCAGTGACTTCAAGCACTGATGCGACGTTTTGGTTTGGCCGCCCCTAACTTTCTTCCAACCATCTCCAACACCGGTTAGCATTGCACGTCGTGGTAGTCGGTGTTCAGGCATACGTAACACGGCCCAACCATCTCAGTCGATGAAGATTCACAACCTCATCAACTGATTTACTATCATTCCCTAATACCCTACGTCTAACCTCACTATTACTTACATTGTGATCCCAGAAGATGCCACCAATATTTCTATGACATCTGTGGTCAAATACTAGTAGCTTACGAGTATCTTCAAAACTGTACGGCAAATCGTTTTAATTAACAAACTTCTGTTCATCTGTTGAAGTTTCTAGTGCATATTAAACCTATGAGATATCCGATTGTAACTTTTATCATTTAATTTAAAATTACTTACTTTTGCCTGTTACTCTCAATGGAGCATAGGCCGCCAACGAGCGTTCTAAAACCCATTATCCTGGGCCTTACTTTCTGATTTGAGATTAGGTATAATATATTATTTTAACAACTTTGTGCATGATGCAATAGTTAATGAGAATTCGTATAAACTTCTATGATTACCCCATCTATGGTAACCGAACCGTGTGTCATCATATCAGCGATGTTTCTGTAGTCTGTTGAACTTTTGAGGAATGTTTAAAATTATGCTATCGATGCTGGAATCCAGGATACGCATTTCGTTCTCTTCGGGACTTGTCATATGGATGTATTTCCAACTGAAAGTTAATGTTCACTCCTGAACTCGCACCTAGTACTGTTCACTTCAGACGCCATCGTGTTATCCACTTAGTTGCTGAGCTCAGATACCCATATACTTGTGCAACAGTTGTAAAACTTAATTCGATTTGAAATGGCTTATTTCAGAGTGTTCTTGTCATCCAGCTGATGTTCTCATACTCATCATAGTGAAACTAATTTTATCATCATACCTTACATCCCATTTATTAAACTGAAATTAACTACATGGAAGTTTTAACCGTTTGCCGTAAATTAATGAAGTTCTATGTATACAACAGTTTACGAAATTAACGGAGTTCATATTCTACTACATTAAATTTATCTGTCTCACACCATCCCTAATTTGGATTAGTTATAAGCAAAGATGGATAGTGGCTAGCTGTGGAATCCAGGATGCACGTTTTGTCCTATTTGGGACTCGTCAACTGAATGTACCTGCATCTCAGTGTTGATGTTCATCTTTGCTTATAATGCTTGTGAATTAAGGCAATACGCACAGTATGCACATATGCCAATAAGAGACTGATCAACTGCAGTCCTAAACATCAATGAGAAGATCCAAGTGAATTTATTTGTGTTCATGAATATGATACAGTCTGTTACCAATAGCATTCCAATGTACATTTGTTATCTTGGTAAAGCATAAAGGCTAGATAATCATAATTTACTGAAGACTTCAGTAAACAAACCATTTATACATTTTTAACTTACCTTTTCAAATAATGAGATCGTTTTAGAATTATTATTGTCCGACCACTTCAGCGACAAGTAAAATGGTTTGCATCAATGAATATGATGATAAGATTCTCATTAATGATAGAGTTATTGTTAATGTGGGAAATCAATCTTATCATCCTAATGAAATGTTCCAAGTATCAATAGTCAAGTTCCTCTATACCAAACAATAAGTTGCCTTCGTTTTAATCGACTTTCCAATGAATAGATTTTTCATTTATCGACGACCTTCGAGCAACGCTACAGTGACCTTGAGAGTGTCCACCTGGTAACTAGGACCAAATGAAGATTATAAACCAGTGTGAGTAATTAGAATTATGATTTACAGTTGATGGTTAAGGGTTACGAATTACATTTACGGTTTTCATCATGAACTGACATCAGCTATAATGCCAAAACGCTATTCAACTAAATGGATGAATGAAGCTCGCGTCAAAACCTGTTATCTCATATCTGATTGGTTCGTCCATAAATTATAGTCCCACCAACTTTCAATAACACAACACAATTTGGCTCACTTTCGAACTCCTTCACAATGTCATCTAAGTTTTATATTTATTGTAATTAAATTGTGTATAATCGTGTACTGATAAAAACAATGAGTCCCACAATAGGACGAAACGGCTGTCCAGTGCTTCCAGGTTTTCAATGGTGGCCTAACACCAATCGGTTCATGATCTCGATCAAGAACTAAACACAAGAATGACTTTGACAGAGCTTAATATCGTTCAAGAAAGTAATGTCCCGTGTACATAGATTGACATAGGATAGCCTTCAAAACTCAGTTGATCCTAACACAACCTAAATGAATCAAGCTATGCACAGTTCGCTCATATTTTTACCAGTTAAAAAAAGAAAACATCATTAGGATGAAACACTCATCCTGGATTCCACTGCTAGCCACTATCCATCTTTGATTATAATGCTTGAGACTGAAGGCTACATTGAGGATGTCCTCACAGGATGCATATATGCCGACAAGAGACTGATCGATTGCGGTGCTAAATATCAGAGGGAAGATTCAAATAAACAATATCAAGTGAATTTAATCTTCACCACATTGCACAAGCATGTGGCTATCAGGGACTCAGTAGCTAATTGGATAACGTAAAGGTGCTTGGAGCGAACGGTGCTGGGTTCGAGTCCCTAAGTGAACATCAACCCTGAGATGTAGGTACATCCAGCTGATGAGTCCCGAAGAGGACGAACTGCGCGTCTCCGATCCCACTATTAGTCACCAACCCTCTTTGTTTATAATGCTTGTGAGTGAAGGTAGTATCGAGGCAATCCTCACAGAATCAATTGCAGTCCAAAACAAGATTGGGAAGATACAAATCAACTGAATCAATATTTACTCTTACATCCCAACTCATACATCTGAACCCTACTTTACACCAGTCCAACACTTCATACATCGACATTAAGGTGTGAAAATGTTTACTGCCAAATCCCATAGACATGGTGATGAAGATTTATAGCTCAGGTGGATAATCTTCATGGAGTAGAAGTTTGTGCTGATGATGTCGTTCAGAAGAACGTTGAAACCTCCACAACCAAACCATCCAGCTCACAAAACAAGACTCCATCGAATATTTACTTTTTAAAAAAAAACAAATCAAACCTGAAGTCTGGGTAAAACTGGGAAAAACAAAGGGAAAATGCTTTTATCTATCCATAATCATGGTAACTGGCATATCATGTGAGTCATTGAATTGACCTTAAAGCTGAATTCTTTCCATACACATGCACACACACACACAATTGTATCGGTCATTGTATTGTGTATTCGTTGCTTCTATTTATTTCCTACTGTGTTTAGACCAATTATAATCCTATACCCATTCCCATTCAATTTTTTTCTTCCTATTCCCTTCTCCTAGTTCTTCTATTCAATGTTGTAGGCAATATATATGAAAGAGAGAAGAAACAATAGACCAATCATTCATATTCTACAAGGTAATTGATTATTGATTATTGTAAAAGATTATTTAAACAATCCATTTGGTCAATTCCAAATGAGGGAAGTCGAGTGATAAAACACATCACTCGATGTGATGTTGTTCAGTATGGTGAAATACACCAGTTGGCTTCTATGATGGAATGAATGTTGCATGAAATGGGATTCATCCAAATTGACGATTTGGGATTCATACCAACAATCATCGGATCATTTAATGGATGAACAATCTTAATTGATCTATTCCACTATTCTTATTATTATTATCATTATTATTATTATTATTATCATTATTGAAGGCGTAATGTGCAATAATAAGGTGAGATCATTTGATTCCACACAGTGTGTGTGTGTGTGTGTGTGTGAATCATGATCACCTTTGTAAACACAATCTCTATCATCATACATAAATCGATAAATCCATATCTATTTATGGGTATGTTCTAATTGTTTTCATTTCACAAACGATACTTTCTATTCTCCTCATCAATTGATTTCGAGTGCTTGATCTGGTCAAATTGAATTCATATTCTTCTATATGTGATCACGATGGTGATGATCATGATCATGATGATGGTGACTTGTTACTATGGGCTATTGAATGTGATTTCATTTTTGTTTCATTTTTATATTCTTACATCATTTTCATTTATGGAACTTGTTGTCCATGGAAACCAGCTTTCTCTCATGATCTCAATTGTACACAAATTAATTCATCAAGTTGATATGATCATTGTCTACTGTGAACCGATACTCATGTTACCATGACAATTATACTATTGATTGATGGTTCATTCTTCTTTTCTTTCCTTTTTCTTTTCTTTATATAATCAATAAAGTGTTGCTTTTTGAATTAAGTTTTCTTCTAAATTGTAAAGATGTAAAGGATTGTTCTTGAGTTTCAACAATGAAGGGTGACTTGTTTATACGATATTGTCTATTTATTGCGTATATCTGAGATGTTGTGACGTCGGTCAGAATAGAAGTACATAGAATGAAGACTGGATTAATCGATTTCAGTGAGGAAGTGTCTTGTTCTCTAGGTAGATTTCATGTGACAATTCTTGTAATAGTTAAATATTGTCATTCGACAGTTGTATTAAACACCTTCATCTTCGATAAGTATTATGTTCTAAGCAATAAATCAAACAACAGTCAGTAGTATCTTACTAATCAGATAAGCCCCCAAATGCCCCGGTACGATCGAGGGTGTGGAGAGTCCACTCTCCCTCTCTAAATGCTCTCACGTGGCCACGCGTATACAGCCACAATCAGGGAAGTCCTACTCACTACTTTCTCGTGGCAAGGGTGTTGTTTACGAAATTGAGAGAATGAAAAGAGAGTGTCCGTCTCTTTAACCAGGTTAATGGAATGAGTGAATCTACTTAAGGAGGTAGGAAAACCCTAATTCCAAACAAATGATGTGCATGGGCTTCAGGATCCTGAGCAAACAAATGGTGAATGAGTCTATATTCATTCTCATCGGCTAGCATGAGACTGAATCTCCTGACGTGGCTCCACTACCTTGTGGATCAGACTCTAACGTCAAAGGCTACAGATGTGGCCTCCTACTATAACCACCTACTACGGTCTGGCCTTTTGAGCAGTATCACAGCCCACACACATAAACCAAGTGATTTGTGTGGCTCATTTGATTGAAAAATCCCGTCCAACCTTATGTTGATCACTATGTATGATTGTTTGTAGTTATGCCAATAATGATGTAGTGATTTTGGGGAACATTTCAATACATCTATATGAATAAGGGATCTTCGTACTCCACTCATCTCAAGACGATAACACTCATTGATGACTTGACATTTCAGTCAGTTGTGTTATATGAATATTATTTCATACAATTCAACTTTACTTTGTTAATATTCTTCGGTTATATATGAAACGAATTACAAGCATCTCGTTACAACATCATATTAGATCTTTTCTGAAGTTCTACTGTATATTATAGAGGAGACATCAAAAGTTCTATTTGACTTCAAGTACTAGTTTGACTTGGCAACTTCTTCAGAAATAGATTTGATCCGTTAAACAATCATCCAAATTAGTGAATGTTAGTTCGAGAATTAAAGATGTTACATTACATGACATTACATACAAGCAGTGATCTTATTATCAAATATAAATATTCTTAAGTCATCTAACAATTAAGTAGTATATTCTAACCATGGATACAATAATCGAATTCTTAAAACTGTCAATTACTATCTAAGCAAATATGAATAGTTGCTAGCAGTGGAATCCAATTTGACGCGCATTTCGTCCCATTTGGGACTCTTCAGATGGATGCACCTGTCACATCTCAGAGTTGATGTTCACTCTGGGACTCGAATCCAGTACCGTTCACTCCGAACGTCAGTTACTTTTATTTATTTATTTTATCAAAAACTATTCGATCGCATAATCAATTGATTAATTATCCTCTGAAATCTATTTAATTGATGATTTACAATTAAACTATTCTGTTCCGTTTTGATATATTGTTACTAAGGTTACAATTTTAGCTGTGGATGGTATGAAGTCACAAAATGGTTCTTGTTTGATCTTTTATTTCAATAATGATGGATATTGTGAATGGCTAAATATCTCAGTCCGTCTCTCTCTCTCTCTTTCATGATTATTTTTTTCAAATTGATCATGACTATGTGAATTATGGCTGACAGTGGAATCCAGGATGTTCGTTTACGATTAGTCGACTAAGTATACATGTATTACGTTTTAGATGTTCACACCGAGACTTGAATCCAATGCTTTTTGCTTGAAATGGCTAACGTGTTATGCAAAAGAGATGCAAATACCGACAACTAGATAACTTGAACCAGGATACTGGAGCCTACATTCACCGTTGGTTTGGAATGATAGTTTTCCAAGTGCCAGGGGTGAATGCTCCGTGTCCACAAACCCGGTTGAAGCGACGGATATTCGCTTTTCGTAAAGAACAGTAATGCTGCGATCAGGCATTGAGTAGAACTTCCCTGGTAGTGGCTGTATACGCGTGTTTATGTGAGAGCATTTGGAGAGGGAGAGTGGACTCTCTCTGTACCCTCGACCGTACCAGGGCATTCGGCGGCCTGTATGTCAGGTTCTTGTTAGTGCAGACCGAATCCTATCGACCACGTTTCATTGTAGCCACTAGGTTATGTGACTCGACATTGAAGGTAGTCTATAGAACCCCCCTGAATGCCCTGGTACGGCCGAGAGTGGGGAGAGTCCGCTCTCCCTCTCGAAATACTCTCACACGGCCACGCGTGTATAGCCTCTGCCAGGGAAGTCCTACTCATTGCCTTCTCGTGGCGGGGGTGTTGTTTACGAAAATGAGAGGACGAAAAGCGAATGTCCGGCGCTTTAACCGGATTCCAAACCAATGGTGCACATGGGCTTCAGTATCCTGCGGGAACGAATGGCGTATGAACCAATCGTTGGTCACCGGCTACCATGGGACTGCATCTCCTTACGATGCTCCACTGCCTTGTGGGTTAGACCTTTAGGTCAAAGGCTCGGGGAGTGGCCCCCTAAGATAACCACCTGCTTCGGTTTGGGCACCCGGGCAGTATCACAGCCCACACACAAATGATGAACTGTTTATGTCTATGGAAACTACTTTTGTCGCTTTGAAAAACAATCAATTGATTCAAATTATGATCACTACAATTATTGTCATTATTAATACTAATATTATTATTACTACTATTATTGTCATTATTGTTATTATTATCATTATTATTATTATTTTCCACATTATTCACCCTCTTTTATACTTATACAGCGGCTCGTCTTTGGTGGAATTCCGACTGTATCTAAACGTTCTCGAGTCACTGTCCGGTTGAAAATTGTATGTTACCACCGAATACGAGGACTGAAGCAGATTTCCTGAAACCACGTGCACCATTCAAACTGGCTGCCTTCAACGTTCGCACATTTATGCAGGTCGGACAACAGATAGGGCTGGCTATGTCTTTGGAAAGTCTTAATATCGACGTGTGTTGTCTATCCGAGACCCGTATTCAAGACTCTGGCGAAGTACTACAAATTCGATCTCCATCTGTCGCTTCGAAAAGCTTGTTTTACGTGCGCTTATCCGGGGACCCTGTGGCATCTTCGTCTGGTTTTGCTGGCGTTGGTGTCGCACTAAGCGCTAGAGCTGAGGCAGCACTAGTCGATTGGATCCCCATTAACAGTCGGTTATGTGCTGTTAGATTAGAAAGTTCCATCAAAGTGAGAAGAAATCGGCGTGAGAAACGATGTCTTTTCGTCATCTCCGCCTATGCCCCGACAGATTGCAGCCCGGATGCAATCAAGGATGAGTTTTACCACCAGTTATCAGTTCTTCTCCAGAAAGTGCGTTCGACAGATATTGTAGTACTAGCCGGAGACTTGAATGCTCAGGTCGGGCGTCTAGGCACAGAAGAGAGTCGTTTAGGTGGCCGATGGGGACTCGTTGGTCGCAGGTCAGATAACGGGGACCGTCTACTGCAACTTTGCGCAGACCACAACCTGTTTCTGGCTAGCACTAACTTTCGGCACAGTCATCGCCGATGTGCCACCTGGCGTCCTCCCTCTGCATCTCAAGCCTGGACTCAGATTGATCACATCGCGATCAGCTACCGCTGGCGTGGTTGTGTACAAGACTGCCGCTCCTTTTGGAGTACCTATCTGGACTCTGACCATGCCTTGGTCTGCGCCAATCTTGCCTTACTTTTCAGTGGACAACGAAGTGAACGCCATCAACGGATTGATGTTAGCAAGCTGGTTGCAACTTCTGTTGCAAGTAAGTATCGAACCGAGCTAGCCTCTAGGCTAGCTACCACTCCACCGAAAAGTATAGATGAGCATTGGTTGCAATTGCATGACGCCATGAAAATGGCGGGAACAGTCAGTTGTGGGTTTGCGAAACGTCCCGCTTTTAAGCACTGGGTTTCTTCTGGTTCCTTACAACTCATTGAAGCCCGTCGGTCTACTCCGGGTAACCGTGAGTTTGACCATAAACGAAGGATTTTACGTAAGGAAATCGGGCAAAGCTTGCGTAAGGACCGAGAAGCCTGGTGGTCGATGCGTGCTAATGAGCTGGAAGCAGCAGCTGCATCTGGTAACTACCGGAAGCTCTTCCAACTCATCCGAGCCACTGGCAGCAAGAAGTCTGGTGTGAGTGAAACAATCTGCGAGGATGATGGGATGCCAATCACTAACATCCATCGACGTCTTGGACGATGGGCAGAATTTTTCGAAGGGCAGTTCAACTGGCCTGCTGCTCCGGTAACATCGGTCAGACTGTCCTGCCCTCCATGGCCGGTGACGACTGATCCACCAAATGAGGAGGAAGTCCGCAAGGAACTCCAACTCTTGAAGCGTTACAAATCACCTGGCCCAGATGACTTACCTCCGGCTCTTTTTAAAGATGGTGGTGACTTTTTGACTAAGGAATTGACGACGTTGTTTACAAAGGTTTGGGAACTAGAGAGTGTACCAACGTCATGGAATGAGTCGATAGTTGTCCCTATCTTTAAAAAGGGTTCACGTCGTTCTTGTAACAACTATCGGGGGATAAGTTTACTTCCGATTGCGTCCAAGCTATTGGCTTCCGTCATTCTTCGTAGGTTGTTCAAAACCCGAGAAAGATTGACTCGCGAGGAGCAGGCTGGGTTTCGTTCTGGTCGAGGATGTATTGATCATATCTTCACCCTCCGCCAAATGTTAGAACACCCCCATACTTTTCAAAGGCCAACAATCGTAGTGTTTCTTGGCATCAGGGCTGCCTTCGATTCGTTGGATAGGACTGTTCTCTGGGATTGTCTATTGAAGAAGGGTGTGCCTGAGAAGTTTATTAACATCCTAAAAGCCCTATATAAAAACACCTCAGGCAGAGTGAGGGCATACAACCACCTCTCTCCATTGTTCCATTCGAGCAGTGGGGTTAGGCAGGGTTGCCCAATCTCACCATTCCTCTTCAACTTTGCCATCGATGACATTCTGGAAACATCTCTGATGGATGTAAGTAATGGTGGTGTGGATCTGTTGCCTGGAGAAAGACTTCTCGACCTTGAGTATGCGGACGATATTGTCTTACTGTGCGATAATGCCCAAGGCATGCAATCCGCACTTAATCAGTTGGCAATCAATGTCCGTAGGTATGGTATGTGCTTTGCACCTTCGAAGTGCAAAGTACTTCTACAAGACTGGCAGGATTCTAATCCTGTACTCACCCTGGATGGTGAGCAGATAGACGTAGTTGAGAAGTTCGTGTATCTGGGTAGCTGCATAAGTGCTGGTGGTAGTGTGAGTGATGAGATCAATGCACGAATAGTGAAAGCCAGAGCGGCTTATGCCAATCTGGGCCACCTTTGGCGCCTTCGTGATGTTAGTCTGGCTGTAAAAGGCCGGATCTACAACGCGTCGGTGAGAGCAGTTTTGCTCTATGCTTGTGAAACCTGGCCTTTCCGAGTAGAGGACGTTAGACGACTCTCTGTGTTCGATCATCGCTGTCTCCGAAGGATTGCTGACATTCAGTGGCAACACCATGTCAGTAATGCAGAGGTTCGGCATCGTGTGTTCGGGCACAGAGATGATAACTCAATTGGTGTCACCATCTTGAAACACCGACTTCGGTGGCTTGGACATGTTCTCCGAATGTCGTCCCAGAGAATTCCACGTCGTGCATTATTTGCCGACTCTGGGACTGGTTGGAAGAAGCGGAGAGGTGGTCAGTGCATGACATGGTGTCGTGGCATGAAAGAAAGCTGCAAAGGACTGGCTTGTGTTGGTCCTTCACGACTCCCTGGCTGGGGTCCGAGAGATGGTGCTACACAGTGGCTAGAGACGTTATCAGATATGGCTCAGAATAGAAGCCAGTGGCGATCCTGCTGTAACCTTCTTTTACTTTCTTCATAAAAAGTGGTTGTGTCTCCTTTACCTGAAAGATTTCTTCTGATTGTACCTCTTCGTCATTACTCTCTTTTTCTTTTGCGTTCCTTAGTTTTTTTTTCTTCTTTCTACTTCTCTTCGAATTCTCATTGTTTTGTGTGGCGCATATATATTGGCGCTCTCTTGTACCAATATTTATGTGTTCAAATAAATAAATAAAAAATAAATAGATCAGTTTCAAATACATCTCAGTCCTACAAGAGGTCAGTCGCGGCACAGACACCTCACTGTTAACATCTCTGACTGTGAAGCTGGGTGACATGGTATGGGGGTAATGTGGTCTGTTTAGGCTGGTATATAGACCAAGTATATTTGAAATAAATGATTCGCATAGTGGAAGCTGTTATTGGCGTTCTGTACTCAATTAGACGGGCTAGGTGAACAAAGGATCAATAAGGATGATAGGCTACTCATACCAGTCAAACGTCATTGGTTATGGCACAGTAATAAGATTGTTTAAGTCATATTTCGATTGACGAATGTATCATATGATAACTAGCCGGGCTTAAAGTCACAGCAGAAGCAATTTTATTCATGGATGAATAAACCGTTTACGTCTATAAATAACCTTAGTTAATGTGAATCGTTAGAAACATTAAATAATACTTCTCCAAATTCATCTTGACAACAAATTAATAGTTGAATTCAATTATTAAAATCACTACAATCCTCACAAACTATCATTCTGATAGTAATTATCATGTGCTCATTAGTGACTGGATCCAAGATGATTTCCTGGAATTGTAATGAGAAGCTGTTACCAGTGGAGTCTAATCCGTGTCGAGTTGAGATAGGTATCTACCTCAAACAATCGATGAATGGTTGAGCAACCAATCACGGGGGCGATTGAAGTGAGATATTCGTACCGTTAGATGCTGATCTAGAGGTGATCTAGAGGTTAAGCGTTCGCACGTGATAAGGAAGGTCATGTGTTCGAATCCTGCATGACGGATCGTGGGTGTTAACTGCTCAAAAGTCCCATATGAGGACGAAACGACCGTTCAATGCTTCCAGGTTTTCCACAAAACTCCTCTCTAATTAAAATGTTTTTTGGTACAATAATCAAAGGTCATTAAAGGGCATAGAGGTGTAAAAAGTAGATAACGTGATATAACGAGCAATTATGAATAAGATAATGAGAATATGAGACATAAGTAAACGGAGATATGTAGTAATAATAGTAATAATAATTAAGGCCTAAGTATCGATAACGATAGGATGTACTTCTTTTATATACATAGTTCTGGCTTGAGTTCATGGATGGCAAGAGCTTCGGCTATTTTTAGAAGTTGGATACAATGAAATCTAGGTAGATCTTGGCGAATCGTATATACAACCATCAAATCAAACTGTGAATTAGTAGAAGGATTACAGTCAATTAGATGGTCAAGTATGGAACTTCTAACTGCTTTCCTTTCCACTTTTGTAGAACCAAACTGGGACATGTTCTCATATCTGAGGTGAAAGCGAGCACTGGCTACGGCAAATGTATCATGCTCTAGAAGAGCAGATGAACTGGTAGATGCACATGGAGGCGACTAGACAGAGGAGCTTATCTTTTATGGATATAGAAAACAAGTTTCTACTAGTGAACGTTATTCTCAGTTTTGCCGTATTAAATGTTCTATTAATCGGTGTCGTCAAACGGTTTTTGATTACGTCATATGTTCCATCACCTTTAAATTCCTTTAGTTTTCTCGATTCATACTTTGAAGCCTTTACAGTTGAATTCAATAAGAACAAAAGTAACGAAGATCTCAGTTCATAACTACTTGGAAACACAACTGTCAGGATACACGAGTGAACTAAACTTATTCAGTAGTAATCTGTGAATCTATATTTCTCAACACGTATCATTTAGACATTTTAAGTGATTCTTAAGTCATTATTTAACTTTTAACTAGATGACTTCAGTGTTTATTCGCTTTTATTAACCATCCACAAAACTAAATTCAAATAAAGACAATTCAGAACTTAGTTGTAAATTGACTTGGTATTGTTTACTTGAATCTTCTTATTGATGTTCAGGACTGAAATTGATCAATCTCTTATTGATATATGTGTATACTGTGTGTATTGCCTAGATATTGCCTTAAGTCGTAAGATTTATGAGTAAATATGGGTTCGAGTCTCGGCTATTGAGTTCCAAACAGGATTAAAGTCGCGTCCTCGATTCCACTACTAGCCACTGTTCATCTTTGAACTTAGTTATGAAATAAATCAAGTGTTCAACAAAATCTTTTATGTACCACTTCTTCACTTAGAATTTCATAGATAATAAGAATTAAGTGAATTATTGACTTATGATTACTTATCTTTGTAATTATTCTATTGCCTTTTAGATGGAGATTTGTTCACTGAGCTGTAGAGTTTGATCGTGAAGCTTTCATCGTTCTTCTCAACGACATCATCAGCACTTCTACCTGACTTTTGTACTGATGATTTTGTTCAGAAAAATGATGAAAGCTTCATGACCAAATTATACAACCCAGAGAACAAAACTCTATCAAATCATTCACCTGAGCTACAAATATTCCCCCAACATTTCATCATTTTATTACCTCACCGAAAAATTATTCTTATTATCCCAGCTTACTCATAAGTAGTATAAAATATCACTTAAAAGTTTACAGCGCAGATCTTTCATTCATCATCATAATAAATATTAAATGATATCTTAATATAATCAAACAAAATATCTTGTCAATTAACAAACTACATATGACATTTTATGAATTCTTCCTAAATTGTTCAATGATAATTACTAACTATTCAATTATGTTTAGTGTTTATTATCATTAAAAGATGTTCAGATTACTTTTATCATTTGACATGAATGTATAATGAATAATAATCATTGAGAAGAAGAAGAAGAAGAAGAAGAAGAAGAAGAAGAAGAAGAAGAAGAAGAGGAAGAAGAAGAAGAAGAGTTATCATGTCATATCTTTGAATAGAGTAGATTACATTAATGAATTAATGTAGAATTAAAAGAACTATACATAGAAATATCTATGTCAGTAATTAGTAAGACCAAGATGGATTCCATTGATAAACATTTCATTATGAATGAAACAATACAAACAATAATGATACTATTGTTCATTCCTATGAAATATCATTTAATTAGAATGAACACTTAAGATAAGTAAATGAATCTAAAAAAAAAGGGAAATAAAAAACACTTGCCATATCCTTATTTATTTATTTATTAAGTAAATGGAAATGAACTGCATTATGTCTATTCTACTGGAATAAACAATATACTACTCATTAACTTTAGGTATATAAATGTAGTTTTATGTATTAGATTTCAAATTATTTCGGAATAAAATGATGTATAAGTAAGTTCTATATGAAGTATTTCATAGTTATTCTATTTTATTATTTACTTACACCTGTTACTCCTCGTGGAGGAGCATAGGCTGCTTACCAGCACTCTCCATCTAACCCTGATCTGGGCAATCCTTTCCAGCTCTTTCCAGTTGTTATTCATCTTTTTCATGTCTACTTCTATTTTCTGATGTAATGTGTTCTTTGGCATTCCTGTTTTCCACTTCCCTTCATGATTCTAAGTTAGGGCTTGCCTCGTAGTGCAGTTTGGTGATTTGCGTAATGTATGTCCTATTCATTTCCATCGTCTTTTCCTAATTTCTTCTTCAGCTGGAAGTTGGTTTGTTCTCTCCTAGAGAAAGGTGTTACTGATTGTATCCGGTTAATGAATGTTGAGTATCCTACGTAGATAACCATTTATAAATACTTGTACATTCTTGATAATAGTTGTGGTAGTTCTCCAAGTTTCAGCTCCATACAGTAGAACTGCCTTGACGTTCGTTCTATTAATATAATAATTTTTAGTATTAACGATCATATATATAAACATTGATCAGCAAAATTCATTTCTCAGATTCATGATTTTAAATATGAGTTTGTTTTACGATCGTTCATTAAGATTTTACAGATTAGCTTTCAATTCATAATAATGTATAATCAAATTCCCAGTAATATTGATGGGTAACTGCTTTACAACTACTATCAGTGAATTCCTACTGCCTATCTTCTCGCAATATTACTGTTGTTTATGACATCGAGAAGATGAAAAGCGAATGTCCACCGCTTTAATCAGCTTGATGAACACGAAATATCCACTTATACGAGTTAAAAGCCCTGATTCTAAACCAATGATGTACATGTGTTCCAGGATTCGGTGAGAATAAACAGTGTATGAATCAATTATTTTTCACCGACTACCATGAGACTGTATCTTCTGATGTTGCTCCATTGCCTTGTGGATCAAACCTTCAGCTTCAAGGCTTCGGATGTGGATCCCTAAGAAAACCACCTATTTATGTGTTCAAATAAATAAATAATTGATTAATATCAGATGGGTATTGTGGAGATTGTAGTAATTTCAATGGTTAAGATCATGAATCAATTGAAGCTAGACGATCATGGAAAACCTGTAAGCACTGGACAGCCGTTTCGTCCTATTGTGTGACTCCTTAGCACTGCGCATCCACAACCTCACCCCCCAGCGAGACTCGAACCCAGGACCTAATGGTTTCGAGCGTGAGCACTTAACCACTAATTAATTAAAACAAAATAAATCATAATGCATCATAGTTATTTAGATGGTGGTTGGAGGTAGTCAACAGGAAACCCTGGACTCGGGTTTCGTGCTACTTGGCACTCGTCAGCAAGGTGTACCTGTAATCTTGAGGGAACTGATGCTCCCTGGCGGATTCGACCCCTTGTAACCCAGCTTCACATTCAGAGACGTTACCACTGAGCTATCCGAGCCGTGACTAACCTCTTATAGAACTGAGATGTAATCACAATTGATTAATCACTGGGTGGTGATCAATCTCATGCTTGTCTAGTCCTTATTAGTGCAGATCGAATGCATCATAGTTATTTATGTCCTAATTCGAATTTCCCCTCATTTCCTCCCCCCCTACTCTCCCTCTTCCCTCCACCACCCATATAGTTCATATCATTCCAATCAAAATAATAATTCAATATCCGATATCAATGTAATCAAAGCAAAACATTTGGAACATCAATCAATATCTCATTTAAATATAATCAATAAAAAACATTTGCATCGTAATAGTATCCAAGGCATGAATTCAAATGAACAAAACTTTATTCATCACCTAGATACTACTTCTACTACTACTACTACAACAATATTACCATTATGTAATTCACGTAAATCATCTAAATTATATTCATTTAATGAAAATATAAATAATTATGAATTAAGTCTTAATGAAGCACAATTATTAACAGAAGAAACATCGAAAAAATTAAATCAAATCAAATATAAAATGAATTCATCACAGAAAATTTATTGTTGTTACCATGGTAACAATTATCATCGAAAATGTAGAAATAATAAAATAAATCCAGAAGAAAATTTAATTCATTTAACAAATCGTGGTGAAATATTAGAGAATCCAAATCTTATATTTAATGTAAGTTGATTATTATTAATAATTTTCTGTTTGATTGAAATCATGAGTCAATTGAAGCTAGACCATTATGGGAAACTTGGAGGTACTGGACAACTGTCCCGTTCTAGTACGGGACCCCACAGCAGCGCGCATCCACGATCCTGCACCCTGCGGGATTCGAACCCAGGATCTCCGGTCGCGCGTGCGAGCGCCTAACCCTTAGGCCATTGAGCCGGCCGTTATTAGATGGTGCAAATATCTAACCTCAACCAATCCACGAAATTGCGCGACCATCTTCTACTGTACTGAGGTAGACACGTGTTTCTACCTAACACGGATTAGTTCCACTGGTCACGGCTTCTCACCAGAACTCCGAGAATTTTCTCACTAAGCTGGTCACTAGTGAGCACGCGGTAATTATCAGTTTAGGGGTTGTGGAGATTGTTAAGTTTTTGATTGAAATCATTAGTCAATTGAAGCTAGACCACCATGGGAAACTTGGAAGTACTGGAAGACCGTTTCGTCCTATTGTGGGACTCCTCAGCAGTGAGCACCTACGATCCCGCACCCCCCGAGTCTCGAGCCCAGGACCTATCAGTCTCGCACCGGGGGCTTAACCAACTAGATCACTGAGCTGCCATCCAATGTTGTTAATGTGTAACCTCAACCAATCCATTATTTATATATGTAATTAATGATAATGAATTCGAGGAAGCTCTAAGAAGATTAGAAAGAGCCTTTGTCTAACAAGGAAACTACATCTAGAAATTTTAGAATATTCTTTTAAAAGATGATTGGATAGTGTTTTTTAGGCTCTTTTTAAGCTTCCTAGAGCTTCTTTGAATTCACTTGTGGATCACAATTGACTGATCACTGGGTGGTCACCAATTTCATATGTGTCAAGTCCTTATTAATGCAGATCGAATGCAATGTGGCCACCAGTCTAGGTGACTCGACATTGCAGGCACTATATATCGAGATTAGATGGTGGTTGGTCGCGGCCCGGATAGCTTAGTGGTAACGTATCTGACTGTGAAGCTGGGTGGCACGGGATCAAATCCGTCAGGCAGCACCAGTTCCTTCAAGATTACAGGTACGCTTTGCTGACGAGTGACAAGTAGCATGAAACCCGAGTCCAGGGTTTCCCGTTGACTACCTCCAACCACCATCTAATGATAATACCTTTAGAGTAATGATATGATTAATACAAATTCAGATTGCTACTTTGTAAGGAGCTAGTTAATAAGCGAAGCTAAACTATTCATATTCCTCATATTATTAGCTTTGTTTTAACCTATGAACTATTATTATTATTATTATTATTATACGATCGGCCGTTTCTGAGTTATGCCCAACTCATTCACATCCACTTTTGGCTATATCTTGTACAAATGTTGTTTTCCATTTTATAGTACGATATATCATTCATCTTGTGGAGGTTGAGATCGGTACTCTGAACTCAATGAGCAGGCAGAGTTAGGCAAGAAGAAGGACCTATAAAGAGTTTAGACTGCTCGTACAGGTTTACACGTTATTGGTTTGGTAGTTAAATCACTGTTCTCTAATTGATGGTATCATTACGTTATATATATGAATAGGGTACAAGTTATAATAATAACACCATCGATATGTAATGTAGTCTAGATTTGGCATTAGAAATGGACAGAATAAGTATAAGTCATCAAATAATATACATACCTAATATAATTGTGATGGAGTTTTGTTCTCTGAGCTGGATGGTTTGGTCGTGGAGCTTTCATCGTTCTTCTGAACGACACCATCACAAAATCATATGAGTGTAATACGCTTCTCGTTGTTCGAAAAATGGCAAAACACAGGCTTCCACTCGAGAACAACGATATTTTCTCCATGAATGTCTTCGCCAGCATGTTCTACTAACAAGTGTAAGATATAGATTTCTAATCAACTACCTATTAGAATAGAAAATACCTGAGCAAACTGGAAGAAAAATGGTACACCTAATGATAACGGATACATACTACAGGATCTCCAAGTACCAACACGTCATAGAGGACCAAAAGATGAAGCTACAAAAGACACTGACGTCAGAACATTTGGAAATCATCCACCTGAGCTATAAATCTTCTTCACCATACCTAATATAATCCTATTCTAAATGGTTTTATGCATAGTCATATGGGATATGTACAATTAAAGATGTTTGAAAGGTTACTTATGATACTGGAAATTCTCTTATACAAATTAAAAGTGAATATTATCAGTTTACATTGAATTAATCTTTCGATCTTAGTTTGAGATTAAGGCGAAACTCTCATTTATGAACGAACCAATCAGATTGAGGATATGAAGTCTTGGATTTTGGCGCGAAATTCACTCATTATAGCCGATGTCAGTTCATGATGAAAACCCTCAATCGAATTTCTAATCTTAACCATCAATTGTAAATCATAATTCTAATTCCTCACACACAGGTTTATAATCCACATTTGGTCCTAGTTATTAAGTGGACACTCTCAAGGTCAGTCTAGTGTTGCTCAAATGTCGTCCATGAATTATAGTCTCACCCCGGAACGACCTCCACCTTAAGATAGCAGGTTCGATTTCAATTACCTCATAGTCAATAATTCAATAAAAAGGTATTTAATCCTCATTCACAAGTACCTAAACTAGATCATCATTGATTTGCCTACTATGTAGACTACATTAAAGGTATTGTATTTGCAGTTCTAGTAGTTTACCTGGAAAAACTCTGTTGAATACAATTTAGATTGGGACGATTTATGTTGGGTTTTTTTTACGTTTAGTTGACAAGAAGACTCCCTTCAATGGAACATTCAGTTATACAGATGATTTTCTCAAAACACTTCATTGTCATATCTCTTCATATTCAATTGACTGATTTGACAAATATTTCTGGGTACAAACATTCAGTACAAGAAATTTCTAGAACAATCTATAAACACTAATTTGAATAATTATGTCATTAAATTACCATGTGTTTATTCTTTCAATGAAATAGTTCTGGTTAGGTTATTTTCATATGTAGAGGACAGCACTAAACACTCATTATGGTCTACTGAAGGGTACTACACTAAAACGAAACGATTGTTCATCTTCCCATGAGTTTAAATGCTGTCGGAGACCAGTTCGGCAACAAATACCCTTGTAGTGAATGAGAACACAAGTGGGGATAATCGAATATATTTGAACATACAATTATAGAACAGCTTAGTAAAATCTGAGAATCATTTAGTAAATATTCCCTCCTGAAAAATGTCAATCAGTCGTCTTGGACTTCATTGTTCTTTCGTTTCTACACCAATCATTCTTTGTTCTTGTTCTCTTTTCTTTGATCTTCTTAACATTCTGCCTTTAAGCATTTCATTTTCGACTGATGATAGATACTACTTATATTTGTCGATATCAGTAGCATATACCACACCCTATATAGAAATGTATTTATATATTTATGAATTGAATTATATTTTAATTATAATTCCTATTTTACTTCTTTCTTTTTTAATGAAGTATGTTAAAGCAAATGAAACAGAAAGGCTCGTTGAAATCTTAGCTTACAATCCATTAATAATATACCAATGTGACTCAAATCAACGTACTTTACTTCATTATGCTGCAATGAAAGGTTATTTGGATTGTGCAAGTGTTTTAGTTGCACATAAAGCAAGTAAGTGTAATAATTATGTAATACATTTCTTTACACAAGTACTATGTGGACAACGGTGAGACTATCATTTATGGAGGACCATTGAGTGATGACGCCATAGTGCCCTTAAGAATGTCCACCAACTGACTAGGGATATGTGAGGGTTTTAAGTCAATATGAATGATAATGATTGTGATTTACAGTTGATGGTTAAGGTTAGAAATTAGGTTTCGGGTTTTCATCACCAACTGACATCAGTTATAATGATAAGGAGCTACTTAGACAAATGGATGAATTGATTTCGCGCCGAAATCCAAGAACTGTTTCCTTAAATCTGATTGATTCGTCCATAAATTACAGTCTCGCTTGGACAACTTACAGATAACAAAAAAAAACTGTTGTCTGTTAATGATCGCCAAACAATCACTGTCGTTAATCGGTCACTATCAAAGTACACTCTTTAATTAAGACTTAAAGTAATCCGACTATAAGTAATATAATTCAACTGGTAATAGATAATCGAAAGTCGAATTTCGGTGAGAATAGCTTTATGGTTGTGCTGATAATAATAATAATAGAAACATACAGTCATACAATTTACGAGAATCTTTTGGAATCACTTTAAAGTTGACCCCTATGAAGCTGAAGGTTTTATATGAGGTAGGAGGTTCGCCGTTGATATTGTGGATGACTCGGTATCGCTTTGGCAAGTTTTGCTGATTGTTCATGCACAAAATTGGTTTGCTGTTTAATCGATTTCATTCATACTGGTGGTTGCTTTTCAGTGTTTTCATTGTCATTGGGATATTTTAAGGCATGTCACCATTGCTAACATTAATGAGTTTGACTATCGTGTAATCGGAATTGGTCAGTTTTGGCCTATTCATGCCGTGCATAAGGGATTTACGCGATCAATGATCGGAATAATTACACGTGTAGTGTAAATGTTTATATGGATGGTGCGAATAGTGAACCAGGGTGTTTGTTACCTGTGTGGTTCCACCACAGGATTGAGCTTTACTATTCAGATTGTAGCGTTAAAGCCTATATGGTGTCTGGTTCTCCTGTGAATCAGGATTGAGCTGTACTATTTGGGTTGTCACGTGAAAGTCTGGATAATGTCCGGTTCTCCTGAAAACCAATGAAACACTGTCTTAACCCACAAGGGTATATTACATATATAACCTATGAAGACATAGACGGATCTAAATAAAAGTTTAATTAGTGGAATGTCAAAACATTTTGTTCAAAGATTTCAATACCTTTTAAACTCTTATTCGTTTCTTCATGTTAAATAGAGAGTTAAAGAGATCAGCATTCATTTCAGTCATGAGATTTCTATCTTCTTGATGTTTACGATAATGTTCCTGTTTAGGATTGATCTTTTATTGCCAGCTGACATATTCAAATCATATTCATATTTAGGTGGTGTATATACACAGTGCTGATATCATTGTACTTGTAAACGATGTCTACGACTATGGTTGTAGTAGTCAGAGCATTGTCTATTATCCAGTGTATTACGAGTTGATAAGTCGTGTAGGTTGAACGCTATATACGAATCCTAAGCTATTCCCGTAACCCGCAGACTAGAACTACACAGCGAATTGAACTCCAGAAAGAAGACAGAAGTATGAGAGAATACACTTTATCCCAAGGTTCATTTTAGTACAGAAAATCATAGGTATTTATAGATGTTGACGTCTGTTAAATCAACATCTTATTTCAGCCAATCCGTTAACGTCATATTGTGCTACCGACCAATGGTAGCACGCCACGCTGAAATTCTCAAACGTTCCATCATACTCTGATTGGCTAGGCCCTTCGACTCCTTTTTGGGCCTCTCTAGGCTCCGTTGAAGTTCTCCGAAAGCCGACCCAACACGAGTTTTATGATTTCTTCTAAAGGCAGTTCAAATAATTGATATAACTTCATTTTTGTGTTGGTTGTTTGAATCTTCGTATTGAAGTTTAGAACTGTAATTGAATTGATCAGTCTCTTATTGGTATATGTGAATCTTGTTCAGATTGCCTCAATATTACAAACAATCAATACAAAAAAATGAATTAAACTTCAACCCATTGTACAAGTAAGTGACTATCAGGGACTCAATAGCTGAGTGGATAACGTGATGGCGTTTGAAGAGAACGGTATTGGGTTGGAGTTCTAGAGTGAACATCAACTCTGAGATTTTGGTACATCTGACTGACGAGTACTAAATAGGACGAAACGCGCGTCAAACTGGATTCCTCTAATAGCCACTATACATCTTTGCTTATAATGCTTGTTACTGAAGACAACATTGAGGCAATACGCACAGGATGTACATATGCCTACAAGAGACTGATCAATTGTAGTCCCTAAAAACAATAGGAAGATGCAATCAAATAATACCAAGTGAATTATTTATTTCAATAATTGAGATCATGAGTCAATCGAAGCTAGACAATTATTGAAAATCTGGAAGCACTAGTCGGCTGTTTTGTCCTATTGTGAGACTCCTCAGAAATGTGCATCCATGATCCCACTTCGCGATATCCAAACCCAGGAACTACCGGTGTCGCTGGAAAAACGCTTAACCTCTAAACCACTGATCTGGCCGATATCCAATGTCTAACTTCAACTAAAGTATTGAGATTAGATGGTGGTTGGAGGTAGTCAACAGGAAACCCTGGACCCGGCTTTCGTGCTACTTGGCACTCGTCAGCAAGGTGTACCTGTAATCTTGAGGGAACTGATGCTCCCTGGCGGATTCGATCTCGTGTCACCCAGCTTCACAGTCAGAGACGTTACCACTGAGCTATCCAAGCCGTGACTAACCACCTGTAGGACTGAGATGTAATCACAATTGATTGATCGCTGGATGGTGATCAATGTTATGCTTGTCTAGTCCTTAATAGTGCAGATCGAATGCTATCGATCATGTTGCAATGTAGCCACCAGTCTAGGTGACTCGACACTGCGGGCACTATGTATTGAGATTTAGATGGTGGTTGGAGGTAGTCAACAGGAAACCCTGGACCCGGGTTTCGATCGATAGCATGATCGATAACATTCGATCTGCACTATTAAGGACTTGACACACATGAGATTGATCACCACCCGGTGATCAATCAATTGTGAACTTCAACTAACCTTCTAAATTGAGTGACATATCGACGATTGTCTTCAGTAAGTTACTATCTCACAACAGATCCAGATAAACTACTTATCACAGTCATTTTATCCATTTGTCAATATTGACTCTCTGTATTGTTTTTTTTAAAATTCTTTTATTTAAATAGGGATTAATGAACCAGATCAATATGGTAATCTTCCAATACATTTAGCTGTTAAAGAAGGACATTTACTTGTAGTACGTTATCTATTAAGTATTAATGCTGATCCAACTAAACCAAATAAAGATGGTCTATTACCAATACATATAGCATGTGAAAAAAATTATTTCGGTATATTAAAGGTAAATTGTTCAGAATGTATATGTACGTAAGTGTATGTGTGTGTGTATTCGGGGGGGGGGTGCTGTTGTTAATTGGCGTTACATCTTTAGAAATTTTCACAGGTTGAACTCATGAGTCAGTTGAAGCTAGACCACCATTGAAAACCCGGAATCACTGGACGGCCGTTTCGTCCTAGTATGGGACTCCTCAGCAGTGCGCATCCACGATCCCGCACCCCGTGGGATTCGAACCCAGGACCTACTGGCTTCGCGCGCGAGCACTTAACCATTAGACCACTGAGCCGGCATCCGACGGTGTTAATGTCTAACTTCAACCAATCCATGAAGTTGCGCTACCGTACACCATTGTCTTCAGTGAGTTCCTATCTCACAACAGACCTGGTTGAACTCCACTGGTAACGACTTCTCACTAGAACTCCAGAAGTGTCTCCTGAAGTCAGTCACTAGTGAGCAGGTGATTGTTATTATCAGAATGTGTTTTGTGGAGATTCATGAGTTCAATGTGTGAAAATTTCTAAAAATCTCCACAAAACACATTCTGATAGTTACATCTTTACTTAGTTACCGTCATTTGGAATGTTCTAGCTAAATTAACTTTCTTCCATGGAATATGTAACTCATATGTTTCATTAGAATTTCACATGTAGATTCACTCTAGAATCATAATGTTCACATGAACTATTTCGTCAATGTTTGTGTTTGAATGACAGTGGTCTTGATATACCTAAATGACAAGGTTATGAACTTAGTGTTTTCTGTATTGAACAGTTTAATTGTGGATTATTCATTGTCTATCTGGACAACATCATCCACACTTACTTCATTGTACATATAAAGTTCTTAGAGTGTTATACAAGTGTTGAATTATCTTGTTTTGATGAACTTGTTTGTGATGGGTTAACCGAAAAAAAATCCAAAATGATCCAGAAATCAAAATGAAGCTTAATGAATTATCAAAACAAACAACTAATTTGGTCATGAACTTTATATACAATCAGAATACAAAGGTGGAAATGTGTCGATTTCTGGTCTACTTCATTATTAGTACTGTTGTATTACTAGACCTAATCCTAACATTGTAGATTTATCATGTTGTAACTGGTTAATCTATATGATCTTACATGGAAGTCACTTCATTGTCTACACTAATTCATCGTATCGGAACACATTCAGGCTAGAGATAATACAATATAATGAATATAAGTAAAAACAAGTTATACAGAATGACCACGCCTGTAAAGGTAGGTCATTAAGTCTTCCCGCTTTCATCATTGATGAGTTTTTCTTCGCGCTAAATGTTGATTATCTATTATTTTCAGTCGCCTCGTGTTTAGCTTTGAGGAGTATGTGGTTAAGGTCAAATAGCACAACAAATGTTCTTGGAATAGCTACTAAACCGATCAAGAAATCGAAAGGGCGGTCATGTAGTATAGAACTAACCTTCAATGGAGTTGACAAGTAAGAGGAACAAATAACTGATATAGAAACAAAAGATAAAGAAGAAATGAAAACGATGTAAGTTAGATATAAATGATAAGTCATGTCGATCGAACGCTATATTCGTTTTCCTAGGCTATTCTGGTAACCCGCAGTCTAGAACTACACAGCGACTTGAACACCAGAGAGGAGACACAAGTATGAGAGAAAATACTTTATCTCAAGATTCATTCTTGTACAGAAAATCATAGGTATTTATAGATGTTGGAGTCTGTTAAATCAGCATCGTATTTCAGCCAATCCGTTAACGACATATTATGCTACCGACCAATAGTAGCACGCTACGTCGGAATTCTAGAACGTTCCATCATACTCTGACTGGCTAGGACCCTTCGGCTCCTTTTGGGCCTCTGGAGGCACTGTTGAAGTTCTCCGGAAGCCGACTCAACACCTCCCCCGAATAAGATTTCTTTCTGGGATCTACTTGTAGGAACGATGAACAATTGCGGCATCTGGTTTCGATATCTTGATCCATCGTAGGCCAGTATGCGTAGCTTCGAGCCAGCGCTTTCATCTTATCGATACCAGGATGACCGCTGTTGCTCATCGTGCCTACAAGCCGACTCAACAATAAATGAGATGAGATGACCATGGAATATTTAATTAATGGTTCCTTGAAAATCTTCTTGACTTCTTTGAAATGCTGTAATCGATTTGTAGAAGGTCAGTGGGATTACTTAAAAGAATTTAGTCTAGATCACCATAGAAAACCTGGAAGCACTGGACGTCCATTTTCGTCCTAGTACAGGACTCCTCAGTTGTCTAGAGTTTATGTTTTCCGCGCGAGACCGACAGGTCGTGGGTTAGAATCCCGTGAGCGATATAATGGATGTGTAGTGCTTAAAAGTCCCATAATAGAATGAAACGGCTGTTTAGTGCCTCCAGATTTTCTATGACGGTCTGGCCTTAATTGACCTATGAATTCAATTATAAAATTACAGAGAGATGACTTTGTCTAAACATAAACCTTTGAAATCACAGAATTTACATATCACTTGATGTTTTCATTGTATTCTTATGCCTCAAAATGAGTAATTACCATCAATTTTGGTTAATTTTACAATGACAGCTTTCCGAACTATTGTCATGTTTACTACTTATGCGCACAGATATAAGTAGTATGTATTAGGAAATGGAAGTAAAATGCTTACCAGAAGAACATTGAAATGAACAGAAGAGGGAGAAAAACAGACAAAAATCGAAAGAACAACCACAGAATTGGAAGAATGATGAAGTATGTGAAGGTTAATTCAAGGAAAATATGCAAATAATGTTTTCAACATATGAAAATCATATTTGACAAAGTCACTGTGCATTTCTGCATTGAGTAGAATATTGGTTTAACGTATCTCAGTATACACCCACTACACTATTATTTATATTGAAATCATTCATATGAGATCATGAGCCGATTGATGTTAGACCACCATTGGAGACCTGAGAGAACTGGACGGCTGTTTCTTTCCAGTATGAGACTCCTCAACATTGTTCATCCACGATCCCACACTCATAATTCGAACCCAGGACCTTCGGTCTTGCATGCGAACACTTAACTTCTATATCACTAAGCTGACGTCCAAAACTGTTAATATCTGACTTCTATTGAGCCTTGTATGGCTACACAACCATTCATTCATTGTTTAAGGTAGATACCTATCTCTATTCGACACAGATTGAACTCTACTAGCCACGGTTTTTCACTAGAATTTCAGGAAAACATCCTAGAGCCAGTCAGTAGTGAGCATTTTTGACAGTACAATTGAAATCCAATGAATAACAATTGAATGAACATACTACTTTAGAAATTGGTTATAAATAAAATTATAGCATCACTATAATCTAATGATAAACAATGAGATGATTAACAATAGGTGATTCGTTATTATTATTTTTTAGGCATTATTAGAATTGGATAGTGTTAATGTAAATGCAGAAGGTGAACGAGGAGCATCACCATTACATTATTGTTGTATACATGACAGTGTGGAATGTATGGAGATACTTGTGAGTTCAAGACCTTCTTATTGTTGTTGTTGTTGTTGTTCTATCAAACAAATTCAATTCAATCATTCAGAACAACATAGTACCGTTTTGACAATGAAACTAAGTGTGAGAAGTGTTGGAAACTAATATTTTTCTGAATTCAATGAGTAGAAAAGGTAGATTTACCGACGTTTCGTAACTCAGTGTAAGCCACTTCTTCAGAGAATAAATAACCAAATCGAAATCAATCCAAGTGACATGTATGTAAGTTTGTAGGGGTGTGTGTGTATGTATGTTTGCTGGGTCATGGATGAAAAAATGTGTGACCTTTGTATTGAGAAAGCATAGAGTTTAATTTGTATATCCGCTAAAAGTGTAAAATGTGAATAGAATCAGACATATAAGCTTGGATAGATAGTCCAAATAGGATGAATAAAGAGGCCTACTTTTCTAATGAGGGCAGTATGATTAAGCATTATATGGATCACTTCAGCTATTCTTCTTTCTTTGTAGTTGGAAATGCCTTTTTGTATTAGTTTGATGTTTTTGATATCGATTTGGTGGTTGTTGACAATGGTGTGAACTGCTTTCGTCAATTTAATTTGAAGTCTATTCAGTTTTACAGGATTATTAGGTAGTTTCGTTGTGTACCTAAGATTTTATTTGGCTCGAGTCAAGTCTTCACAAGATGGCTCTCCAATATAGAAGGCATTACAGTCGATACATCGTAATTTGTAGACACAGTTCTGTGTTGACACAAACCGGAGTTTTTCTTGTAAGCGAAGTAAAGTATTTCGAAGGGTGTTCGTTGTTTTCTAATAAACTTTAATTCTGTGTTGTTTTAAGAATTCTGTTATACCATGGACGTAAAACTAAATTGCCATCCTATGTGTGCCATAACTAGATTGGTTACTATCGGGAACATGGGCGATCCCATTGTCACTTCGTTGGTTTGTTTATAAAATGTCCTGTTAAAAGTAAATAACACTAGTTGGAATCATGAATCAGTTGAACCTAGACCACCATAAAAAACCTGGAAGCACTGGACTGCCGTTTCGTCCCAGCATGGAACTCTTCAGCAGTGGCCTAATGGATTCGAATCTCGCCGGGGCAGGATCGTGGATACTCACTGATGAGGAATCCCATACTAGAACGAAACGGCCTTCTAGTGCTTCTAGGTTTTCCATGGTGGTTTAGCTTCAACTGACTCATATTTCAACTAGTGAAATGTCTAAAAATCTCTACAAAACCTCTTCTGATAAAAGTAAATAAGATTGAATTTAAGCAAAGTTTCAGGGATATCATGATTAGACTAATGCAATTATTATTATTATTCATAACAATCTACTTAATGCTCAATTATTACTATTACTATGTTGAAATGTGGCGTAGTGGTTGGACGTAAACTACAGAAAACTCAACTTCACAATCAGATACATTACCACTGAGTGCTAAGAAGGACCAGATATACATGACACCCGTCAATTATAAGTATATTCAGTCCTACAAGAGGTTAATAGTAGCCTGAATAGTTCAATGACATCTTTGATTATGAAGCTGCATAAAATTGGATCTAATCCTCCTTGAAGCATCAGTTCTCCCAACATTACAAGTATACCTTTGCTGGCTAGTGGCAGGCGGCAGAAAACCTATATACAGGGTTTCTTGTCAACTACCACCAACCGCCATCTGACATTAGATAATCCTTAACTGTAACCCTCAATCGAGTTACTGCTTTTTGTTTGTATATTTTTTAAGAGATTGAGTCCTCTAATAGTTTGATAGTTAGTCATCAATACTAAGAAGCGGATTTGTTTGGCTGACTTGTCTTGCAATAGGTAAAACGAATGTATAAGGTCCCATCGATAGTCCGATATCAAATAGGTTGACAATTTGGATAGTTCAAACTCAGTTATAGCTGCCTTTATAGTGAACGTTCAGAACTTTATAAAATGTGATGTCAAAATGGCTCGAATTCGCTATAGCTTCTGCTATGTATAAGAGATGAGATCGAACATCATAAGGGAAACTAGCAGGAATACGATAAATAGCTTTAAATGACTTATTTCTGTCTACTACATGACCGCTATCGATCAAGTGTGATAGAATCGAGCTGCTTATTATTTTGACAGTAACTTTTCCTAACCACGAAAGGAGGTGTTCACTAACTCTTTGGTTCACTTGTCTGGTAGTGGTCCCGATATAACTTTCTCCACAGGATCATCTGAATTCGTAGATACACATTGATATGGCAGAACCAGGTAACTTATCCTTGAGTTGGAGAATCACCATAGATCGGGTTGAATACGATAGATATATTAATATTACTGTATATTAGATTGAAACCTAATGAGGATCTAATCGAAAATGAGAATTGAATCTCCAATCAAATTTCACCATTTAATATATTATTAAGACCTTTATTACTAACGATTTTTAGCCTGAAAACACACACAACTTGTCACTATACTACTCTCATATTATTTTTCACTGCAATTTCAACTATTCGATTCTAACACAGAATACTTCAGTTCTTATACATTTAATGTAGTGAATGAGAACACAAGTTGGGGGGGGGACAATCGAATGTATTTGAACACACAATTATAGAACATCTTATCAAAATTCCGAGAATTATACAGTAGATAATTCATTTGAAAGATGTCAGTCAATCGTCTCAGACTTCATTGATTTCTTTGTTCCCATTCTTTTCTCTTCGATCGTCTTAACTTTCTGTTGCTAGATATTTCAATTTCGATAGATGATATATACTACTTATATAGATCGATATCAGTAGCATACACCATATTAGCATCAATTTTCTGAAATCAGGAAACAATATTGATTAGATGGAACATTCAATAGGTTACCTTTAAGATTCTTTCAATAAAACTGAATGTTATCATATTCATTATTATTATGATGAATTCTTTATTATTCTTTATAGTTAAACAAAGGGGCTAATATATTCTCCCATGATTTAGAGCATACCTATCCGGTACATGTTGCTATAGCTAATGTTAGTCGTAAATGTTTAAATTTATTATTTAAAATGGAAACTTATTTACAAGGGAACAATTTAAATCGATCAATAGAATCACATGACATGAAATCGTCAATCACTATGGCAACACAACGTACCCATGTATTACGTAATAATAATAATAATCACATAGTGAAATATGATTTAGAAAATCAAATTCAATTTAATCAATCTGATATAAAAAAGAAATCGATCGATTTAAATCAATCTGATTATCAACGAAATCAACAAGAGAATTGTTTAATTCATTTAACTGATTGTGAAGGTGAAACTCCATTACATGCAGCAGTTACATCAGGGAATTCAGATATGGTTAAAGTAAGCTTAATATATATATATATATACTGACCAGTTGTGTTATTATTGTAATAGGATGGTTACTATCGGAATATATATCATCTTAGCTATCGTTTTGTATATAAGCATCGACTGAAATTGCACTAGTGAATAACACAATTAAGGCAGTCAAATATGAGAACGCATATCTTATCCAATCGTCAACCCAGACGAATGATCAAAGAAGCGTAGTGAAGTAAGAGAAGTGAAGAGAAGAGAGTGAAGTAGAATGATCTGTGCTGGAGAACGAATGTAAACAAACTTGATTTAAGCAAGCGTGAAACGATATTTACAGTCAGACAAAGATAAGCTACATACATGTGACAGTCAAGATGAATGAGCAAATAAGTGGCAGGGTAAAAATGAGACTTCAGAAGAATGAGTAGATTGATCGTCCCAGAAACTAGAACAACCTATGTGGGCTTGGCATGGAGCCAACCCCTGTAGTACAATGAAAGCAATTAAACAGAATTATGCTTTGAATTCTCCTTGTTTATAGCTCAGTTGATACACTTGATACTATTATATACGTAAAATATATATGTGCTTCCGAGTTTACCATGGTGGTCTAGTTTCAACTGAATCATGGATTCAACTATGGAATTTCCTAACAAGTGATGTCTTGATTGAGTTGGAGCATGCTGATAGGCGGCCGCCTATGATCCACTGAGAATAACAGAAGTAAGTAAGTAAACTTGTAGGAACTTTACTTGTTCTTCTTGTTTGTTTCTTTTCAGTGAAGTCGGCGGGGGGGGTATTGATAAATTTCTTTCTTTTTTTCTTCTTCTTCTTCAAATTATTATTAGTTTTGTTTAGAGCACAATGCATTTATATTAGCTAAACAAAATGATGATTCAACACCGGTACATTATGCATGTATGAAAGATGATTTAGAATGTGTTCAATTAATGTTTGATGCAGATCCATCAATTAAATCAATTGTTCTACAAATGCAAGATAAAAATGGTTATACACCATTACATTTAGCCGCTGTTTATAATCATGAAAAACTGGTTACATATTTAGTTGAACAGGTATGTTATTTATAAAACAGAAAAAAATGGGGAGTTGAGTTAATCTAAACTAAACCATCATTGAAAACTTGAGCAGTACTCATCAACGATCATACCCTACGAGATTCGAACTCAAGATATATGAGTCTCGCACATAAACACTTAACATCTAAACCACTAAGCCGGTGTCCAACGGTGTTATAGTCTAACTTCAAACAATCTATGAAATTGAGCCACCGACCACCATTATCTCACAAAAAACCTGGTTGAACTCCATTGTTCACTGCTTCTCACTAGAATTCCAGGAAATACGTCTTGGAGACCGTCACTAGTGAGCATATGATGATTATTATCAGAAAGGGTTTTGTGGAGATTGTAGTAATTTTAATGTGTGAATTCATGAGTCAATCTAAGCTAGACCACCATGAAAAACCTAGAAGCAGTGGACGGTCGTTTCATCCTAATATGAAACTCCTGAGAAGCGCGCATCCACGATCCTTATTTCTGATAAAAATCATGTGACTAGCTTCAAGAATGATTATCTGGATTTCTAGTGAAAAGCCGTGATCAGTATATTCTAAACTGTTTCTAGTCGAGACAGGTATTCACTTCAGACAATGGATGAATGGTTGTGCATGATCATGGATTGATTGAAGTCAGACATTAAAGTAGTTGGATGCTAGCTCAGTGGTTTAGAGGTTATTCATTCGTTCGTGAAATCGAATATCCTGAAATCGAGTCCAAAGTGCGGGGTCGTAGATGCGCATCGATAAGAAATCTCCCACTAGCATGAAATGGCTGTCCAGTACTTCTAGGTTTTCAATGATGGTCTAGCTTAGGTCGACTCATAAATATAACTATTTATGAATAGTAAATAAATTTTGTATATTTTACTCGTCATTATAGAATAATTAGTATCATTCAACATAGTGTATTAATTTATCATGGATATAAGATTTTTCAGTCCCTTATTCGTTCCCAAACTGTAGACCTCTTCTACCAAATTACACTAAATGACATACTTCCTTTGGGGTTTCGGATTATCAGTATCAATTCGCAATAACTGTCATCTCCCATATCTAAGTGAAGTAGTAAATTGGAATATATTTCCAGACAAATATTTGTTGTCGTAAGTTTCCAAACGAGAGAATAATTCATGCTTTAACCAAGAGCTTATGAAAATGATTGCCAGGTTTGAAGTGATTATGAGTTCACTTAGTCTGCGAATGAAGCAAAGACTCTGTGACCAAAGACCAATAAACTAGCTATTCTGTTACGTCCCAACTCCGCTAACTAGAGAGACAAGTTCAAGTTCGAAATGGGGAAATATAATCTGCAAGCAGCCAGACGGACGAGCGACCACAACAGGCACAAATCAAATGTATACATAAAGCCCAAAACCGTCCTTCAGAAGCGTTACTAAATAGAATACTAAAAGACACAACAAACTAATAGCGTTTAAGATTCTCCCAAGTGGGAAATATGACATGAAGGTGACAAGAGCGCTTTTGGCACGAAAACAAAGAAGTTCAAGTTTTCAAACTAAAATTACAAAAATAAGATATTTTTCAAGTGAGTTCTGGCGATGTAACATCCCCAACAATGATACTTACTGACACTTCATAATACGAGACAGGTATCGACATCCTTATGACTTTGTTTTAACATATGTATTTAAATGGAAAGACTATAATTTATGGATGAACCAATCAGATATAAGATAATGAATCTAGAATTTTGGCGCGAAATTCATTTACCGATTTGGCTAAATAGCGTTTTGCCATTATAACTGATATCAGTTCTTGATCAAAAGCATAAATCGAAACCCTAACCCTAATCATCATCTATAAATCATAATTCTAGTCCCTCACCCGTGGTTTATAACCCTCATTTGGTCCCAGTTAGTAGGTGAACATTCTCAAGGTCACTGCGGAGTCGCTTAAAGATCGTCTACAACTTATAGTCTCACCAAAGTGTCTAAGTGTTTGTTCACTCAATCAAAAGAAGATCAAACACATATTGACGTATTGTAGTAAAAGATGAACACACAACTCCAGGTATTTGTCCCCAAAGAACAAATCTAAATCTTATTGACGACTTGAACTTTTATAAAATTTGTCAGTATGGTTTTTGGTTTTACAAATCCATGGTAGATGGTTCAGGAATCTGACAATAAAGTGTACATATTCTATTCGATTGTCTAATTTGTCTAATTTAGGTTCGAATCTGACGAGGCAGAATCGTGGATGTGCAATGCTGAGGAGTTTAATATTAGGATGAAACGACCCTGAAATGCCTTCAGGTTTTCCATGATGGTCTAGCTTCAATTGACCCATGAGTTCAACAACTTAATTTGTAGTTGTTCTTCGAAACAGTACGACTCCAAAATGTTCTAATCAATCTTGGTATTTAAGTATTATGTTTTGTAAAGGTATTGTGATTTGAGCAAGAGACCAAAATTGATTTTTTTTTGACTCTAAACTTTACTTCTTTGTTCTGTTACATCTTTATAATAAATAAAAAATAGGGTTCACCTTTAGAAATGACTGAAACAAATGGATGGACACCATTATTATTAGCTGCTATGAAAGGAGCTTTTCAAACATGTATTCAATTACTTCGTCTTGGAGCAAATCCTAATGCACATGATTCTAGTAATCGTAATTTAGTTCACTTATTGATGTTATTTCAAGGTCCAGGAATCAGAACAGTCCTACCAGAGGTGAATGATGTAAGTTAATGACTATATATATAAAATATATGCAATTTTATAGTTGAATTCATGAGTTAATTAAGGACAGACCACTATGGAAAACCTGGAATTACTGGACGATCGTTTCGTCCTAATATGGGACTCCTGAGCAATAGATATCAACGACGTCGCTCTCGCGACTCAAACCCACGACCTTCGGCCCCGCGCGTTAACGCTCATGAAGAGTTTCGGTTGTATACCAATAATCATTCTTAAACTGGGATAAAATAGCTTCTAAAGTTCAGTGGTTTTTATTATTTACTATATAGTGTATGCCGCTTGTGTCAGGTAGAATGTTCCAGTGAGGCGGCGTTGGCTGTAGCAACTGCTGTCGACGGAGAGGAGTAGGGGAATATGTGGCTGCTGGGTAGGCATCGGAGGTAGATGGCTCGTCAGGTCTACATTGCTACGGAAGTCAGCGCGCGGGCGGACTCGATATTTTGACGGGCAGCATGGCACAAACTTCAGGAAAGAGGAATATGGCACGGCGAGCACAACAACTTCATGATCGACCGTTTAAAAGGGGGACCAATGTGGTGTATGCTACTTAATGTCTACAGGCTTAAGTAGTATGTAGCACTAATCAAAAGTGAAATACCTGTCAGCAGAAGGTTGAGAAGATCGAATTGATGAGAAAAAGAATGTAAACCGAGAGTAATTTCTAATAACAATGAAGGAATGATGAAACTTGGAACAATTAAACGAAGATTTGCAAATGAAGTATCTAATGTATAATTTCTCACCTATCAACTCTTTAATTAGCATTGAACATTAAATTCATTGTCCTCACTTAAGTTTCATTCGCTTCAATTGGGTTCGATTTTAGCATGCAAACTGAATTACATAATAATTAAAGGGTTACTATCTTAGATAACATGAAGATGGATACTTCAGTATTAACTGTAATGCCTATTTAACTCTATGTCTTTGTTAATTATTGAATAGGAGGAATTATTTAAACGATTAGTCAATGAAAAAGATAAATATGGTACAACACCATTACATTATTCAACTAAAATGGGTAATTTAGGTGCTACAATAGAATTTGTACTACGTGGTGCATCTGCATTAGAACGTGATAATGAACGTAATACATCATTACATACAGCTGCATATTATGGTCGTTTACATACATGTGAAAAATTATTAGCTACATCACATGGTATGAGAGCAATGAATTGTCCAGATGCTGTTGGACGTTTACCACTTCATGTTGCAGTTGAACATGGACATATAGAAATTGTGAAAATGTTTATTGATCGAGGTTGTCTATTTCGAAAGTAAGATTTTGATAATATTTGATTTGTTATTTCATTCATATGGATTGTGGAGATTGGTTTGTTGACTGTGGTTGGTAATGTCGGATGTGAAAGTGAGGGGAGTGTGCCGTCAGAAACTTCTTACAAATTATAACCGATATATATATACATATATGTAACCTCTTGTTGCCATATGTGCATCCTGTGCGGATTGCCTCGATAAAGCCTTAAGTCACAATCTTTTTAAGTAAACATGATTAGTGGCTAATAGTGGAATTCGGGGACGCCCGTTTCGTCCCATTTGGGATTCGCCAGCTAGATGTACCTGCATCTCACAGATGATGTTCACCCTGAGACTCGAAACCAGTACCGTTTGCTTCAAACTCCATGACATTATCCACTTAGCTACTGAGTCCCTAATAGCCACTTGCTTGCGGAATAGGGCGAAGTTTAAATCCACTTGGTATTGTTTACTTGAATCTTCTCGTTGTTGTTTAGGACTGTAATTGATCAGTCTCTTGTAGGCATATATGCATCCTCTAAAGATTGCCCAATATTTTCATTAAGCCACAAGGATTCTAAAGAAAGATGTATAGTGGCTAATAGTGGAATTCGGTGACGCGCGTTTTGTCCCATTTGGGATTCGTCAGCTGGGTGTACCTGCATCTCACAGCTGATGTTCACCCTGGGACTTGAAATTAGTACCGTTTGCTTCAAACATCATCGGGTTATCACTAAACTCCATTGAATATTATGGGAATAAATATTAAATAGCACGTAATCTAGATCAGTGTATGACATTTTTCAATCACTTAACAAAACGGTAAAATATATTGAACTGAAAATACTGATGATCATCACAATAGTGTAGTCAATTATTGTTACTAGTATAGTCCAAATATTTGGATTGTATTTGCTTAATATACCGTATAGCTATGAAAAACTTCATCTTCTCATCATAGTTAATGATATTAGTTAAGAAGACATTCAAACTATCTTTGATTTAGTAGTGTGCTAAGGTTACGCTCCATGATCTTGGATGAGTTTCTAGCTAATATCATTTTACGATGAATGCTTTCAACAGGAATTGTTTAATCATGTTCAAAGGAAATCACAATGTCATCGGGTGAACTCATCGCCGAATCCTCTGTTATTTCGTTTTATAATACTGATGCATAGAATTTGAAGTCTGTTTACAATGAGACATCTATAGCATACTAAACAGAATAGAAATACATTTCATCTCTATCAAGAATCTTTTGTGCCTCTCTGCTACAGTAAGAAACCTCCTTACTTACTTACGCTTTTTACACCTCGTGGAGGAGCATTGTCCGCCCACTAGTTATCTGTCTCCATTCAACTCTGTCCTGGACAATCCGTTCCAGTTATTTCCAGTTGCTATTCATCCTTTACATGTCTGCTTCCGATTTTCAAAGAAGTGTATTCTTTGGCGTTCCTTTTTTCCGTTTCGCTTCAGGATTCAAAGTGAACGCTTGCTTCGTGATGCAGTTTAATGATTTCCTCAATGTGTATCCACTCCACTTACGCTATCTTTTCCTAATTTCCTCTTTAGCTGCAAACTGGTTTGTCCTCTTTAACAGTAGGTTGTTGCTGATGGCATTGTTTATAAATGTTTGTGTCTGCTTGATGATGGTTGTAGTAGTCCTCTACATTTCAGTTCCGTACAGTAGAACTGTCTTGAAAGAAGCCTCCCATCTCCCAGTAAATAAATAGTAAGGAATGTAAAAATATGTTTATTATCTGTCTGACAAAACCATTGTAAGCAGGTCCGGGTACAGATGTAAACGATAGATAATGAAGTTAAACGAGTAATCAACTAAGGATTAAGGCTATAAAGACAAAACAAAGTTCTATATGGTAACTGTTCATAGTTTTCACTTAACTACTAATAATATACTTCTCATTTCTTGATATCTCTATCATAGATGCCATTTAGGTAATACACCGTTACATTATGTTTCAATTGGTGGTTGTATAAAAATATGCAAATTATTATTACAATCAAGTCCATCTTTATTGAATCAAACGAATTTTCACGGAGTAAGTCTCTATGAAGTATTGAGATAAGAAGTTAAGTTTACAGGTTTTACTTCTAGTTAAACGATTTTAATCATTACGATATTGATTCACTGGATGTTGTTTAACTTGTATCTTCTCATTGTTATTTAGAACTGTAATTGATCGGTCTCTTATTGGCATATGTAAATCCTGTGAGGATTGCCTCGATATTGTCGTCAGTCACAAGTTTTTATAATCAAAGATGGATAGTGACTAGCAGTGGAATTCAGAACACAAGTTTTGACACATTTTGAACTCATCAGCTAGATGTACCTACATCACAGAGTTGATGATCACTCCACGACTCAAACTCAGTACCGTTCGCTTCAAACACCATCACGTTATTCACTGAGCTACTGAATCCCTCATAACCATCTGCTTGTGCAATAGGGTGAAGTTTACACTGCCAGCCACTATCCATCTTTGCTTAAAAAGATTACGATATGGAGTTTATATTTTATAATGTGACATTATTTCAGGTCAATTTATATATAGATAGAAATTTAGGGATTATTGAATGTTATCAAGATCATAAATCAACTTGTGTTGAACAACAATTGAAAACCAGGAAACATTAGACAGCATTCCTGTGACAGCATGAGCGTACAATCACGACCCTACGAGGGAGAGGATCAAACCCAGCGACGTCGGTCGATTAAACTGGGACTCCATGGTTTGTTTGTCTAGGTTTGTCATAAGTTATAAACAATCAATGTGAAAATAAGGATTTAGGTCTTACATTCCATTCTTTAAACTAAAAAGTAATGGTAATGGTAAAGTGAAAAAAATCTTAACTTTTTGTAGTCAGGTATTTCACTTCCGATTGGTAATACATACTACTCATATCCGTTGACATCAGTAGTACACACCAAAATAGTTTTATAAGTTCAGGTTTAAATAGATTTGGAATAGAATTTCCTTTTTGTATCAAGTTGGTTTATAGGCGAACTCATCCTTAAATTAACAAAATATCGAGAATTTGTGAATATGACAATGAACAGTTTTATATAAATATTGCTATGTTTGAAAAGAATACAAGATCACCAAAATTAGCCAACGGAACGAGGACTCCACAACACAATGACAATATAAGCTAAGTATTCCAATGCATCCCAGTCCCGCTAATCGAGGTTCAGAAGAGGGAAAGTATATTGTACAAGCAACCAGAAGCATGAACAACAACAAGCTCAACTCAGGTGTATATATATATAGCATAAAAATATCCTTACGAAACGCCAGAAAATAGGATGTTAACAAAGACAACGAGCCGATAACATTCAGGGATCTTCTAAGTAGGAAATACAATCTGAAGGTAAAAATAGGCGCTTTCGGCGCAAAAATGAGAAGTCGATAATTAATAATTTAAACGGATGAACTCATATCTAAACTGATTTATTCTCATAGAATAATATTTTTATAAAGCAATATCTTAGTTTTCTTATGTAGGAATCTACCTAGAGTTTAGTACTGTTGATCAGTTCTTGACAAGATATACATTTACTTACTTACCTACATACCTACCTACCTACCTACCTACATACATACATACATACATACATACATACATACATACATACATACATACATACATACATACATACATACATACATACATACATACATACATACATACATACATACATACATACATACATACATACATACATACATACATACATACATACATACATACATACATACATACACCTGTTACTCCCAATGGAGCATAGGCCGCCGCCAGCATTCTCCAACACACTCTGTCCTGGGCCTTCTTTTCTAGTTCGATCCACTTTTTGTTCATTCTTTTCATGTCTGTCTCCATTTCTCGATGTCATGTGTTCTTTGGTCTTCCTCTCCTCCTTTGACCTTGAGGATTCCATGTGACGGATTGCCTTGTGATACAGTTGAGTGCTTTTCTGAATGCGTATCCTATCCAGTTCAAGTGCCTCTTCTTGATTTCTTCGTCCACTGGAATCTGGTTTGTTCTCTTCCAGAGTAGCTTGTTGCTGATAGTGTCTAGTCAACGAATCCGAAGTATTTTGCATAGACAACTGATAATAAACACCTGTATTTTCTGGATGATGGCTTTCGTAGTTCTCCAGGTTTCCGCCTCTTACAGTTGAACTGTCTTGACATTTGTATTGAAAATTCTGACCTCGGTGTTGGTTGACAGACAGTTGTTTTGAGTTCCAGTTATTCTTCAATTGCAGATATGCTGCTTTTGTTTTGCTGTTCCTATAATACTACTGTATAGTCTGTTTGTATACTGACTTCACAAATCAAATTTGTGTTCTTTCATTAGGAATTACAAAAAAGATTTATGACCATTATACTCCATTTCGAATTATTTCTCTTCATATTCTAACCTGTGATTACCTAATCGTTCTATTTAGATGACTGCATTACATTATGCTGCCAAAGAGAACAATGCAGAAGTATTAGATTATTTACTGACATCAAAAGCAAAAATTTTACCTGATAAAGATGGTATATACTTTGTTACATATGCTTTACAACGTAGAAATTATGAAACAATGAAAGCTATTGTTACACATTCACGGTTAGTGAATATTTTTTTGATCAGAATGAGAGTAACTTAATGGTTAAATTCATGAGTTGATTCAAGCTGAATCATCATTGAAAACCTGAAGGTACTGGATGGATGTTTGATCTTAATGTGGGAACTCTTCAACAGTATGCATCGACGATCCAACCCCACGAGATTCGAACTCAAGACATAACAGTCTCGCACATGAACGCTTAACATCTAAAACAATAAGCCGGTGTCCAACGGTGTTATAGTCTAACTTCAAACAATCTATGAAATTAAGCCACCGACCACCATTATCTTTAGTGAGTTACTATCTCACAATAGATCTGGTTGAACTCTACTGGTCACTGCTTCTCACTAGAATCCCAGAAAATACCTCTTGGAGACCAGTCACTAGTGAGCATATGATGATTATTATCAGAATGGATGCGCACTGCTAAAGAGTCCCATCATAGAATAAAACGATCATCCAGTGCTTCCAGGTTTTCCATGGTGGTCTAGCTTTAATCGACTCATGAATTCAACTATAAACTTACTAAAATTTCCACAAAACTCTCTTCTAAAAATATAAAATTGTCCAAATTTTTACAAAAGAAAACTCAAGTACTTTATAGTATACTAAAACAATAGACACATTTGGTGAGACTATAAATTATGAACGACCTTTGAGTGACACCAAAGTGAACTTAGGAATGTTCACTTAGTTACTAGAGCTAAATGATGGTTATAAAGCAGTATGAAGAGTAACGATGATGATTTACAAGTTTATGGTTAAAGCTAAGAATTAGATTTAGGGTTGTTTTTATCACAAACTGACATCAGCTAAAATACGAGAACGCTATTTATCCAAATGGATGAGTGAATCTCGCACCAAAATCTAAGACCTTTCCTCCTAAATCTGATTGGTTTATCCATAAATTATTGTCTTGCCACAGATTTCCTCTTTCTTTCCTCAAATGTTCAAGTGTACTTCTTACATCATTCAACTGTGAAGTTTCTTTATTTCAATTTCACTTCTTTAATACAGTTGGCCAGAACTACATGGAATGTTAGACAATACATCACAATGTCCAGTGGATGGATTTATTCGAAATATGCCATCAATGTGTAAAGTGAGTTAAAATATCCCATAGTGTTATATAGTAGTTAAGATATATTGAATTAAAATGATTCACTATTCTGTTAGGTTGTTTTCAAAGGTTTATTATACAGAATGATTAAAAGGCACAATTAAACTTTTGAGGGATTCATACCCCCTGAATGAAATTAAGATCTATCTTAGATCAATGTGATACAATTGTACAAACTAGTGGCTATCAGAACTCATTAGATAAATGAATGACACGATGACATCTGAAGCGAACGGTACTGGCCCAAGCAACACAAAAATAGGAAATAAAGGGGAAAAAAGGGGAAATAAAGGGGTAAATGCTTTGGTAGCGATAGGGGAAATAAAAGGGAAAACGCATCAGAATGTCGCCTTTTTCGCCTGTCCGGGGGAAATAATGCGGATTTTCCCCTTTTTCGCCTTTTTGTCGACAAATTACCGACTTATCGCCTAAATATCCGCCGAATTGTCGCATTTTCGCCTAAATATCCGCCGAATTATCTTATTTTCGCCTAAATATCCGCCAAATTGCCTACTTATGCGCTTAATTGTCTACTTTTCGCATAAATACACACATTACCTCCTATTTTCTATCCATCGACAGAACCTCAAACGTCTCCTATGTTCACCTTTATTTTCAACTGTAGAACCCCGGGGTTCAAGTCTCAGAGTGAATATCAAATCTAAGATTCAGGTACATCCAACTGACAAATCCTAAACAGAATGAAACGCGCGTCTTCCATTCCTCTGCTAGCTATCAACCATCTTTGCTTAGAATACTTGATACTGAAGACATTATCAGGGTATTCTCACAGGATCATCAAATTACAATTCAACAATTGACTTACAATGTAGTTTTCAAGAGCTGCTAAGATCATGCATCTTATCATCAACTGGATCTAGATCGTGTACTTCCATTAACAACTGGAACTAAAAAAACAATTATTTAATGCTCTTCTATTGTGAAATGTATTTTAAATCCGATCTTCGCTAGTGGTCAAGATCACTATCGTGTACATCTTAACAACCTCTTTTAAATGAGGTAAACGGAATGAAGATAAATTGAACAGTAGACTTCTTCTAATTAGTCTCAACTGCTAACTCGAATTCATAGACTAGAAGATGTTTATGACATTCACTTACTAAGAAGAATAAATAATGCTGAGAAAGGAGTATGTTTATTCTACCATAATATGAATAGATAACATGAAAGATTATGATTTAAACACTTTTCTATTCGTGGATACGTTGGTTATTAAACTAATATAAGAAATCAGTATGGGTTTGTAGAAATTATTAAGTTTTTGATTGAGATCATGAACCGATTGGTGTTAGACCACCACTGAAAAATTGGAAGCATTGAACTGCCGTTTCGTCCTATCGTGGGACTCCTCAGCAGTGTGCACGGTTTTTCAGTGGAGGCGTGACCAGTGGAGCTAATCCATGTAGAGTAGAGACATGCATCTACCTCAGTACAATGGGAGATGGTCGCTCAAATTCGTGGATTGGTTGGGGTTAGACATTAACATCGTTGGATGCCGGCCAGCTCAGTGGTCTAGATGTTAAGTGTTCACATACGAGACCGGAAATCCTGGTTTTGAACACCACTAAGGGGATCATGGATACACACTGCTGAGGAGTCCCACAACAGTACGAAATGGCCTTCCAGTGCGTCCAGGTTTTCAATAGTGGTTTTACACCAATCGGTTTATGATCTCAAATAATATAAGAAAATTTCTATAAAGGTTTGATATTTTTTTTATTGTTTTGATGATAGCTTGTTTTGGATCAGTGTATTAAAGAAATTGGCACGAAAAATACTCTTGATCATGAAGTGAGTTAAGTTTATACATTTTATTTTACTGTTTTTTATTTGAGGAGGAGTTAGCTTCTTTAAATACAACCTCTCCAGACGTTCTTTGGAAGTTACTCATTCTTAATGATAAGTATGGTAATAACTGCTTTACTATGTACTGTTATGGAAATAGTTGTTTCAGTACGAAAGATTTAAGTATGTCTTCCTAGAGTTTATCAACATTCCACCTTTACGCTGAAAACTATCGTCATTGAATTAGTCTTATCTTTTATAGGTTTCTTTTCGGTCATTATAAAAAGATTTCTATAGTTGATGTTCAAGAACACGAATTATGCGTTTAGGATTATGTTCGCACAGTTGGGATTCCTGATAAGTCTGATAAGTGAACGCTCTTCAGTAAGGTGTACCTGTAATCTTGAGGAAACTGATTCTCCCTGACGGATCTAACCCCGTGTTACTCAGATTCACAGTCAGAGACGTCACCACTGGGCTATTCGGGCCACGGCTGACCACTTGTAAAACTGAGATGTGTTTACAATTGATTGATTACTGGGTGGTGATCAGTGTCATGTATTTCAGGTCCTTCTTAGTACAGATAGAATCCATCAGGGAACATCAGTTCCCTCAAGATTACAGATACACCTTGCTGATGAGTGCCAAGTAGCATGAAACCTAGATCCAGGGTTTCCTATTAACTACCTCCCACCATCATCTCATCTCAACATAGTACATACAATGTTGAGTCACCTAGACTAGTGATAACATTGCAACTTGATCGATAAGATTCGATGTGCACTAAGAAGGACCTGACATACATGACATTGATCGCCACACATTGATCGATCAATTGTAAATGAACTCTCCATCAGATATTTGAGCAACTCCTGAGCTTAAACTACATGGCATCTTCAGCACAAAAGAAAAAGCACATAGTTCAAAAAGAACACGCTACTTTAAGGTTATTTTATGTACAGAAAAATGGGGGTATGTATAGAGTTACACACAAGCCTGGGCTTCTGGAAATTTCTGAGACCATACTTAGTGTAGTAGCAACATATGTAAATATCTAATTAGAAACGTAATACATGACTCTTCACTTTTTAGATGTTTTTTGAGAAGAGTCTATTCAGCGCCTATTAGATAGCATGGTGAGACTATAATTTATAAACGACTTTTGAGTGACTCCGTAGTGACCTTGAGAATGTTCACCTACTAACTAGGACCAATTGGGGGTTTATAAACCAGGGTGAGGAATTAGTTAAAATGCCAATACTTTAGTTAGTCAAATGGATGGGAAAATTTTGCGCCAAAATCCGAGACTCATTATCTTATACCTGATTGGTTCATCCATAAATTATAGTCTCGCCGATAGCATTTCCTATAGTTTTCTAGACTACTATGGATTTTTTCAAAGAATACTTTGAAACTCCCTAACAGCCATCATCAATCAACATTTAACACAATATGAAATCAAATGGTTGAAACCAGTTGTCATGGAAGTTCTGATTAATTCGAATTTTCATCTAGAACTATCTACAACTTAAAGTGAACTGATTCACCTGAATCGACTCAAAGTCCGATCATAATTATTCATTTGAACCATTTAACAATCTAATAAATATCTTCACATTTCCCCCAAAAGATAACATTTAAATGGACTTGATACCTTTAAACTGTTCCATTATTGTAGATATTCTATGACTTTTCAATACTTCAACGACCCATGAATCCTTGTGAAAAACCACCACAGGATCCTATGAAACGTATCAAGGTAAATATAAAATTTTCAATGTATTTCTTCTAAATAATGTGACCTATGGTTGTTGTTACATTTCATCTTAAAGATTTTAGATGATCATTGTCGGACGATAATATAATGGAATCGTTTATGATGTAGACGAAATGTAGATCCTAATTAAATCTTATGTGTTCGTTTGATTGACAACGCGAATATAAGCTGTTGAATATATGAGTATGCTACGGTTGATTATATTTGATGCATTCAGTTTTGTAGATAAATGAAGAGGTGAGAAGGATAGAAGGCATTAGTGTCTACTTAAAATACTGTCCATTACAACCGTTAATGTACATTTTAAATAGATTATGAATAGTGCTGACGGGAGAAAGGTATTGGATCAAATGATATGTGTATAAGCACACAAATATATACACATGAGACGTATAACTGTACAAGGGCAGAATATAAATTAGTAATACAAATTGGTACAAAGGGGCACTGAATACATACGTACAACACAAGGCATCCGATTTGTGTGTGGGGCAGGATACTGCCCAGGTGCCCAAACGAAAGCAGGTGGTTTTCGTAGAGGGCCACACTCGAAGCCTTCGACCTAAAGGTCTAATCCACAAGGTAGTGGAGCAACGTCAGAAGATGCAGTCTTATGGTAACCGGTGACCAACAAGAAGTTCATGTCCCATTTGTTCGCCCAGGATCCTGGATTCCATATGCAACATTGGTTTGGAATGAAGGTTTTGCAACTGCCCTAGGTGGACTCTCTATGTCCATCAACCAGGTTAAAGCGCCGGACATTCGCTTCTCGTCCACCCAATTTCGTAAACAATACCCCTGCCACGAGAATATAGTGAGTAGGACTTCCATGGTAGTGGCTGTATACGCGTATCCATGTGAGAGTATTTGGAGAGGGAGAGCTGACTGACTCATAACCCTTGGCCGTACAAGGGCATTTGGGGGTATATGTAATGAAAATCACAATTTCATATAAAAAAAAGTTATTTGTGCTTCAAACAATCAAGATTAATTGGTAATTAAACAGTTCTTACTCCACCAACCTTTTGATCACAGGGTAAAAATAGCTAGTTATATACCATTTCTAGATGTTAAAATAACTAGAAGTATCAAAATTATTCAATAAAAATGGTTCTTGCTTAATCCAAGGGATAATGTTAGTGGTTCATGACCATTAAATCCATCTGGAGTAGATAGAAACCTTAAGTGAGTGGAACTCGTCTCTATATATCAACTTCATTGACTTTGTAGACAGGAGAACATCATGGAAACTTCTTCGACACTATGAACTTCCTTAGAAGATTTTCAACATTATCCGGAATTCATACGACGGACTACAGTGCAAAGTCGTGCATGGAGGACACCTGACAGATGTATTTCAAGTAAAGACTGGAGGCGGACAAGGCTGCCTACCCTTCACCTTCCTCTCTCTTTTGGTGGTTGACTGGATTATGAAAACCTCGACATCTGAGGGAAAGCATGAAATAAAATGGACAGCTCGGAATCATTCAGAAGATTTGGACTTCTCAAATGACCTGGCCCTTCTATTCTATACACACGAACAAATGCAGATGAAGACAAATAGTGTGGCAGAAGCCTCTGAGTCAGTGGGCCTCAACATACATAAAGGAAAAAGCAAGATGCTGAAATACAACACGGAGAACACACACTCAATCACACTGGATGGAGAAACTCTGGAAGATGTGGAATCCTTCACGTACTTGAGAAGCATACTTGATGAACAAGAAAGATCTGATGCACATGTAAATGCGAGGATTGGTAAAGCAAGGGCCGCATTACTACAGCTGAATAACCTATGAAAGTCAAAACAACTGTCAAACAATATCAAAGTCACAATCTTCAATACGAACACCAAGACAGTTAGTTATATTGTAGAGAGCTGGAACGTGAAGAACTACTACAACAACCATCAAAATGGTAGAAGTATTTATAAACAGTTGTCTACGCAAGATACTCAATATCCGTTGGCCGGATACTATCAGCAACAGCCTACTGTGGGAGGTAAAAAACCAGCTTTCAGCTGTAGAAGAGATTATGAAAAGTAATTGAAAGTGAATAGACATACATTATGGACGACATCAAACTGCATCACGAGGCAAGAGTTAATTTGGAATCTTGAAGGGAAACGGAAAATAGGGATACCAAAGAACATACTGCTTCAAGAATTGGAAGCAGACATGAATAGGATGAATAGTAATTGGTAAATACCTAGAAAGGTTTGCCCAGGACACAGCTTGATAGAGAATGTTGGTGAGTGGCTTATGCTCCTCGATCAGGGGTAACAGACGTAAGTAATCTATATACATATATCACGATGGTCATAGCTCGTCGCTAATAACATACTTATTATTGAAGTATGTGCTAAAAATGTAAACGAAAAATACAATGGAAGCTTGCTGACCAAAATCTTCAGCACAGAGTAAAACACATCTTCAAAACCCTTATTCAATGCTACATATTCGTTGTTGCTAACAACATAATTTACCATCAAACCACTTACGTTCAGACTAACCGAGTGAGTAAGATACAGACTAATTATACTACTGTTAGGTAGTTAAGGGACTTAAACGTTCAACGACAATCGAATTATTACCAAAGAGTAAAGATATGATTTTTCATTATCAATAATTATCGATCTATTCACTACAAAGGAAATAATCATTAAAGGGTAACTAAGTGTATAATAATGGTTTGATTACTTGAAGCAAAAAGATAATGATTTCGAATTTCAATGTAAACATACTATATTTGAATTGGTTACGAGTTCATCTAGTCTGAGAATAGAACAAAGACTCTGTGACCAAAGACCAATAAACTAGCTATTCTGATACGTCCTAGCTCCGCTAACCAGAGAGACAAGTCCAAGTTCGAAATGGGGAAATATAATCTGCAAGCAGCCAGACGGACGAGCAACCACAGCAGGCACAAATCAAATGTATACATAAAGCACAAAACCGTCCTTCAGAAGCGTTACTAAATAGAATACTAAAAGACACAACGAACTAATGGCGTTTAAGATTCTCCCAAGTGGGAAATATGACATGAAGGTGACAAGAGCGCTTTTGGCGCGAAAACAAAGAAGTTCAAATTTTCAAACTAAAATTACAAAAATAAGATATTTTTCAAGTGAGTTCTGGCGATGTAACATCCCCAACAAAACATCAACACTGAGGTACAGATACATTCAGCCTAATAAAGTACATCCTAGATTCCATTCCTTGTCACTATCCAACTTTAACAAAAAGTACAAAATTCATTGTAATCAATGAGTTTCTAATTGCGCAAGCTAGAGGCCATCCGGACTCAGTAGCTAAGTGAATAATGTGATGGCGTTTGAAGCGAACGGTACTGAACTTCGAGTTTCGGAGTGAACATCATATCTGAGATTCAGCTGACGAATCCTAAATGAGGCGAAACGTGTGTCATAGATTCCGCTACTAGCCATCATTCATATTTCCTTATAAAATGTATAAAACTATTTTCAGAAGTATTATCAACTGTATAGTGCATATAGTTGTGTACATTCCATCATAATACATACATAATCATGTTTACTTTACTTTTCAGTTAATGGTCGAGTTGAAACGTGAAGAGTTATTGATTCATCCACTTTGTAAAGCATATTTAGAAAGAAAATGGTAATGATAGTAACTATAGTTTTTTCTTAAATATTGTTCATTACTGAATATTTGAATCATTCTAATGTTTAAACGAACAGATTCTGTAAAATTCACTGTTCTTTTTGATTGAGATCATGAAAAGTTTAATGTTAGATCACCATTGAAAACTGGGAAGCACTGAACGACCGTGTCGTTCTATTGTAGGACTCCTCAGCAGTGCGCATGCACAATCCCGCCACGCGAGATTCGAACCCAGGAGCTACCGGTCTCGCTGACGAACGCTTAACCTCTAGACCTTTTGAGTCTGGATCTAATGGTGTTAATGTCTAATTTCAAACAATCTACGGAATTGGGTAATGCATTCACCATTGTCTTCAGTGAGTTACTATCTCACAACAGAATTGGTTGAGCTCTACTAGTCTCTGGTCCTGAGTTCTAATCTCGCAAGTCGGGATCGTGGGTACGCACTGCTGAGAAGTCTCACATTAGAACGAAACGGCCATCCAGTGCTTCGAGGTTTTCCATGATGATCTAGCTTCAATTAACCCATGATCTCAATCACTACAGTTACTAAAATATCCACAAAACCCCTTCTAATCCTAATTTCATTATTATTGTTATAAATGATTAACTTTGTTTAAAGGCAAACTTATGGACGTTGGGTTCAATTATGTGTAAGTGTTTATTATGCTGTTTTATTATTCGCAATTACTTGTTTGGTTTTGGGTCATAGTCCAATACGTCATGTAGAAAATATTGACAAGATATCAAGTTGTTCTGAACTGGTAAGTTAAACATCAAGTTTCATTTATACAAACTGTTTTATATTGAAAGCGTACGACAGGGATGTTGATCTGAAGAATGTATGTATATTATTTCTATGTTGTAAACAAGGTATACAGATGACTAAGTTAGATGCATTTTCATGTAAACAGAAGGCTTACAATAAGGTTTGTTGTGAACAAGGACACAGATGAGGACAACTGATTGTGTGTTCAGATACACAGAGTTACAGAAACTCTTGGTAAAATATGAGAACTATACATTGATTACTTCATTTGGAAACTTTCATCATAAGTCCACATCGTATTTCCGTTTCTGTTTTCTTCAAGTCAACCTTTATAGCCTTCTGTTGCCCGATTTTCCACTTCCGATTGGTGTTACATACTACTTATATTTGTCGACATAAGTAACATACACCACAGATTGATATTAATAAGGACTAGACAAGCATGACATTGATCACCACCCAGTGATCAATCAATTGTGATTCCATCTCAGTCCTACAGGGGGTTAGTCACGGCTCGGATAGCTCAGTGGTAACGTCTCTGACTGTGAAGCTGGGTGACACGAGATCGAGTCCGCCAGGGAGCACCAGTTCCCTCAAGATTACAGGTACACCTTGCTGACGAGTGCCAAGTAGCACGAAACCCGGGTCCAGGGTTTCCTGTTGACTACCTCCAACCACCATCTAAATCACAGGTTGATATTGGATATCTTCCAATTAGAAAAATATACAAATCTGAGCTGAATAAATTCGAGTAGTCACATCGAAAGCTTATAAATAGTATTACACTTTCACAACTGATTGGTCACAATTATTCTACAAACAAGAAATATCTATAAATTCACTTGGTATTGTTTACTTGTATCTTCCCATTATTGTTTATGACTGCGATTGATCATTCTCTTATTGGTATATGTGCATCCTGTACGAATTGCTTCGATGTTGTCTTCAGTCACAAGCATTATAAGTAAAGATGTATGGTGGTTAGCAATGGAATCCAGGTAATCAATACCAAGTAAATTTAAACTTTATCTGATTGCACAATCAAGTGGCTAACAGCACTCAGTAGTTAAGTGGATAAGGCGGTGGCGTTTGAAGCGAACGGTATTAGATCCGAATCCCAGAGTGAACATCAACTGTGGGACTCAGATACATCCAGTTGATGCGTCTTAAACAGGACTAAGTGCGTGTCCTGTATCCCACTGCTAGTCACTATCCATCTTTGTTTACAAGATATCTATGTCTGAAAAACTCAAATAACCTAATATCATGTATTGATAACCAGAATAAATTGTACATGGATGTAAATCAATGATATAAGGATCGTTCAATGATTAAAACTTTAGCACTAACATTTATTGGGCGGCCTATGCTCCTCCAGAAGGGGTAACAGGCGTAAATGAGTAAGTAACTGACATTTATTATGTAATCGTTAGATTACAGCCTATTCAGTTAAGCGAAATCCCATTATTATGCAATGTGTAGGAAACGTTTATACAAATGAAAGATTTAAGATCGGAATATTTCCTGTTCCAGAAGTGATTTTGTGAAAATTTTAGTAAATTTATAGTTAAATTCATGAGTCAATTTAAGCTAGACTACCATGGAAGACCTGGAAGTACTGGATGGCCATTTCGTCCTACTATGGAACTCCTCGATAGTGTGTATCCACGAGTCCTAGGTTCGAGTTTAGTGGTGTTAATGTCTAACTTCAACCAATTTCCGAAATTGAGTGATACATCCACTATTATCTTTAATGAGTTACTTTCTCACAACAGACCCGGTTGAACTCTATTAGTCACTGGTCTTGGGTTCTAATCTCGCGAGTCAGTATCATGGATGCGCACTGCTGAGGAGTCTCACACTACGACGATAGGGCTGTTCAGTACTTCCAGATCTTTCATGATGATCTAGCTTCAATTGACTCTTGATCTCAACGATTAAAGTAATTACTAAATGTTTATCCTTTTATAATGTATTCTGCACAATTTAGTTTTATGAAACACCAACAAGAATGTATATATTTTCAACGATTGCTGCAATTATCTTAGTTCTAACAGCTTTAGATTTAAACATTAAAATATGGCAATTAATAACTCAGGTAATTTCTATTTTTTATTTCTTTCCCACTATACAACCTTAGGTTATCATATAGTTACATTCATTATATCGCATTACTTTGAAAACAGTTTCAATAACGAGTTGATTAGTAAACACCAGTCTCTCTTATTAGAATATGTGTATTTTATACGGATTGCCTCAATATTATTTTAATTCACAAGCATCGTAAGCAAAGAGCATCAACTCTGGGATGCAGGCACATTCATCTGACGAGTCATAACTGAGACGAAACTCATGTCCTGGAATCCACTGCTGGCAACCATCTACTTTTGCTTATAAGGTATAAAGTAGCTTTAATCTTATGGTTTAAGGTAAGACGAAGAGTGTATAAACCGCCGTTGTGATCGATTCTGATCCATGTCACACAGAGTCTCCAACCATTGGTTACGATAGTCATGCGGACCTCAACCAAGTAGTATGCATCTACCAACATGGCTCAGACTAGTAGCTAGTGACTTCGATCACTGATGCCACGTTTTGGTTTGGCTACCCCTAACTTTCTTCCATCCGTCAACATTGCGCTTCGTGGTAATCGGTGTTCAGGCATATGTAACACATGGCCCAACCATCTCAGTCGATGAAGATTTACAATTTCATCAACTGATTTACCATTATTCCCTAATACCCTGCGTCTAACCTCACTATTACATATCCGATGATCTCAACAGATGCGAGGAATATTTCTAAGATATCTGATTATCTTCTACTCTTGATGGACACGTTTCGCAGCCGTAAGTAAAGTAGAACAGAACGAACTGTCGCTCAGTATACTCGTCCCTTAATGGATAGATGGATATCTCGCCTTCGCCATAGGTGACGTTGGGTGGCAAAAGCCAAACCAGCTTTTTGAATCCGTGCAATGACTTCGCCAGACACCGACCAATAACGGTTGGTCAGACTTCCGAGATAAGTGAAGTTGTGGACGCGTTTAACTACTTCACTCCATATTCCTAGTTCAGATGTTGACGCAGGTCAGTCATGAAGCAACAACTTGCATTTAGAGAAGGAGAAACTCATACTAAACATCCTGGGACTGTTTCCTAGTGCTACAAAAAGACTCTATATTTTATCAGAGTCTTCATCAAGTAGGACTATGTCATTTGTGTATTCTAAGTCGATAAGTGGTAATGTAATGACTTAATTGAGTTGTTGGTGTATAATTTTCTTTAGAGTTCTCAAATAAAACATAATTTGTTTGTTCAGTTTACAAATTAGGGTTAATTGTTTTCATCATGAACTAACATCAACTATTATACAAAGCTTTATCATCCTTCTGTTTACATACTTGAGATTTGGAACAAGTGTTAGAGTGGAAGAACACCGTCTAGCGTCATTAAGCTCTATTGACTACGCATTGAATCCTATCACATACTAGAATACACAATCTGACTTGGGAGCATATGAGTTGACGGTAATAATTAAGTTATGTCTCATTGCACTTCAAATTTCGCTCAAATTACATGAAGCATCATCTTATTTCTGATTGGTTAACTCAAGGTCGTCAGTATACTATACTTTAACCATAATTTTCCCACAAGTGAATATGAGACAAATGGATATTGATTATTTTGTCATCAACCTCGTGACTTCTAAAGGAACTTGGCTTTCATTATGCAGCGTCATAATTCTTCTAAATGAATGCCTTCTAACTCTCAGAGCAAAATTTAAGTGGTTTGAATGATTTTTTTTCTTTGGTTAACGACTTTTTTAGGCGAGTTTGGTAGTCGCTCACTTCACGCATAACCCTCCTTCTTTATCCAAGCTTGTGATTGACAGTAGCTCCACGTGGAGGGTGGGACATTCCAGACGGAATTACTAGAACTGATCATTTAATAAATTTTCTAATTTATTTCGTATTCATTTAATATAATCTATAAATCATTCATAAAATCAATCGGCGAGACTCTAATTTGTGGATGATCTCTGAACGAATCTTAAGTGAACTTGAGAAATATGAACCACTCAGCAAACAGTCAGTATAAAGTAAAAACATATTATACAAAACTAAGGAAATAAAATGGATACACTTCTAATACGTGGTTCAAAAACTTGTCAACATTAGAAAGAGGTTCAGAGGTTCTACAATCGTAATGGATGTAGTAGAGGAAATCATGCATACGGAGTCATGATAGAGTCTCAAAAACTCTTTCAGACTCGGCCACATAGCTTCAATATTTTTTATGTGCACACCGGTTGATGAGTGCATCAAATGCTACTTGTCGATAACGACATGATGCACATAACCAAGCCTATGTAGGAGTCTGTACGCTCTCCAAACATCCGTATATATTGTAGTACCTGGCTGCAACCAGTGTTATTGGTGCTTTTAGTATCCAGTTCGCAATAGTTGTCATAATTTGCCTTAGTTAGAAATTATATATGGGGTTTTCATCACGAACTGACATCAGCTATAATGCCAGAAATTTATTTAGCCAAGTGGATGAAAGGCTTTCACGTTAAAATCCGAGACCTATTATCTTATACCTGATTGATTCGTCCATAAATTATAGTCCCGCCGTTTTATTTGTTACAGTCGCTCAATTATTACGTTTTGTACAAAATTCCTTGTGAACCGATCGTACGTTAGTTAGCATTAAGCACTGAAGTTGTCGTCGTAACCTTGAAATCTTTAAAACGCCTCTGATTGGCTCGTTCATAAATTAGAGTCTCGCCAATCAATCAATCATTTATTCAATTACTAATCAATATTTGAATCGATAAATTTTCCTTTTCTATTTTTTTCATTCCTTTTCTTTTTCTCTTTTTTTTGTATTTTTCTTTTCTTTTTTTTTTCTTTATATAGAAATATGAATATTTTAAAGATTGGAATAATTATTTAGAATTTTTATTAAATGCATTAGCAATGACTTATTCAGCATTAACAATAAAGAATCATATAAATCATCATTATATTGAATTAGGTGTAGTTGTAATGTTTTTGGCATGGTTTAATTTTCTATTACAAATGATGAGGTAAATCAATTGATTAAATGATCATTTTCTTTTCTTTTATATTTCAAGTTTATTCATGTAAAGTATTCTAGTTAGAAATGGAGCCCCTAAATGTCCTGGTATGGCTGAGAGTCGGGAGAGTTAGCTCTTCCTCTCGAAATACTCTCACATAGCCACGCGTCTATAGCCTATGCCAGAGAAGTCCTACTCACTGCCTTCTCATAGCAGGGGTATTGTTTACGAAATGGAGTGGAGGAAAAGCGAATGTCCGGCTCTTTAACCTGGTTGGTAGACACAGAGAGTCCACCTAGGGGAGTTGGAAAACCCTCATTCCAAACCAATGTTGCACATGGGTTCCAGTATCCTAAAGGGACAAATAGGACATGAACTTCTAGTTGGTCACTGGCTCTCATGTGACTGCATCTCCTGACGTGGATGCATTACCTTGTGGATCAGACTATAGCGACTCACGTGCAAATGAGTTTAGTCTCATTTAACGTAGTTAAGCCCTTTTGCTAACTCATTTAGCGGACAAAGTCATCCGCACTATAACAATTTATTGTACCCTTATTATTTTGTGCTTGTATGAAATACGTATGCTTGAATATTGCTTACGGCCTACGCATTTATTCACTCCGCTAGTCTTACTACTAACTGCTTATTTGATTCGATTACTCATTCATTTCACATGGTATATATATGTCCATGTTATTCATATTCAACACACACACTCTCGTCTCGCTCTTGCTCTGGCTCTCGCTCACTTGCTTGCCTTTCGGTACAACTCTTCTATGCTTGTTTAACGCATCTGTACATTTGGATATATGTGTGTGGTCTCGCAATAAACGTAATCAACGCTTCGTATTTGCCTTCTGATTAATATACCGTTGGGGCGTTATATAGAACGGTTATCAAGACGAACTGTATACGAAGTTAAGGATTATATCGGATACCGACCACCACAAGACCTTCAGGTCGAAGGCTCTGGGTGTGGCCCCCTATCAAAATCACTTGCTTCGGTTAGGGCACCCGGGCAGTATCACAGCCCTCACAAATATCAAATGAGATTTGTGTGGCGCATATATATTTGGTGCCTCCTTGTACCAATATCTATGTGTTAAAATAAAATAAAAAATAAATTAGAAATGGAAGATTCAGTCTCTTAAGTTTTACTAAGAAGCCTCAGGTTAGATCTACACTAGAACTTGAATATGAGTGAGTGATTGAGTGAGTGAGAGGAAGTGTGAAATATGAAAGAAATGATTTACTTCAAAGGTTCGTTTATGTACCGAAAAATGAAGGCTCAGGTTAAACTATAATTTATGAATGAGTCAATTAGAAACATTTGAAAGATTTCAAAGTCACGGTGCCCATTCCAGTACTTGATGCTTATATATAATCGGTCCATAAAGGATTTTAAAGAAAATGTGATAACTAATCGGTTAAAACATAAGAGATTCCTAAGAAGTTTCATTTATTTATGATTATGGTAGTCAAATGACTTGTGAATCTTTGTGTAGACTACCGTGATGATATTGTCTTTCGATGTGACATATATTAGAGGAAAACGTTTGTTAGAATAGGAACTTTTTTCACTCGATCCAGATTAAGACTAAAACAAACTGGATAATAAAAGCACCAATAACACTGACTGCAGAAAGGTACTACAATATATAATGATAATTGGAGGTCGTACAAATGCCTACATAGACTTGGTTATGTGCATCATGTCATTATCCACAAGTAGCATTTTGTGTACTCAACAGCCGAAGTACACATAAACAATATTAAAGCTGTGTGGTCGAGTCTGAAAGAGTTTTTGAGACTATATGATAGCTCCAGAGGCCGACTATTCTGTAGCCGTATGGATGAATTCCTCTACTTCATGCATTACGATTTTAGAACCACTGAACCTCTTTCTAATGTTGACAAGTTTTTGAACCACGTCTAAGAAGTGTATTCACTTTATTTCCTTGATTCGGTATAATATATTTTTATTCTATACTTACTGTTTTCTGATTGGCTAATATTTCTCAAGGCCACTTAAGGGTCGTTCAGAGGTCAGTCATAAATTATGGTCTCCCCAGAGTTTTTTTTAGCATTTTAGATGGCCCTGGGCTTCCGAAAAATTCAGGAATGATACTAAACATAATGTCAGTATAAGTCACCATTCAATCGGAAATGTGACATAATTTTTCACTTTCTAGATGTTTCTTGAACGCTGATTGGATACGATGCTTCTCAGAGGTTTTAAAGCCCTTGGGGGGGAGACTTTTTTTCGAGAAATTTTCTGAATCTTCCCAATAGTTTCTATCAGTAGGTGGTTCAATGATCTTATTGTTGACAATATTTATTGAATCTTTCTCAACTTTTGTTGTCATATGTCCATACAGTTCAAATGGTATCGCTTATAGACATTTTGTATCGAATTTGATAAAATAGAAGGATTGGACTTTTTGTTAGATATACTTCTATCTAAGTAATGATGTTCACCTAAAAACTTCAAATCCAGTATCATCCGGTTCAACTTCGATTAATTCATTCCTTGAATTATTTAACACAGACCCCGGAAATATGTAACCATTTACAAATCAAATTCAAATCTCGCGAGTGGGATCGTCAATGTGCACTGTTGAGGAGTCCTACAATAGGACGACACACTCGTCCAGTGCTTCCAAGTTTTTGAATGGTGGTCTAACATCAATCGATTCATGATCTCAATTAAAAACTTAATAATCTCCATAACTCCTATACTAATAATTACCGTGTGTTCACTAGTGAGGGGATTCTCGGAATTTTAATGAGAAGCCGTGACCAGTGAAGCTAATCCGCGTTGGGTAGAAACAGGTATCTACCTTAGTACAATGGAAGATGGTCGCACAATTTTGTGGATTGGTTGACGTTAGACATTAGCACCATCTAATGCCGGCCGGCTCAGTGGTCTAAAGGTTAGGCGTTCGCGCGCGTGACCGAAGGTCCTGGGTTTAAATCTCGCGAACAGGATGATAGATGCGCACTGCCGAGGAGTCCCACACTAGGACAAAACAGCCGAATAGTGCTTCCAGGCTTTTCATGGTATTCTACCTTTAATTGACCCATGAATTCAACTATTAAATTAGAATGAATTTATTTGCAACTTAATAGCTACCCTGAAATCTATGCTTCCCTGTTATTTTATGTATTTTGCTCAGATTTAAACATGTTGGAATATTTGTTGTCATGTTTTTGCATGTATTTGCAACTGTTGGAAAGTGTTTAGTTGTATTCTCTGTGGTGTTTATTGCATTCGCACTGTCATTTCATGTTTTGTTTCGAGCTCCCAGTTATTCAGTAAGTTTACTTCTTAAACTATAAACATTTTAGTTCATGATGTACATCGTGTCTTTGAATATTCTGATAATGTGTTGTATCTTTTGGCTTGTTAACTGTATAGCGATATGATCGCCAATTGGAGAACAGTAATTTATCGACCGGATCAATGACACATAAACTTGTACGAGCAGTCTAGAGTCCTTGACATAGTAGCTTATCTTCTAACCTAGCCGATACAGTTCCGAAAGCCAATCTAAGTCTCTGTTATATTGAATCAGATATTTTAAACTTGTTATACCCTTAGCATATACGATTATCGTAAAATACAACTGCCAATTTAGATAAGCTCAATTATACGACCAAACTAATGACGTATACACCTGTACGAACAATCTAGTGTTCCCAACTCCAATCTCAGTCACCGGTATGTCGAGTCATATATTTCAAACAAACATAGTCTATATACAAGCAAAACCGGATCACATCACACCATAAATAGAAGATTATATTTGTACAAGATCAAGCCGAAAAGTGGGTTTGATTGTGAGAGACTGTAACTAATAGATTGAGAATAACTTGAGAATAGTAGATTAAATAATGGTAGTTAATAGGTTAGATAGAAGCTTATAATGAAAGGAATATGAATATAAATGGTTTATAAACAAAGGTGGATAGAGGCCAATAGTGGAATCCAGTTTGACGTGCATTTCGTCCTATTTGGGACTCTTCAGATGGATGCACCTATCACATCTCAGAGTTGATGTTCACTCTGGGACTCAAACCCACCACTCCTAGTTTGAAACCCCATCGTGTTATCCACTCATCTACTGAGTCCTGATGGTCACTTGCTTGTGTAATGTAGTTAAGTTCAAATTCACTTAATATCGTTTTACATAAATCTTCCCATTGATATTTAGTACTACAATTGATCAGTCTCTTATTGACATATGTGCCTACTGTACGGATTTCCTCGATACTGTCTTAAGTTACAAGTATAATAAGCAAAGATGGATAGTGACTAGCAATGGAATCCAGGAGTGAAATTGCAGTCCTAAACATCAATGGGAAGATTCAAGTAAAAACAGTACCAAGTGAATACATAGTTTAGTTACCTTCTATTAATCTATTAAGCTTATAATGAATGGAATATGAATATACATATAATAGAGTCACCTGATAGTTATACAATAAGAACATACGTATCATATTACTCCATAAGTACTTCCTAACGGTTCCTATTCACCTATTCTTCGTCCAGATATAACATAAAGGTATTATGTAGACGAGTTGAGTTTACATATGTGAATAGTTTTTCTTCTAGGCATATTCATAATATGACAAACTTCTGATGCATAAAAAGATGATCCTCAGTAAGTTTAACAGTCAATATCTGTTCATTCATTATTAGAATTATCTATTATACCGCTTAATATTGGATTAAGTCAATGGATTCATCAGTGAATAATAAGTAACTTGTACTACTTGATCAATGTGTATTACACTACTTTTCAGAAGTGCACATCCACATCCACAAATGTCACCTCGCGGGATTATTATCCAGAACATATGCTTCACCTCTAAAAGTTATGACCAGTGGAGTTCAATCAGGTCTATTGTGAGATAGTAACTCATGGAAGACAATGTTCAATGATGGTGTAATATCGTGGAAGTTGATTGAAGTTAGACATGAACACCGTCATGTGACATATTAATAAGTCCTAGGTTCGAATCCTACTGGATGGAATTGTAAAATGCATACAACTGAATAAATTCCACAATAAGATAAAATGGTTATCCAATACTTCCAAGTTTTCAATGATAGTCTAGTTCATAATTGACTTATAATCTCAACACCCCCCTCCCCCCTTCTCCCAACTCACTAATTATAATTGAATATTGATTTTATATTCTATTTATTGAACATCTAATTCATCTTCTAAATTATTGATTTTTAGGACACAATAACATCCTCATCATCCTCCTCATCCTCATCATCATCATTGAATCAATCAATAATCGATTATTGTTTTCCAATAATTCATGATATTGATTTTAATAATAATAATAAAACAAATTTATCAATATCATTAGAATTGAAACCATTTCAATATTTAAGTTTATCATTATTTAAAACATTAATGATGATGTTAGGTGAATATGAGCATACAGCAACTATTATAGAACCATATATAGGAAATCATTCATTTCAATTACATTATCCATTGATAACATTCTTTTTCTATACAACATTTATATTTCTTGTACCAATTATATTAATGAATTTATTAGTAAGTTCATATATATCTATATCATCTATATCGATGATCTTTGATAACCATATTATGAATCTAAAGTTGAATTGTATAAGAATTGCTGAAGAATTCAAATGTTAGATGATGGTTGGAGATAGTCGACAGGAAATCCTGGACTCAGGTTTTGTGCTACTGCTTCAGGGAACTTGTGCTGCCTGACGGATTTGATCCTGTGTCATTCAGCTTCACTAATAAGGACTAGACATGCATAACATTGATCGCCACTCAGTGATCAATCAATTAAGAATTGAAATGTAGAACTGTTGATAAATACTTTGGTACGATTGAGGATGAGATGAGTCAACTCTGTTACTCACCAAATACTTGCATATGAACACGTACATAAAATCATTATCAGGGAAGTTCTACTTACTGCCTTCTCGTCACAAAGGTGTTGGTTAAGAAAGTGAAAGGATGAAATGTGAATGTCTGTCGCTTTGACCGGGTTGATGGACACGAAGGATTCACCTAAAGGGAATTTGGGTAACCCTGATTCTAAATCAATGGTGTATATGGGTTCCAGGATCCTGAGCGAACAAATGGTGTATGAACCTATTGTTGGTCACTGGCTAGCATGAAACTGCCTTATGCATCAGACCTTTAGGTCAAAAGCTCCTAGTATGTCACTCTAACAAAACCACCTGCTTCGGTTTGGGCTTACTTAATTACTTACTTACACCTGTTACTCCAAATACAGTATAGGCCACCGACCAGCATTCTCCAACACACTCTGTCCTGGGCCTTCTTTTCTAGTTCCATCCAATTCTTGTTCATTCTTGTCATGTCTTTCTCCATTTTTCGGCGTAATGTGTTCTTTGGTCTTCCCCTTACCTTTGGCCTTCAGGATTCCATGTGAGGGCTTGTCTTGTGACGCAGTTGGGTGCTTTCCTCAATGTGTGTCCTATCCACTTCCAGCGCTTCTTCCTGATTTCTTCCTCCACTGGGATCTGGTTTGTTCTCTCCCACAGTACGTTGTTGCTAATAGTGTCCGGCCAATGGATCTGAAGTATTTTGCGTAGACAGTTGTTAATAAACACGTGTATCATCTAAATGATGGCTTTCGTAGTTCTACAGGTTTCTGCCCCATACAGTAGCACTGTCTTGACATTTGTATTGAAAATCCTGACCTTGGTGTTGGTTGACAGTTGCTTTGAGTTCCAGATGTTCTTCAGTTGTAAATATGCTGCTCTCGCTTTGCCGATCCGCGCCTTCACATCTGCATCAGACCCACCATGTTCATCAATGATGCTGCCCAAATACGTAAAAATCTTCTCCGTCAATTGTGATTGGATTGGTGCATGCTGTGTTGTATCGGAGAATCTTGCTTTTCCCTTTATGTATATTGAAACCTACTGCTTTTGAGGCTGCTGCTGCTGCTACCCTGGTCGTCTTCTCCTTGGATTTGTTGTTGTGTTTACCATAGAAGTGTCAGATCATCTGCAAAGTCTACATCGTCCTCGACAATACCCTATCCTTCACATAACTTGAATTCCAATCAAAATATCAATAATGCAATGATCCAGATCATTGAAAATCACATTTAACCTCGATATATCTGCTAAGATTGACTATAGAAACTCATATTCTCAATAAGATTCAATGATATGCATATGCTATATATGATATTCTATTATATTAACCAATGGATCATATTGTTTATTCATAAGATTGGTTTAGCTGTTGGTGATATTGAAAATGTTCGAAGAAGTGCTGTACAACATTTAATTTCTCAACAAGTTTATTGGTTAGCTGATTTAGAACCAAAATTAACTGGAATATTTCGTTCTAAATTATATAAATCAAATTGGATGAAAAAAACTAAATTAAATAAGACTACAGTAAGTAAAAAGAAGGAGGTTGTTTTTTTATTTTGATGGTTACTAGTAGTAGTTGAAAGCCCTCAAATGCCCTGGTATGGCCGAGAGTGGGGTGGGCCCTCCCTCCCTCTCGAAATGCTCTCACATGGCCACGCGTTTATAGCCTCTGCCAAGGAGGTCCTACTCACTGCCTTCTCGTGGTGTTGCTGTTGTTTACAAAAATGAGAGAACGACAAGCAAATATCCGGCGATTTAACCGGATTCCAAACCAATGGTGCACATGGGTTCCAGTATCCTGTGGGAACAAATGGCGTATGAACCAATCGTTGGTCACCGGCTACCATAGGACTGCATCTCCTCACGATGCTCCATTGCCTTGTGGATCAGACCTTTAGGTCAAAGGCTCGGGGTGTGGCCCCCTAAGATAACCACATGCTTCGGTCTGGGCACCCGGGCAGTATCACAGCCCACACACACAAATATGGTGTGGCGCATATATATTGGGTGCCCTCTTGTACCAATATTTATGTGTTGAAATAATAATAATAAAGTTTAACTCGTGAATCGATTGATGTTAGACTATCATTGAAAATCTAGAAGTACTGAATGGCTGTTTTGGTCCTACTGTGATACTCTTCAACATTGCGCATTCATGATCTTGACTCACAAGATTCGAACCCAGGACCTATTGATTAATGTTTACATCTTTTTGTGATCTATTTTGATGAGTTCACAAGATTCTATTCAATGATTTATCGAAAGAATCTATATGGAACTTCATTCAATTATTAACCATCACAAAATAACACTAAATTATTCAATAACAAAAGATTTTTTATTTTATGCGTACGAATTGAATATTGTCAGAAGGGGATTTTGTGGAGATTGTAGTAGTTTAATAGTTGAATTGATGACTCAATTAAAGCTAGACCGCTATGGAAAACCTAGAATCACTGAGTGGTTATTTCGTCTTAGTATGCGATTCCTCAGTAGTACGTATTCACAACCCCGCTAGTGGGATTCGAACTTAGGACCGATAGGTTTTGGGTTCATATCTCATGAGTCCAACTATTGAACTAAATATGCTTATATTTATAGACCAACAAAATATTCATTCCTTTTGATAGACACGTATAACTAACCTTTTTCTTAATACTTCTACTAGTTCACTGTTTCTTTAAGTAGATAAATGGTACAGTACAAATTACGTAACACCCAGAAACGGAGAGCACATGTTAGTCAGAGAGGGATTTTGTACAGATTTTAGTAATTTAATAGTTTAATTGATCAATCAATTGAACCTAGACCACCATGGAAAACCTGGAAGCACTGAACGACTGTGTCGTCCTAGTATGGGACTCTTCAACAGTGAGTATCCACGATCCCTCTTACGAGATCCAAACCCAGGACCTTCGGTTTCGTGCGCGAACTTTTAACATCTAGACCACTTAACTGGCTGGCATTCAACAGTGTTAATGTCTAACCTCAACCAATCCACAGAATTGTGCGACTATCTTCCATTGTACTGAGGTAGATACCTGTCTCTACCCGACATGGATTAGCTCTACTGATCATGACTTCTCACTAGAACTCCAAGAATTCCTTCACGAAACTAGTCACGAGTGTACACATAGTAACTATCAGTATGGGGTTGTGGGGATTTTTTTAAAAATTGAAACTATTTGTTTTCATTTTTTTGATAGGGATTCTTAGATAAATCTGGATTCGAAACGACATATGAAGAAAATCTAATACAAAAGTATCTTAAAGAAGCAGTTAAAAAGTGAGCAAAACAATGATCCTTTACAGCTTTATTTGACACCAGTGTTCATTTGGAATCCATTAATAAACTACTCTCTATCCATAACTATGGGATTCAGTCAGTTGTGGGAATTTGTTTTATGATAGTGACCATCTTCCTAGGTACACCGTATTATCGAAAAAGATTCCATAAGGCTTCTTTATTCACTCTGTTGAATACTGTCCAATAATCAAGCAAGTTGATGTATTGTGACGAGTTTCATTCAGTTTCGTGTTCAACAATGGTAGTTTATGTCGTAGTTTAGAGAGGATAAGGTTTATCTTCAATGCTTCAGCTGATGTGGTGTCTGATCCAAATGGATCAATATTTTTTGTCTATTGGTTTTGCTAGTTTCCTCTATTGTCAGTAAGGTACCATCTGTGGGCTAATATATACTCTAGTTTATTCAAGAGTTCTTCAAAGCTCTTTAACCACCAGTTCTTATACTCTTGAATCTCAGTGACTGATTCCTTTTATTTGATCCTGACTGGTTACCCTGATCTATTACATTTCCCTGTTGGCTTCTTGGTTGTATAATACAGTTCCTTAACATTCCCTTCTCTTATGGAGTGTTCTGCTATAGTTGCCAAATTGACATATTTATGCTGATCGTTTCCGATGATCCTCCCCACTCGTTAATTTTATTCTGTATATTCGGTCTGTAGGTTGACCGTCTCTTCTCTTATTCGGCTGTTGTTAACTGCTGTCTTGTTTTCTTTATCTTTTTTTGAATCTTGAACAGAATGTCGACAGAAACCCATTCTTTATGTTGGTGTTTCTTTGGACCCAGTTCTTCTTGATACTCAGAAATGTTTACTTCGTTAATCTACTTCCATTTGTTCTTCATAGCGATTTCCTCTTCTTCTAGTAGGTTCTGAATGACTTGAAACTTGTTGGTGAAAACTATCTTGAGCTCTCTGAGGTTGTTATTATCTAAGAGATAGGCTACATTAAACTTTTGTAGTGCTACTTTTCCAAATATCCAATCCTTCTTTAGCTTAAATCTTACCTTATCGACCATCAATAGATGATGAAGCTATATCTCCTCTCTTCGTTTTTCGTTACGTTCCACATGAATCTTTTGGGTTTGTTATTTAGGTAGATGCGGTTACCCTGGTTTTCCATGGTGTCTTGTGAAACTCGCTTATCCATGACTATGTTAAAGAAAGTAGATAGATATTATGCTAGTCTCACGTCATACTCGTTTCCTACTCCGAGTCATTGTTAAACCAGGATTTTGTTATCATCTTTGCAGCTATCCATGGTTGGTGAGTAGCACTGGGTGACGTTCATTATAATCCTATCATTTCTTGTTTTGAACTGATAACCCATACAATAAGCACTTCTCGTTCTTCTTTGGATAGCATCAGTGAAATTCCTTGTGTATGTAAGGGATTATATTCTTTGTGATGATAATACAATAACATCTATCTTGAAGTTGTTCTTTTCTATCCAGATTGTGTCTAATGAGTTTCGTTTAATCCATTCAGCCAGATTGTATTTTCTTATCTCTACTGCAATTACAGTGACCGTCCCGGTCAGCTATGTTATCGTGACATTCTATGTATCTATATTAATTGGTTCTCTAGTTATCAGAAGGAGGATCGGTTTCGTGACACGAATCATCTAGACTTTCATCATAAGGCGTTATAACTGTTCTATGTAGGAACCCTTCAAATAGTAGGCGATAGTTTAAATGGTTTAATTAATGTGCACAAGTTAGCGTGTTTTAGCCAGGTTCTTTTTTACGAGGTTGGATTGCTAACCATAAACTCAGTCCTTCTACTTGGGATCAGATGTAACTGTAGATGGACTCCGGGAGGCATTATTATACTTACAATAAAATGCCTTTATAATATTCGGTGCGCATCCATGACCCCGCTCGCGGGATCCGAACCCACGGCCTCCGGTCTCGCGCGCGAACGCTTAACCAACCGGACCACTGAGCCGGTATCCAGTGGTGATAGTGTCTAACATCAACCAATCCACGAAATTCGGTGACCATCTTCCATTGTACTGAGGTAGATACCTGTCTCTACCCTACATGGATTAGCTCCACTGGTCGCGGCTTCTCATTAGAACTTCAAGAATTCCCTCACGAAGCTAGTCACTATTGATCCCGCGGGATCGTGGATGCGCGCTGCTGAGGAGTCCCACAATAGGACGAAACGGCCGTCCAGTGCTTCCAGGTTCCCAAAGGTGCTGGTCTAACATCAATCGGTTCATGATCTCAATCAAAAATCTGATACTAATCATCTTATTGTTTATGTGCTTAAATCACTTCTAATTGTATTTCTGATTAATTCAACATTACATGCATGGTATAAATGGTTGTTTACAATAGAAATTTCAAATATAGCTCTTAACAATCTTTATAAGAACTCCATCTGGGACCACTCTGGGGCTACTGTCGGTCTCAGGCTCGGATATAGGAGGAGGATGTTGGGGACGTTAGATCCCCAGAAATCACTTAGCAAAGGTCCTATTTTTGTAATTTTATTTTGAAACTTTGAATTTCTTTGTTTTCGCGCCAAAAGCGCTCTTGTCACCTTCATGTCGCATTCTCCACTTGGGAGAATCTTAAATGCTATTGGTCCGTTGTGTCTATTAGTATTCTATTTAGTAAGGCTTCCCAAGGACGGTTTTGTGCTGCATATATATGTTTTGATTTGTGTTTGTTGTTATCGCTCATGCTTCTGGCCGTTTGCGGAATACACTTCCTCATTCCAAGCAGATTATATTTCCCCGTTCGAACTTGGACTTCTCTCTCTAGCTAGCGGGGCTAGGATGCATCAAACAGCTAGCTTATTGGTTTTCGGTCACCGATTCTTTGTTCCGTTCGCAGTCTGAGTGAACTCACAACCGCTTGAAACATAGCAGAAGGTTTGGCATGGGTTTAGCGATTCCAGCCTGTGAAAAACAAACTCGCTAAAAAACGCTAACCAGAAAAAATAATTCAAACCATTTAAAGTCTGCCTTAGAAGTTAGAAGGACATCATTCAGAAGTTTTTGATGCCTCATGATGGAAGCTGAGTTCCTTTGGGAGTCACAAGGTTGATGACCCTTCTGACATCTAGAGCAACCATTAATTTAGGTACATAGAATGCTCGTACAATGTGGATGACAAAGGGAGTCATCCAAATTGCTGAAGAAATAAAAAGATGCAACCTGAAGGTGTTTGGAATCAGTGGAAATCCTCATTATAAAAGTTATTTGATAGACATTTATCTTCTATTCAATATCATGCGTGAACATCTACTATTCTAAAGTCAATCAGATTTCTGATCATCTTTTCGTAAATCTATGGCATCTTACAATGAAATTAATAAAATGAGTTAAGTGTTTTGCTGTTTAATTCCATGACCTCCCCAAAATGAATCAAAGAAATTTGTTTAAGATGTGTAACTGGGAAAGAAACTGAAAGTGTTTTATCTCAGAAATAGTTTCATCCCGAAATTGTACCAGGAACTTAGGTCAAATTTAGCGAAATGACTTTAATATGAGAACTTTTACTTCTGAAGAATACTCGGTCTATAAGTTAATGAAATACTTCAATGGAAAAAAGCAAGGATAAGATCAGGGGACAGTTTCGATATATCACAATTGATTGATCACTGGGTGGTGATCAATGTCATGTTTGTCTAGTAATGTCTAGCATTCGATCTGCACTAATAAGGACTAGACAAGCATGACATTGATCATCACCCAGTGATCAATCAATTGTGATTACATCTCAGTCCTACAGGAGGTTAGTCGCGGCTCGGACAGCTCAGTGGTAACGTCTCTGACTGTGAAGCTGGGTGACACGAGATCGAATCCGCCAGGGAGCATCAGTTCCCTCAAGATTACAGGTACACCTTGCTGACGAGTGCCAAGTAGCACGAAAGCCGGGTCCAGGGTTTCCTGTTGGTTACCTCCAACCACCATCTAAATCACAGTTTCGATATAGGTTTATATATATTTATTTATTTATCAGAAATGAAGGGTGAATTATGTTTGACGGTTAGAAAAGACAGTTGTGACCCAAAACGAAGTAGTTTCTGCAACCTACAAAGCCCGTAAATAACTGTTACATGAATAGCCTACTTCTTAGTTAATAAGTAGTATAAATTAATCATATAAAATATCAGCAAAGAAGCGTTTCTCGACAAAATTATAAGATCTTTCTGAAATAATCATCATGTTTGCTGCTCAAAAATAAGTTTTGTCATCTTAATATAAGCAAACTCTGATTCCATTATATTTAATTACTATTAAAATACTTATATTTTCAGGCAACAAATACTTTATATAGAAGAGCTTATATAATAACGAAGAGGATGACATCAAATTGTCCAACTGATACGTGTAAAATATTCATCGGTTGTTATCAGACAAGAAATCAGGTTTTTAATATTTGAGATCGTTCGTTTCCAAGTTAAGATGGTACTAAGCCACTAAATGCTCTAGTACGAGCAAGGGTGGGGAGAGTCAACTCTCCCACTCCAAATACTCTCACGTGAACACGCGTATACAACCACTACCAGGGAACTCTTACTCACTGCCTTCTCGCGCCATTACTGTTCTTCACAAAATTGAGAGGATGGAAAGCAAATGGTCGTTGCTTTAACCGGGTTAGTGGACACCCTCATTCCAAACCATTGATGTACATGGACTCCAGGATCCTGAAGGAACAAATGGCGTATGAATCAATCGGTGGTCACCGCCTACCATGGGACTGCATCTCCTGACATTGCTCCAATACTTTGTGGACTAGACCTTTAGGTTGAATTCTTAGGGAGTAGCTCACTAAGAAATATTTGTATATTTCGTACAAAGTGAATAAGGAACAAATCGAACTGTGTCAAATAGACAAACAAATGAGGATTTTCCATTAACTAACTAGTCTAATATAGAAATTTACGGTAAACATGCTTTTCCCCTTCAGTTATATGTATTATATATGTGAATTTCGTTGATATGGACCCATCTTTATTTGTGCGACTATGAATAACTATTTGATCATATTCATCATAATAGACATTGTTGTTTCTATGCATAAAATTTCAGAATAACTTCTATTGACAAAGAAACTAAATTACAAACAACTAGAATGGCTGCAATCATTGAAAAGTTAGAAATTCGATCAAAAGAATTCAATATTGATGAAGGTGTTTATCCAAGAGTAAGTATATTCTACTGTTTCCTTGGTTCATGTAGGTATGTATGTATGTATGTATGTATGTATGTATGTATGTATGTATGTATGTATGTATGTATGTATGTATGTATGTATGTATGTATGTATGTATGTATGTATGTATGTATGTATGTATGTATGTATGTAGGTAGGTAGGTAGGTAGGTAGGTAGGTAGGTAAGTAGGTAGGTAGGTAGTTATATAATCATTCTGTATGAATTTCAATCAATAACTCAAGTGACAACCACTCATGAACTGTACAATTCAGTTTATTTACTTTTCATCTTTTAATTATCAAACTGAAGAGTCCCATAGTAGGACGAAACTGCCGTCCAGTACTTCCAAGTTTTCCATAGTAGTCTAGCTTCATGAATTCAACTATTAAACTATCAAATTGTTTGATATTTAGTATGACCCATTTCTTATAACATTTAAGTAGTCATGTCAACAGTAAACAAATAATGTTGTAGTGAACAAGAACATGTAATTGGGGACAATCGAATGTATTTGAACACACAAATTACAGATTCCCTTAGTCAAATATAAGAACTCTACAGTGAATACTTCATTTGCAAAATGTCAATCAATCATCTCAGCCTTCATTGTTCTTTCGTTTCTACACCAATCAGTCTTTGTTCTCGTTCTCTTTTTTTCTGGTCTTCTTAACCTTCTGCTTTTAGGAATTTCACTGTCGATTGATGATACATACTACTTATATCTTTCGATTTCAGTAGCACACATCACAAGTAATTTTGAACAAAGGAGTGACTAAGTTGAATATCATAAGCATCCCCGACCCCGCAGGATCCGAACCCAGGACCTACTGGTTTCGCGCGCGAGCACTTAACCATCAGACCACTGAGTCTGTTGTGAGATATCAGCTCACTGAAGACAATGGTATAAGGTGGCGCAACTTCGTGGATTGGTTGAAGTTAGACATTAACACCGCCGGGTGCCGGCTCAGTGGCCTAGCAATTGTAGTGAACAAGAACACAAGTGAGAACAATCGAATATGTTTGAACGCCAAATTACAAAATATCTCAGTAAAATCTGAGAACCAATTGTTTCAAACTTCACTGTTCCTTTTGTAAAATATCAGTTAATCGTCTCATACTTCATTGTTCTTGTATTTCTATACCCATTTCTTTCTATTCCCATTCTTTCCTCTTTGATCTTCTTAACCTTCTGCTATCAAATATTCCTGATTAATGTTATGTACTACTGATGTCAATCATAAGTAGCACACACAGTATAATATAACAGTTAAATCTTTATTTATCAATAATGATTGATGTTTAGAGTCTTGTCTTACCTGAAATGGACCATTCAATTAATTGTTAATCATAAAGTCTATTCAAATTTTATTGTTTAGTTCTATATTTCTATTTTCAATTCTAATAGGGGGTTTCTGGTTTAGATCGAATTATGGAAATGGATTATGCAATTCATTGATGAGTAAACAAAAGGATGGGACGAAATGAAGATGAACAAAAGAAAAAAGAAATTCGATCTGATTTCAACATTTCAAAGTTCCTATTGTCTTTTACATTTGAAATGAACAATTTCATTAAATGAATATTTTACTTGTCTTAAACTAATTTACATTGTCATTAGAGGATAATGTTAAACCTTCATTGATATCAGGAATCTATCTGATAAGTCTTGCGAATTGAACGTTATATTCGTCTCCTAAACCATTCTGTAACTCCCAAGCTAGAACTATACAGCGACCTGAACATAAGAGAGCAGACGCAAAGTATGGGAGAAAATACTTTACTCCAAGGTTTACTTTTGTACAGAAAACACGGGTATTTATAGATGTTAACAGTTGTTAAATCAACATCATATTTTAGCCAATCCGCTAAAAGACATATATTATGCTACTGACCAATAGTAGCACGCTACGTTGACATTCTAGAAAGCTCCATCATGCTCTGATTGGCTAGGACTCTTCGGCTCCTCTAGGGCCTCTGTAGGCTCCGTTGCAGTTCTCGGAAAGCCGACTCAACACTATCCAAATGAGATTTAAGTTGTGAGCAAGACTAACTGTCGGGAGTTTCAATTCCTTGGTTGTGTAGGCTATGGTTGAATATTGTTTTTAAGAGTCTTATACAAGAACTAAACGATAATCTAATGCTTTAAGACTTTTAATAGTTGTCTAACTTAGATTGATTTGTGATTTCAATGAAGTTGTTATAACTTGTGGCCTATGTGCCCTGTTAATGGATAACGTAATGATAATACCGATTAGAGAACAGTGAATTATCGATCGGACAAGTACAAACAGTCTAGAGTCGTTATCGATCCTGCTTAGCCCTGCTTGTTGAGCCTAGAACACCAATCTCAGCCTCTGAAACATGCATTTCAAGCACACTGGGTTTATATACCAACCAAACAGACCACATCACACCATATAATAGGAAACAACATTTGTACAAGAATTAGCCAAATGTGGCTGTGAATGTAGGAGGTAGTGATTAATAGACAAGGCATAACTCATGAATTGTAAATGGTATAATAATAGTTCATAGGTCAAAATAAAACACACAATGAGCGGGACACGGATATGAATAGTTTAGTTATTTAACAATTACACGTATAGAATTGGTTCATAAATGGATCCCATTCATTATGCTTATCGGGATATAACAGAACTTTATAATTGTGATGGAGTTTTGTTCTCTGAAGTGGATGGTTTGGTCGTAGAGCTTTCATCGTTCTTCTGAACGACATCATCAACACTTAACTTCTATCTGCAGTTTGTGCTGACGATGTCGTTCAGAAGAACGACGAAAGCTCCACGACCAAACCATTCACCTCAGAGAACAAAACTCCATCAAAATCATCCGCCTGAGCTACGAATCTTCTCCACCATCTCAGAAGGTTATAATGATTCAATGAAATCAAGTTTTTTTATGAAATTGAGCTTATTTTATCTTATTTGCTTCCCTTTTATCAATGGTATACACTTCCATATCAACAGTAATGATGATTAAGTTATCATGTAAAGATTAAACAAGCTCAACGGATGAAACACTGGTTTTTCATTTCAATTTCAATCACTGAGATTATTTCAAAGTTCTAGCAACAATTAAAGTTTGTACATGTTAATAGTGATGATTGAAAATGAAATCAGTGAACAATTAGATTCGTTAACCCATAGGTTTATAACTTGTATTGTGACATGACTGAGGTTTCTTATTCACTCATTTAAACAGTCAGTCAATAACTCTGTAAGTAAATTGTGTACATTAAAAGCTTAGATGGATAGGGGCTAACAGAAGAATTCAGAATTCGCGTTTTGTTCTAGTTGAAACTCGTCAATTGGATGTGCATGTACCACTAAGTTGATGTTCACTCTAGGACTCGAACCAATAACAGTTTACTACAAACGTCATCACGTTATCCACATAGTTAACTTATAACACTTGTAACTTAAGATAGTATCGAGGAAATCCGTACGGTTGGCACATATGCCAATAAGAGACTGATCAACTGCAGTACTAAATATCAATGGGAAGATTTATGTGAAACGATATTAAGTGAATTTGAACTTTACCACATTACACAAGCAGGTGGCCATCAGGACTCAGTAGATGAGTGAATAACGCGATGCGTTTTGAAACTAGGAGTGGCGGGTTTGAGTCCGAGAGTAAACATCAACTCTGAGATGTGATAGGTGCATCCATCTGAAGAGTCCCAAATAGGACGAAATGCACGTCAAACTGGATTCCACTGCTAGCCACTATTCATATTTGCTTATATAGTAATTGACAGTTTTAAGAATTCGATTATTGTATCCATGGTCAGAATATACTACTTAATTGTTAGATGACTTAAGAATATATGTATTTGATAATAAGATCACTGCTTGTATGTAATGTCATGTAATGTAACATCTTTAATTCTCGAACTAACATTCACTAATTTGGATGATTGTTTAACGGATCAAATCTATTTCTGAAGAAGTTGCCAAGTCAAACTAGTACTTGAAGTCAAATAGAACTTCCGATGTCTCCTCTATAATATACAGTAGAACTTCAGAAAAGATCTAATATGATGTTGTAACGAGATGCTTGTAATTCGTTTCATATATAACCGAATAAAAATTAACAAAGTAAAGTTGAATTGCGTGAAGTAATATTCATATAACACAACTGACTGAAATGTCAAATCATCAATGAGTGTTGTCGTCTTGAGAGGAGTGGAGTACGAGGATCCTTTATTCCTATAGATGTATTGAAATCTTCCCCAAAATCACTACATCATTATTGGCATAACTACAAACAATCATACAAAGTAATCAACATAAGGTTGGACGGGATTTTTCAATCAAATGAGCCACACAAATCACTTGGTTTATGTGTGTGGGCTGTGATACTGCTCAAAAGGCCAAACCGTAGTAGGTGGTTATATTAGGAGGCCACATCTGTAGCCTTTGACCTTAGAGTATGATCCACAAGGTAGTGGAGCCACGTCAGGAGATTCAGTCCCATGCTAGCCGATGAGCACGAATATAGACTCATTCACCATTTGTTTGCTCAGGATCCTGAAGCCCATGCACATCATTTGTTTGGGATTAGGGTTTTCCTACCTCCTTAAGTAGATTCACTGAATCCACTAACCTGGTTAAAGAGACGGACATTCGCTTTTCATTCTCACAATTTCGTAAACAACACCCTTGCTGAGAGAAATCAGTGAGTAGGACTTCCCTGATTGTGGCTGTATACGCGTGGCCACGTGAGAGCATTTATAGAGGGAGAGTGGACTCTCCACACCCTAGACCGTGTCGGGGCATTTGGGGGCTTATCTGATTGTTGTTTGGTTTATTGCTTAGAACATAATACTTATCGAAAGATGAAGGTGTTTAATACAACTGTCGAATGACAATATTTAACTATTACAAGAATTGTCACTTGGAATCTACCTAGAGAACAAGACACTTCATCATCGAAATCGATTAATCCAGTCTTCATTCTATGTACTTCTATTCTGACCGACGTCACAACATCTCAGATACACGCAATAAATAGACAGTATCGTATAAGCAAATCACCCTTCATTGTTCAAACTCAAGAACAATCCTTTACATCTTTACAATTTAGAAGAAAACTTGATTCAGAAAGCAACACTTTATTGATTATATAAAGAAAAGAAAAAGGAAAGAAGAATAAACCATCAATCAATAGTACAATTGTCATGGTAACATGAGTATCGTTTCACAGTAGACACTGATCATATCAACTTGATGAATTAATTTGTGTACAATTGAGATCATGAGAGAAAGCTGGTTTCCATGGACAACAAGTTCCATAAATGAAAATGATGTAAGAATATAAAAATGAAACAAAAATGAAATCACATTCAATAGTCCATAGTAACAAGTCACCATCATCATGATCATCACCATCGTGATCGTGATCACATATAGAAGAATATGAATTCAATTTGACCAGATCAAGCACTCGAAATCAATTGATGAGGAGAATAGAAAGTATCGTTTGTGAAATGAAAACAATTAGAACATACCCATAAATAGATATGGATTTATCGATTTATGTATGATGATAGAGATTGTGTTTACAAAGGTGATCATGATTCACACACACACACATACACACACACTGTGTGGAATCAAATGATCTCACCTTATTATTGCACATTACGCCTTCAATAATGATAATAATAAGACTAATGATAATAATAATAAGAGGAATAGTGGAATAGATCAGTTAAGATGGTTCATCCATTAAATGATCCAATGATTGTTGGTATGAATCCCAAATCCTCAATTTGGATGAATCCCATTTCATTCTACATTCATTCCATCATAGAAGCCAACTGGTGTATTTCACCATACTGAACAACATCACATCGAGTGATGTGTTTTATCACTCGACTTCCCTCATTTCGGATTGACCAAATGGATTGTTTAAATAATCTTTTACAATAATCAATAATCAATTACCTTGTAGAATATGAATGATTGGTCTATTGTTTCTTCTCTCTTTCTTCATATATATTGCCTACAACATTGAATAGAAGAACTAGGAGAAGGGAATAGAAAGAAAAAAATTGAATGGGAATGTGTATAGGATTATAATTGGTCTAAACACAGTAGGAAATAAATAGAAGCAACGAATACACAATACAATGACCGATACAATTGTGTGTGTGTGTATGGAAAGAATTCAGCTTTAAGGTCAATTCAATGACTCACATGATATGCCAGTTACCATGATTATGGATAGATAAAAGCATTTTCCCTTTGTTTTTCTCAGCTTTACCCAGACTTCAGGTTTGATTTGTTTTCTTTTAATAAGTAAATATTCGATGGAGTCTTGTTTTGTGAGCTGGATGGTTTGGTTGTGGAGGTTTCATCGTTCTTCTGAACGACATCATCAGCACAAACTTCTACTCCATGAAGATTATCCACCTGAGCTATAAATCTTCATCACCATGTCGATGGGATTTGACAGTAAACATTCTCACACCTTAATGTTGATATATGAAGTGTTGGTTAAGATGTTTGAAGTGGGACATAAGAGTAAATAACGATTCAATTGGTGCTGTTTGATTGTATCTTCCCATTGTTATTTAGGACTGCAATTGATCAGTCTCTTATTGGCATATGTACATCCTGTTCGGATTGCCTCAATATTACCTTCAGTCACATGTATTATAAACAAAGATGGATGATGGTTAGTAGTGGAATCGAGAACGCGCGTTTCGTCCTTTTTGGGACTCATCAGCTGGATGTACATATATGTCAGATTTGAAGCAATTTTTACAATGATTGATACAATTCAATTGTCTAGTGTTACTGAGTGTATGTATGTATGTATATGTATGACTATCATATAACTTTAAGGTCAATTCAATGACTCGCATTACTTATCAATTGGTTAAAATCATAGTAACAGAAGTAATAATTACTATGATTTGTACTGAACATAACCGTAAAGTATTATCACAGTTAGGGTAATACATGAGCCGAATATGTCTTTGTTTAGTCATTTGATGGGTTGATCAAAACAAAGATGATACCAGTCTGATTAAAAGAGACTCAATGTCTTTTTTTGGAAAAAGGAAGTACATTGGTTTAATTAGAACTTCACGAACATTTGAAAATGGATGACTTTTAATGGAAATAAAGTAGTGGTATATAGTTCAGTGCTAATTCTCATAGCCTTCTTGTTTATGCAGGGGTGTTGTTTACGAAATCGACAGGATAAAAAGCAAATATTCGGAGTTTTAACCAGGTTGGTGGACACGGTGATTCCACCTATAGGTGTTGGAAAACATTGATTACAAATCAATGGTCCACATGGGTTCCAGAATCCAGAGCGAACAAACAGAGTATGAACCAATCGTTGGTCACTGCCTACTGTGGGATCGCATCTCCTGACGTTGCTCCAAATGACTAGATGAAACCGTTGTTAAAAGATAAATAAAACAATAAATATATTCACACAAGTGAAATAATGCACAGTTACTATGAGAATACCCCTACACACAAGAGCATGTCTATCAATCATTGATTAAAGCAAATTTAACTTACTTACTTATGCCTGTCTCTTTCTCCTGGTGATCGACTGGATCATGAAGACGTTAACGCCTGAAGGGAAGCGCGGGATACAATGGACATCTAAGATGCAGTTGGATGATCTAGACTTCGCAGACGATCTGGCCCTTCTATCCCAAACGCAACAACAAATCCAAGGAAAAGACGACCAGGGTAGCAGCAGCAGCCTCAAAAGCAGTAGGTTTCAATATACATAAAGGGAAAAGCAAGATTCTCCGATACAACGCAGCATGCACCAATCCAATCACAATTGATGGGGAAGATTTGGAAGATGTAAAATCATTTACGTATTTGGGCAGCATCATTGATGAATAAGGTGGATCTGATGCAGATGTGAAGGCGCGGATCGGCAAAGCAAGAGCAGCATATTTACAACTGAAGAACATCTGGAACTCAAAGCAAATGTCAACCAACACCAAGGTCAGAATTTTCAATACAAATGTCAAGACAGTCCTACTGTATGGGGCAGAAACCTGAAGAACTACGAAAGCCATCATCCAGAAAATACAGGTGTTTATTAACAGCTGTCTACGCAAAATACTTCGGATCCATTGGCCGGACACTATTAGCAACAACCTACTGTGGGAGAGAACAAACCAGATCCCAGCGGAGGAAGAAATCAAGAAGAAGCACTGGAAGTGGATAGGTCACACATTGAGGAAAGCACCCAACTGCGTCACAAGACAATCCCTCACATGGAATCCTCAAGGCCAAAGGAAAAGAGGAAGACCAAAGAACACATTACGCCGAGAAATGGAGACAGACATGAGAAGAATGAACAAGAGTTGAATGGAACTAGAAAAGAAGGCCTAGGACAGAGTGGGTTGGAGAATGCTGGTCAGCGGCCTATGCTCCATTGGGAGTAACAGGCGTAAGTACGTATGTAAGTACTGTTTCCTTGGCCTTCCTTTCTAGTTCTATTCAACTGTTGTTCCTTCTTTTCATGTCTGTTTCCATTTCTCTGTGTCATGTGTTCTTTGGTCTTCCTCATCTCCTTTGACCTTGAAGATTCCAAGTGAGGGAAATTTAAACGAGATAGTAATATGTAGTTTACCCTGTATTTAGCTTATCAATAACCTATCGAAATGCTTATTACCAATTTATATCACTAACATCGACTAGAAAAGTATCGGAGACTTTTCCACGACATGAATTTCCAATCATTCACAGAGTCCAAAAGAATAATTCGTTAAACCTGTTATTCCCAATACGATTGATTTTCTATTTTTCATTATTACCGTAAACACAAAATATTAAAAGACCAAGAAACTGATCGTTCTTCAATAATTGATTGCAAGTTATAGTAGGCCCCAATATACATAAAGGAAAAGGCAAGATCCTCAAATACAACACTGTGAACACCAACCCAACCACACTGGATGGAGAAACTCTGGAAGATGTGGAATCTTTCACGCACCTGGGAAGCATCATTAATAAACAAAAAAGATCTGATGCATATGTAAATGCGAGTATTGGTAAAGCAAGGGCCGCATTACTACAGCTGAATAACCTATGAAAGTCAAAACAATTGTCAAACAATATCAAAGTCACAATCTTCAATATGAACACCAAGACAGTTAGTTATATTGTACAGAGCTGAAACGTGGAAAACTACTAGAACAATCATCAAAATGGTAGAAGTATTTATAAACAGTTGTCTACGCAAGATACTCAATATCCGATGACCGGATGCCATCGATGACATACTGTGGGACACAAAAAAGCAGATACAAACTGAAGACGAAATCAAGAAAAGACGTTGGAAGTGGATAGGATATACGCTGTGGAAATCATCAAACTACATCACGAGGCAAGTCCTAACTTGAAATTCTTAAGGTAAACGGAAAAGAGGGACGCCAAAGAACACACTCCGTCGTGAATTGGAAACAGACATGAAAAGAATGAATAACAACTGGAAACACGTAGAAAGGATCGTCAAGGACAGATTTAGATGGAGAATGCTGATGGAAGGCCTGTACTCCTCCACGACGGGTAACAAGTGTAAGTAACTAAGTAAGAAATTATAGTAAAATGTCAGATTAGTACACAAACTCAGTTCATGATTAGTGATAGTGTTAATTAATTGACCAGAAGTAAAATAAGTTTTGAATAAATCTCACTCTTCAGGAGAAACCAACAATTAATCCACTATTCAGCACTAATAAATATCTCGATAGTTGAGGTCATGCATCAAGTGAAGCTAGACCACCATGGAAAACCAGTAAGCACAGGACGGCCGTTTCTGCCTGCTGTAAGATTCTTCAGCAGCGAGCATCCACGATCCCGTCTCGCAAGATTCGTACCCAAGAGCTATCAGTCTTGCGCACGAGCGCTTAACCATTAGACCACTGAGCTACCACTGATAGGTCCTGGGTTCAATTCTCACAAGGCGGTATCGTGGATGCTCACTGCTGAGGAGTCCCATACCACGACGAAACGACCGTCCAGTGCTTACAGACTTTCCATGGTGATCTAGTTTCAATTGACTAATGATCTCAACTACTGAACTTAATATAATATCCACAAAAACCCTTCTGATATGAATAATAAAGATCATTAAATCTCTGACACAGATATTTGAAAAATTCCTTTATTTTAAATATACTACTTATATACAATATATCAGCCAATATTCATGATTAAGACCACTTTAATGTGAACATACAAATTTCAATGAAATACCTCAGAGTATTGATTTAACCTAAAAGTACACTATTCAGTAGTATTCTAATCATGTTTTCTTCATTTTACTTTCTTATTCTTCTTCTTCTCAAATAGTCACATGTCTTGTATACCTACTAGCAAGATTAACTCACTCATAATCAAATCATATTAGATAATGATGATATGTAATAGTAAAGAAGTAAAGAGAAATAGTGATTATTTCTTTATATCATGTGAGATGCTGAATAAGCATATTAGTTATTAATAAAGCTTATGATTTACCAATCATTGACAGTTTAGAAATTCAATAAAGTTTGAACAGTTTTAGATAGAAGATATCGTGGTGTTGAACAGAATCATCTTAGATTGGTAGCCCTTAAATGCTCTGGTACCGGCAAGAGTAGAGATAGTTAGCTCTGCATTTAGAAGTGCTCTTACATGGCCACATACATACAATTGCTGACAAGGAAGTTCTGCTCACTACCTTCTCGTGGTGAAGGTGTTGTTTATGAAATTAAGACGATGAGAACTGAATGCTTAGATAGCTCAGTGGTAACGTCACTAAATGTGAAGCTGGATGACATGGGATCGAATCCGTTAAGGTGTATCAGTTCACCCAAGATTACAGGTACACCTTGCTGATGAGTGCTAAGTAGCACGAAACCTAGGTCCAGAGTTTCCTGCTGACTACCTACAACCATCACCTTATCTAAAGTTGTTTCAATATTGATTATATTCCGAAGGATTTACGATAACAACGTCTTATGTACTAAAAAGCGGACAACGAGAACTAGTACTACTGAAACCATGTCAACCTTTTAATCTAGACTGTTATAGTAGGTGCTGCAAGATTCAGCGGATGAGATTTATTATTATTATTATTTAAACACATAAACATAGGTACAAAGAGGCACCACATATATATGCACCACACTTTTTCAATCGATTTCTGTGAGGGATGGGATACTATCCAGGCGATCAAACAGAAACAGATGGTTTTTTTAAGTGACCACACCTCGAGCCTTCGACCTAAAGGTCTGATCTACAAGGCAGTGGAGCAACGTCAGGAGATGCAGTCTCATGGTAACCGGTGACAAATAATTACTTCATATGCCATTTACTTCCTTAGTATCCTGGAACCCATATGCACCAGAAGTTTGGAATCAGGGTTTTCCAAATCCACTAGGTGGACTCCCTGCGTTCACCAACATTGTTAAAGCATCGAATATTCGCTTTCCATCCTCTCAATTTCGTAAACAACAATAATGCCGAGAGAAGGCAGTGATTAAAACTACTCTGGCAGTGGTTGTATGCACGTGGTCACATGACAGCATTTGGAGGGGGGAGGGCAGACTCTCTACACCCTCGGTCATACCAGGGCATTGTTTTCTTTCCCTATTTTAGTCAATGTTTTCAATTGAACAATCAAATTGACTCTAGTAACGAATTGTACAGAGTATAGTATATCATTCACTATCTAATATAAGTCCAAACTCTATGTTCTTACAATGTATTATCATTTATACTTTATTTCAATTCAATTACCGATATTATCTTGTTCTAATTTAATGAAGGGTCTTATTACTACCTTTTATTCCCTGCTTAGTAACAACTTAGAATCAGATTATTATCATTATTATTGTTGTTATTGTTATTATGACAAGAATTCTCAGATTATTGTTCATAATAAAACAATCATACTGTTCTAATCTTATTGATCACTTGTTACCTTATTTTCAATCTGATCAATTAATATGTCAACTAATTGGACAATATTCTCTTCAATAAAATTTGGGATAAGCAACAAGTATCAACAGACTGGAAAGAAGGACTTCTAATCAAAATACCAAAGAAAGGCGATCTCAGCAAGTGTGATAACTACAGAGGCATCACTCTTCTCTCAACAACGGGACACTATTAACAATAACCAACTGTGGGAAAGAACAAACCAGATCCCAGAGGAGGAAGAAATTAGGAAGAGGCGCTGGAAGTGGATAGGTCACACATTGAGGAAAGCACCCAACTGCATCACAAGACAAGCTCTGACGTGGGATCCTCAAAGCCAAAAGAGGAGAGGTAGACCAAATAACACATTACGCCGAGAAATGGAGATGGACATGAGAAAAATGAACAAGAATTGGATGGAACTAGAAAAAAAGGCCCAGGACAGAGTGGGTTGGAGAATGATGGTCGGCGGCCTATGCTCCATTAGAAGTAGCAGGCGTAAATAAGTTAGTAAGTAAGCAATTGGACAATAGTATTTATCGGGAGTTAAGGTGTGGAATTGTCTTGATTTATTATGTATTGCTTAAATATTATATCAGTAGTTTACATTTTATAGATTTCTAACAAAACCTGTTTGATTTGTACAGGTTTTTCTTGTTTTTATACATTGATAGATGCTGGATCAATAAAAATTTATTGAATTCAGGTCATGAATCGATCAATGTTAAGCCATCATTGGAAACCTGGAAGTATTGGATAACCGCCCCGTTTTACTATGGGATTCAAGAGTGTACATACGCGATTCTGCATTCGGTATTCGAATTCACAACCTTCAGTCTAGAGGGCTAACGCTTAACCTCTAAAGCACTGAGTTGACGTCCAACTGTGTTAGTGTCTAACTTCAATCATGTTACATTGTCTTCTGTGGGTAACGGCTTCACAGCCGACACTGGTCACGGCTTCTTACTAGAACTCCGAGAATTCCCCCGTCGAAGCTAGTCACTAGTGAACACATGATATTTATCAGTATACGGTTGTGAAGATTGTTGACTTTCATTCAAGATCATGAACCGATCAGTGTTAGATCACCACTGAAAATCTATTTGGTAGATATCTGCTATTACCCTATTTAATGGTTGAATTCATGAGTCCATTAAAAGTAGATCAATAATGAAAACCTGGAAGCATTAATCGGCCATTTCGATCTAGTATAGGACTCTCTAGAAGTGCTCATTAATGATCTCTCATGTGAAACTCGAACCCAGGAACTTTGATCTCATGCGCCAACACTTAACCTCTAGACCAACTAATCCACGATATTGTGCAACCGTCCACCATTATGTTCAGTGAGTAACTGTTTCACCTTAATAATAACGATCATGCTACATTTATGTGATAATCTTATTATCACTTCTATCTAAAGTCTACGCTCATGATGTCATTCAGAAGAATGATGAAAGCTTCACAATCAAATCATCCAACTCAAAGAACTAAAACTTTATCACTTAATATTGACCTCCTAGTTTCCATGACTAATCACTATCCATCTTTACTTACTTAAAATTCGATTCATTTCATAGAATAATATAAAGTAAAAAAGAAAAAAAATGAGAAAAAAAGAGAAAAGAAAGAAAGAAATTCTTCAGTTTATAAATGTATACACAGTTATTTCACTTATATATAAGTCATATGATGCAATTACATTTTTATAAAGTATGAATATTGAGAATAAAACAAAATAAAAACTCATATAGAAACAAAATGAACACGTAGATATATGTGTGTGCGTGTGTGTACGTGAGCGACAGAGAGAGAGAGGAGGGAAGGAAAAGAGAGGAACAGAGGGAGGTAGACGAGTATATAGTGAATATAATAGAACGTCACTCTCTCTCTCTCTCTCTCCATATATGTATATATACATATGCAATTGAGAATCATCAGATATTTCAAAGGAAAAACAAACAAACAAACAACCAATTGAATTTATTTTCTTGGCTCTGATATTCCACTAGTAGTAAAACATGGTGATGGATCAACACGACCAGCTTTACCTAAACCTTTACCAGTTTCTATATCAAAACGTTCTTTATGTGAACCAGTAAATGTTTTTACATTTGTCAATCTAGATGTTGTTGGATCAGAGCTAATTTTCTATAAAAAGAAAAAAAAAGAAAAAAATACTCAATAAATAATCAATTTTTTATTGATTGATGTAGTAGTGAGTGTATGCTACTTATATTGACAGATATAAGTAGTATGTGAATTTGTCAAAGAAAAACGAAGATTGAACTGAAGAGAACAGAAAGGTATTGAGAATAACAAGAGAATTGAAAGAATTATAAAGGATGTTAGAGACAATTGGAGGAAGATATTCGAAGGGTGTATTTAAGGTATGAATAACACATTTCACTAAATCCTTATGTGATTGTATATTAATCAACTAGATGGTTATACCCTCATTAACTGTTTGTTCACTACAATTATTATTATTACCCCCAAATGCCCTAGTACGGCAGAAAGTGGGGAGAGTCCGCTCTCCCTCTCGAAAAGTTCTCACATAGCCACGCGGATATAGTTTATGCCAGGGAAGTCCTACTCAACTTCTTGTGGCGGGGGTGTTGCTTACGAAATTGAGAGGACGAAATGCGAATGTCCGGCACTTTAACCGGGTTGGTGGACGTGGAGAGTGCACCTAAGGAAGTTGGAAAACCCTCATTCCAAACCAATGGTGCACATGGGCTCCAGTATCCTGCGGGAACAAATGGCGTATGAACCAATCGTTGGTCACCGGCTACCAAGGGACTACATCTCCTTATATTGCTCCAATGCCTTGTGAATCAGACCTTCAGGTTGAAGTCTCCAGGCGTAGTCCCCTAAGAAAACCACCTGCTTTGGTTCGGGCACCCGGGTAGTACCAAAACCCTCACACATATCAAATGAGATTTGTGTGGCACATATATATTTGGTACCTCCTTGTACCGACATCTATGTGTTAAAATAAAAAAGTAATAAATACCAATTTTTATCAAACTGTACAAACGTGTATATATATACATATATGAGAATCTTTTTGTTCTGTTAAAGTACTAGTTGCGTGCGGAGATGTGAACAAGGAATAACCAAGATGATGTAATAGAACTGTAACGTGAATGTAGTAAGATGAATAAAATGATTTCTTTAATTGATTGAAGTTAGACATTAACACCGTTAGATGCTGACTTAGTGGTCTATGTGGTTGACTGTTCGCGTGCGAGACCGATAGGTCCTGGGTTTGAGGTTCGAATCTTTGAAGGCGGGATAATTGATGCACAGTGCTGAGGATTCCCATGATAGGACGAAACGGTCATCCAGTGCTTCGAAGTTTTTCATTATAGTCTAGCTTCAATTAACTCATGAGACATAAGTAAAGAGAGATATGCAGTAATAATAATAATTAAGGCCTAAGTATCGATAACGATATATATGCACAGTTCTGGCTTGAGCTCATGGATGGCAAGAGGTTCGGGTATTTTTAGGAGTTGGATACGAAGAAATCCAGGTAGATTTGAACGAATCGTATATACAACCATAAAATGAAACTGTGAATAGGTGGAAGGATTACAGTCAATTAGATGGTCAAGTATGGAACTCGTAACTGCTTTCCTCTCACCCTTGTAGAACCAAACTAGGACATGTTCCTGTATCCGAGTTGATAGCGAGCGCTGGCTATGTCAAATGTATCTTGCTCCAGAAGAGCAGATGAACTGGTAGATGCACATGGAGGTGACTAGACTGGGGGGTGAGCTTATCTCTTATGGATATAGAAATCAAGTTTCTACTAGTGAACTTTATCTGTCGCTACAACTATGTTTGGTATCAGTTTAATTCAATTTAAGATCAAGTCATCACTATAACAACTACTCTACTCGATTACTCATTCTGAAAGTGTGTAAATCACTTGAAAAATATAAAAACCGATCACTTTTGTTTGCATTTGTCTGAAAAATAATACTCAAATATTGAGAATGAAAAGATTTAGAATTATTATAAGTAAAGATGGGTGGCGGTTGACAGTGGAATCCAGGACATGTGTTTCGTCTTAGTTGAGACTTGTCAGCTGGATGTACTTACATCACAGAGTTGATGTTCACTCCTAGACTCGAAGCTAGTACCGTTCACTGATTAGTCCCATATAGAACGAAACGCATTTACCCGATTCCACTGCTCTGCACTATCTATCTTTGCTTATAATACTTGTAACTTAAGGCAGTATCGATGCACTCTGAATAGGATGCAAATATGCCAATAACAGACTGAGAAATTACAGTTCTAAACATCGATGGGAAGTTTCGAACAAACAATACAACATGATTATAATCAGAAAGAGATTTTGTGGATATTATAGTAATTTGTATGCCGACTCAGTGGTCCAGTAGGTTAAGCGATTGCGCGCGAGACTGAAGGCCTTGGGTTCGAATTCCGCGAGCAGGATCGTGGGTGCGCACTGTCGAGGAGTCCCACAATAGAACGAAACGACCGTCCAGTGCTTACAGGTTTTCAATGGTGGGCTAACATCAATCGGTTCATGATCTAAACCAAAAACTTAACAATCTCCACAACCCCTAAACTGATAGTAATTTAATAGGTGAATTCATGAGTCAATTAAAGCTAAACCGACAGGTCCTAGGTTCAAGTCCCGTATGTGAGATCGTGGATGCGCACTGTTGAGAAATCCTATACTGTTCAGTGCTTCAGGCTTTTCAATGGTGGTCCAACTTACATCGACTCATGAATTCAACCACTGAAACCTTTTATGACTATACGTATATTAACTATAATCTTTAAGCCATAATATAGTAGAATCTATGAAATATACTTACAGTACCACCATGAATCGCTGGTGATGTTTCAGCTATTTTACGTTTAAGCTCAATTACTGCATCTTCATGTTCCATACCGTTGGCAGCGGCATAAACTTTTGCTAATCGACCTTCCAGAAAACTTACAAATCCTGGGAAATCAACGTCTCTGAATAGTAAGTAAATAAGAAAAAAGAAACACTTATAGATATTTAATATAAACAATATTCATCTTTATTTATTCAGACAGATGCATTATGTTGTAATGGAGAAAACAACGACTTGAGATGGTGGGGAAGATTTGTAGCTCAGGTTGATGATTTTGATGGAGTTTTGTTCTCTCAGGTGAATGGTTTGGTCGTGGAGCTTTCATCGTTCTTCTGAACGACATCATCAGCACAAACTTCAGATAGAAGTGAAGTGTTCGAATTTCTCCATATGTGTTTCACAGCTTGTTCTGTACACCTCGACGTTGATTGGTTCTTATTGACCTTAAATTTGTCATTGTTTACTCCTTTGTTTTGGTTGTCTCGCATTGGGAGAGAACAAAACTCCATCAAAAACAACGACTTGACTTTATGAGGATGTCAATATAATGAACAACTCCTAAGTGGCCTTAAGAATGTCCACCTAATAACTAAGACTAAATGAGGGTTATAAAACAATATGAGGAATTAGAATTATGATTGACAGTGTATGGTTAGGTTTATGAATAGAATCTAGAGTTTTTATCACGAACTGATATTAGTTAAAATGGTAAAACGCTATCTAGACAAATGGATGAATGAATTTCGCGCCAAAATAGAAAACTTGTCTTCATAAATCTGATTGGTTCGTTCATAAATTATAGTCTTGTCTAGTTCTCGAAATTGTCAGCATTCACCCAGAGACTCTAATCATCATAAACTTATATGTAAGTTTTAATTTTTTGAGTTAACCTTAGTTACAAGAGTTTTATGTGAGTAAACTTAAACGTATTCATAGTATTAGATGAAGGACGATTATTATGGCTTGTTCATTCATCGAAAGACGACAAATGAGGGTCCACTCATCGAACAACAAAAACACTTTTGGACAAATTCCTAATTATCAGAATGGGTTTTGTGGAGTTCAACCAGGTCTGTTGTGAGATAGGAACTCACTGAAGACAATGGTGTACAGTAGCGCAACTTCGTGGATTGAAGTTAGACATTAACACCATTGGGTGCCGGCTCAGTGGTCTATTGGTTAAGTGCTCGCACGCGAAGTCAATAGGTCTTGGGCTCGGGTCCCGCGGGGTGCGGGATTGTGGGTGCGCACTGCTGAGGAGTCCCATACTAGGACGAGACGGCCGTCCAGCGCTTCCAGGTTTCCAATGGTGGTCTACCTTCAACTGACTCATGATTTCAACCTGCGAAATTCCTAATTGTTGTGTTAGCCATAGTGTGTCTTATCTATGTTATCATGGGAAATATTCAACCAAGCTCGTGAACAATCTTCATCTCAATTGCTAAGTTCATTGGCTTTTTCTTACTTTGTTGATAGAATCTCAATGGTCTTGCTGCTTTGTTCAAAAGAACCTTAATTAGAATAAAGTATTAAGAGTATAGTGTACTCATAGGACCATCTGTCCCTATACTGCTCTATTACTCAGCTTTAGTACGCAAGCCTTGATCCGTGGTCATTTCAAGCACAAAGACATCAAATAATGAAATCGCATATTAGACGGGTAAAACGACAATCATTGTGCTGATGTGACTTTATACAGAAAAAAAATTAAGAAATGATAGGTTTCCAAAATAAGTGTACACTAACTTGATTCTACAAAATTATGACCCTTATTTAAATGTAAATCTCGCGATTCTGTCGATCACCTATAACTACCTGAAAATTGATGTGCTTTTAGATGTTCAGTAAAAATCTCAATTTTATAATAGTATCAAACAGTAGGAATTATGTTTGAGATCATGAATAGATTAATGTTAGACTACCACTGAAAAACTGGAATCATTGGATGGTCATTTCATTCTAGTGTGGGACTCCTCAGTAGTGGGTACACACGATCCCGAACTCGGTATTCCAACGCAACGCTTAAGCTCTAGACCAATGGAGTCGACGATCAGTGACGTTAATTCCTAACTTCAAACAATCGACGATATTGCGTGAACATTTTCCATTGTCTGAAAAAGATACGAGCCTGGTGTACGGGAGAGGGGGGAGTAATTTATTTGAAAATACTTTGTGTTAGCATTTAGACATTATTATCATTAGATGCCGCCTCAGTGGTCTAATGGTTAGGCGCCCGGGGTTCGAATCTCGTGAGGCGGGATCGTGCGTCCGCACTGCTGAGGAGTCCCACAACAGGACGAAACGGCCGTCCAGAGCTTCCAGGTTTCCCATGGTGGTCTAGCTTCAATCGGCTCATGATCTCAACTATTAAAAGTTAATCAATTGTTCGATTCTGTCTGTCGTTGTGTGACGAAGAAGTTCAAAACCTTTATATACTTTACATGACTAACTGATTAATGAGATCGTTTAACCCCCAGTCTGCAATTTACAAAATAATGATAGAGAAAGGACTATATAATAAAACATTGGATAATTCAAATTGCTTTCATTTATTGGAGAGATTTATTTGCATAGTCGATAAGACGATAAGCTTCCTCATTACTGTAGACAATCAAGAATTAAAGAGCTAACATGTAGATAGCTAGTTTGAACTACAAATTTATTCTGAAGACTTCTTACCATTAAAATAAAGTAAGACGAACAAGATATTTCATAGACGAAATTCTTGTCACTTTATTTAAATTTTAATGGTTGAATTCATAAGTCAGCGTAAGCTAGATCACTAACTGAAAACTTGGAAGCATTGAACTGGCTTCCAGATAGATTTCCTGCGGTTTATACACATACAAAACAGAGAGGGGTTTTGTGGATATTATAGTAATTTTAATAGTTGAGATCATGAGTCAATTGAACTTAGACCACGATTGAAAACCTGGAAGCTCTGGACGGCCGTTTGATCCTAGTTTAGGATTCCTCAGCAGTGCGCATCCACGACTCAGTCTCGCAAGATTCGAACTCAGGACCTATCAGTCTATAGACCACTCAACGGTGTTCATGTCCACGAAATTCCACCACCGTCCAACATTGTCATCAGTAAGTTACAATCTTACAACATACTCGGTTGAACTCCACTGTTCACAGCTGCTCACTAGAACTCCAGTGAGCATATGATGATTATAATGAAAGAGAGGGATTGTGTGGATGTTGTAATAATTTAATAGTTGAATTCATGAGTGAATTGAAACTAGTACGGCACTCGTCAGTAGTATGCATCCACGATCCCGCCTTACGAAATTCCAACCCAAGACTTGTTGATCTTGCGCATGAACGTTCAATATCTAGACCAATGAACTGGCCGACATCCAACGATGTTCATTGTCTAACTTCAACTAATCTACAAAATTGCATCACCATCCACCATTATCTTCAACGAGTTCCTATCTTAAAAACACAATTGCATGAACGAAGAATATTCTTTTCAATAATTTCTCATCAGGTTCTACAATTATAAATCCAGATTAATAATCCATAAAATTGGCCAGATGGTTGGCCAATGGTTAAGATCATGAGTCAGTTGAAGCTAGACCACCATGGAAAACCTGGGAGCACTGGACGGCCGTTTCGTCCTATTGTGGGACTCCCCAGCAGTGTGCATCCACGACCCCTGCGAGATCCGAACCCAGGACCTGCTGGTTTTGCGCCCGAGAACTTAACCACTAGACCACTAGGCCGGCATCCTACGGTGTTAATGTCTAACTTCAACTAATCCACGAAATTGAGCGACACATCCACCATTGTCTTCAGTGAGTTCCTATCTCACGACAGACCTGGTTGAACTCCACTGGTCACTACTTCTCACTAGAACTCCAGGATATACCTCATGAAGCCAGTCACTAGTGAGCATATGTTGATTAATATCAGATGGGTTTTTGTGGAGATTGTAGTCATTTCAATGGTTAAGATCATGAATCTTACAACAGACTCAGTTGAACATCATTGGTCACTACTTCACATTAGACCTGTAGGAACTATCTCTTGGAGATCAGTCATCAGTCATCATACAAAATATCATAGAATCATTAAAAACTATCATTTGAATTACCTTTTAGTACTTCCAATATGTGCACGAAATTCAATATCAATACGATTTGTATCTAAATTTTTTGAATAAATTTGACAATCTGTACATAATTTTTTAATGGTTTTATCAGTTGCTGTAATAGAACCTTTTTTAACAAAATTACAAAATGATAAAAATGATTGTTTTAATTGATCTGATGACATTTTTCTAGATCCTTTATATAGATAGATCGATAGATAGATCGATAGATGAATCTGTCTTTGTTGAATGTCGACGCGTTGGATCGTATTCTTTATGTAGAATGTCTACGGATCATTGATGTATATATATATATATGTCTAATGTCATTCATTATTACGAAAGAGAATCATTTCATTGGTTAAATAGATTTTGGCTATTACTGATTATCATCATGATTTTGATTAGTTTTATGTAGGCAGTAAGTTTCATATTGGATTCATCGAATAGACCATTTCATAGTTAAATTCAATCTTTCAGTTTACTGATATTAAATAGAAAAATTCTAATCAACCAATCATAATGTTCAATATAATAAGTTTCTATTATGAAATGTAGATAGGCAGATTGGTGAATGAATTTAATACACACACACACTCACACATAGATACAAAGGATAATATAAGGACATGAGAATGGAGATTGGTAGAGATTGTAGTAGTTATAATAGTTACATTCATGAGTTGATGTAAGTTGAACTAACATGGATAAGCTGAATATATTGAAAGACTGTTACATCTTAGCATAGTACTCCTTAGTAGTATGCATCCATTATCCCGTACACGGGATTCGAACCTAGGACCTTTAATCTCGTGCAAGAATGTTTGATTTGTAGATCACTGAAATGGGACCTAATGGTGTTAATGTCTAACTTCTATTGATCCATGAAAAGTTGCGTAATCAATCATTCAATGGCTGGGATGAATAACTGTCGTCGCTCGACATGGACTGGACTAAAGAATTCAACTATTAAAATTAGAATACTATCAGATTTTATTGTTAAAACGATATTTATTCCTAGTTACCATTATTTTTGAGATTTTCTTCTGAAATAAAAGTACTCAACTAATCCAAGACCATGTTAAAACGGACGCGAAATATCGTGGATTGGTTGGCGTTAAAAATTAATGCCGTTCGACTCTCAATTAGCGATCTAGAAGTTAAGCGTTGATGCACTGGAACAAAAGATCTGGGTTCAAACCCGTTACGCGTGATCGACGATCAGCATTGTATAAATAGTACCACAGCAAGAAGAATCGGTCTTCCACAGCCTTCAGTTTTTCACTGATAGACTAAAATCGATCCGTTCAGAATCCAACCGTCTTACGAAGTTTATTCATGGCATCATTATTATAATAAAATAAGCCAATACGAAATTGGTTTTAATGTAAAATCAGACAAAATGGAGCTCACTAGTTTTATAATAAATACAGTCTAAACGAGGCAGCATTGAGGATTTCAGATAGACAACATAAAGCCTAATCAGTTCTCCGATAGAATGTATGTTATCTCGAATAATCTCAAATCATGTACAAATCAAAGCTGTAGTTGAAGTCGAGATCACTTCAAACAAGCAACGAATATATCACTGGTAATACAGAACATACACGACACAAACGATCCGAACTCAAACACCTCTGAAGATGTGATCAACGACAAGACAGAAAACAAGAAAACGACTGTCAACAAAGACACATCGACGCATTCTGTTACACTTAACAGATCGAAAACAGAAAAACAACAAGTATGGTGGATGCAACACGAATAGTCAATTGTGAAAATGTAAATCACTAGTTGTCGATACAAAGAATCCATGGATGTGTTCGCATCACCACATTCCAAATTCAACCCTATCGTCTACAATATCGAACCAATCAACTCCACAACACCTATGATCCTTCATCATGTTCAGACACGGTGACACATTATTCACATATAACTAACTTCCTGTGAATCTGAGTGTTTCTGATAATCACTTCACAGATGATCATAGTAATAATACTAATAATGATAACAACAATAATTATTATGATTATGATTATTTTGGTCGCATCGATATATTTCTACAAATGTCGATGCATTGACAAGTGTTGTTAGATGAACAAAAAACTGATCAACAATGAATATCATCTGTAAGATATAAAAAGTCGAACAGATCTCAACTGTCTAATCATAACCCTTTATTCCGCACTAGATCGTGTTGAACATCAACTGTATTGCACAGTTCAATCAATATGTCATGTGAAGAGATGATCGGTGTTTTGTTCCAATGGACATCTGCAACTGGCACTAATATCAACATCCATGTCACAGAAAACAACAACAACATGAACAAACCACATTGAGTGTTCGGTCATGTTGAGTTTCAGTGATAATGCTACAACTGAAATGAGCATATATTCGGTGATTTGTATGTTCAGTATTCCATCACCGTCAGATACCATCAAGCATAGTTAATATTCAGGCATGCATACAAAGTGTTCCAGTATTATTGAGGAACAATTACAATGACAATATGAGTTCAGTAGTGATGTGAACTATCGATATATAATCGACTATCGCAATTCAATATGACAATTCAATCTGATATTCAGTGTGTATTGATTGATCAGTCTTAAACAGCAACAAGTGAGTCGCATTGTGCATAACTATCCAGTGTCACTTGAAACCTCACAAAATTGACTATCTTCCTCAACGACACCCTGTTTGATCTATCAGATGATGATGATGATGACAATACAAGTGGTCATAAAATGCTCGACTACAAATTCAGTTGTGAAATTTCTACTCAATAACAAAATCACCAATACAGATACGGACATTACGGCAGAAAACTAATGCGCGTTTCGTTCGATTTGTGACGATGTTCTCAATCACGATCAGATAGATAATGTCATATAACATAATCACATCTATTAACCCTACTGTTCTCACAACAACAACAAGTGCCAAGTGTTTTACGATGATGATGATGATGATGATGATGATGATGTTTATTTCTGTAATCTACTCCGTTTGCTATCACTGACTGACTGTCACATGAACCGAACCGTCTTCATACCTTACCTACTCTCTCTCTCTCTCTCTCTCTCTCTCTCTCTCTGAACGTGCGTACATCCATGCATCGTGATCAAGCAGTATCCTGATGATAAACAGCAAGTAAATAACTGCCCGTTCTACTAACACTTCACTGACCAACACATACGAACACACACGCAAATTACACTGTACCACACATCCCAACTTATAGAAAACGAACGGAATGTTGTAGTAATTGATGAGGTTGTTTATTTACCGGAAATGTCTTAACACAATTGCGTGTAGATTTGTCGATAGATTATGTACATAGATGTATGAATGATATGAGTTGGTCGGAGAATTGTTCAAACATTGTTGAAATATTGTTCAAATATTGGAGCGTACAAAATCCATCCATCTAGCCACACTGGCATACTCGACAATGATATCGGGGAGGGTTGAAATTGTGACACCTTGTGATACGACACCGAGTACTGGACCTTGAGGGGATGGAAGGAGAGGTCCACCACTGTCACCTGGAGCGGGTAACTGTCCCATATTCTGACCTGCTTTCACACAAATAGGATTCCCACCGGTCGGATGTTTGCATTCGATTACAGACGCTCGACCTGTGTCAAACAAACAACATAACAAAACACAATAGAACAGACAAATGAATTTTCAAAATATCAACTGGCACAAATTATCTAAACTCAAACTATCCACACAACAAATAGTTCACACGCAATCTCACTCACATGTGCAATCTCATATGTGCACCATATTCGCCAATCAACTCACTGTCCATCTCACCACTCTCCCGACATGTACATGAAACTGGTTGACCATCTACTTCATGTACAACAACACTCATCCATCGTTAGCACAGAAATGGATCTTCACTCATCCAATCCTATCTCATCCAACTCCATCACACCTCCCCAATGAACGAGATGGAAATGGATTCACTCTGCCAGTGAACTCTCACAGATTGATTCGAATATAGTTATTGAGGCTCTGACCAACACAACAACTGGATCAGACAGAAAGACAGACAGACAGACAAACAGACAGACAGGATGAGTCATATTGTTTGTTCACCACCACCAAAATGAACAACCCACTCACTCACCTTTCTTTAAAATTCCACCATTTTTACGTTGTGGATCACGGTCGTTATCATCCCTTCCATAACCAACAATGAAAACCGGAGTTCCAGGTGTCGGTATATCCGTTGGCTGTGGCAGACTGAGCACCTTGATTCCAGTCCGTACGTTGACCAATTGAGCGAGCATTATAACTGCAATGTCGGCTCCACTGATTGCATATTGGGCTGGTTCCCCCTGTCGTTTCGACGTACAAGAGGGCATGTAATCTGGTGCGACCTTCACTCCTGACGGTTTGTAATGGATTCCTTTTGGGTCTCCGATCCTCAGTGTGAGAAATGAAACCTGAAATAGACAAAGTATATCGACATTAGATCTATGCAAATCAACTTCACACACCCACACACTTTCTGTGTGAAATTACCCAATTACGTTGAGCGAAAATGTGTTTCAGTGCAATTTCTTACCCGAGAGACTGGCAGCGGTGAGCAAACACAATGACCAGCTGTGAGTACTGCCCTTGTTGACACTAGTGAGCCAGTACACATCATTTTTCCTGTCGTTAAAAGTGCGATGAATGGGAATTCAGCGCGTTGTTGCACAGGCTCACCACTACGTATCAACCAGGTTGACACACGTTCAAATGTTAGACAGCAGATGAACAGTGTCACCACCAGAAACGTCCATCGGTTCAACATGACTATGTAATCACTGCAATCGACCACCTACCTACAATCTTGCAACACATTCACCTATTTATATGCACCAATATTGCGTGACCGATCAGTACATATGCGTCATTTTGAATATGTGTCCGTTTATTATTATGCGAAAACCAACTTGCACTCCACTTCATTCAGACATGCATTGTTTTGACGGTTTCACTTTGTAGTGATAACACGCCCCAATTATTAACCGGAAGGTGCACGATTCTCGTGTATTGTTGTGGTATATTTTGCTGTATAACAATCTTGCTCAACTGTTCTCGAGAGTATGTTATCAAAGAAGGAAACCACTCCTCATCAATCGATGAACCAATGTTCGGTGGATTTTCACTCCCAACATTTCCTTAACATAACACCTTGGACTTGTCAGCCTACATAATACTCGTTGTGAACAATCACTTTATCCAAATTCGAAGATCAACATCGTTTCACTTTCCAAATGGTGACTATTTTCAAATCACACTCAGACGTTCGTTCAATCACTGTTTCCTCCCCCCCCCTACAAAACTCACTTGCGAATCACATCTGATACCATACATGGCAAACATGATGATAGTTAACGAGGCTTTCTCTCTCCCTCTCACAATTTACATGCTACAGTGGAACCTGTGCAAGTGATAACTGAAGAGCAAGCAAGGCAATTTACTCACTCACTCACTCACTCACTCACTCACTCACTCAGTGAATTCTCTTCATGTCAGAGTTTATCTGAATTACGTTTCTTCTCGTCTAATATGTTGACTTTATCTCATTGACTAACACTGTCTGGAATTATTTGATTGTATGAAATGAACATTGAAACTTATCTGAAAATATTGCATGAATGTACTAATGGGAATTATACAGAATAAACTATAGCAATGTCATACGGAATGCAGTATCTTCCATTGTTATAATATTTCGGGGTATATTCTACACTGACTTGCCCAGTAAACCTTGTCTTACCAATAGATAGAAGTGCGTGTTTCGTACACAGTGGTCTCACCTCACAATGATAATTGCATACATAAGTCGAATGATCATCTTGAATATTGTGAAACACACTAGCCATATACTAGATAAGCAAATCATATTGGTTACGCATAAGATTATATAGCTCTTCAGTGATCTCATTCGTGAGGTTAGTATATAACACACCATTACGTAATAATTGATTCATTTTCTCAAATAATATCAATGTGTCCACAATGTGTATGTTTGTGCACTTAACTCAGTCGGAGACTTTATTTCACTTACAATGGAATTGATGTCTTTTACCAACACGTGAATCTAAAGATTTCACATGAATTGGGAGTTTCACAACGCCCTAACCAGTAACAACTTTCATGATCAAAACGTGTCAACCTAGTGGAATCAGAAGTCAGAAGCGAACAGGTTCGAAGATATATCGGTGTATCGGAATATCGATGTATCAAGAAGTGATTAATGTAAGCTGGTTAGTGGTTGTAGGAGATGTGAATCACGGCGTGCCCACTCGTGATGTGGTGCGGATGCGTGACCGAACGCCTTCTGATAGATGAATCAATTGAAACTAATTCGGTCAGTATCAAATGTCGAAGACGTACAGATCTTCTGATTTTGGGGAGTTTCTTACCATTACAGATCACTTCCACAGCCATCGGAGTGGTGATGACCCTATGATGTGACCAGTCAGAAGTTTAAACGAAACGAATTAATCGTTGGTAAATACCATTCTGATAGCTTGTTATGTTCAGTAGCGTCTGGTCGTCATTTCTTATTATAAGGGGCGATCTGGTACATTCTAGTGATGACAAACAGCTACAACGAATATTTCGATTCATCATAATCCTCGTCGGTTTCTTCATCTTTTCCAGTCATCGCGGAAAAGAAAAAGAATGACGTGTGAGTGCGTGTCGAATTACACTCGTACACGCGTGAGAACACAAAACAGGTGAAAAAGCAAAATAAACACATATACAAGCGTCAAATAAACATGCAGTAGCCTAAAAATGATTTTCGCAGAGTGATGTTGTTCAGTCTATGGAAGCGCCCAAATCACCTAATTAAGATTCGCCCTAAATCGATGTTCACAAGGCAACGATCTGTCTACAATAGTGGTTCATTATTGAATGATATACAAAAACTGGTGACAAACGTCAACTTGTGAGGTGTCTGTGGCGTTTACTGCGTCCTTTTGTGTGAAATAAAATGGCTACGATAGTGCAAATTGACAGCCGTTGTTTGTGTCTAAACTGGTTAACGGTTTATCAACATGCAAAAATTGAACTGAGAGCAGACAATATGGAAACTGTTGCACTCAAACAAGGATTATACGTTTGCACCAAAGTGTGAATATCTGCTATCATGATAGCTATGAACTAATTCTAATGATAATTACGATAAATGTTATAAGTATATGTCACTACTTCAGAATAATACACGACAAACTTGCGTTACAACATGAGAGTAAAAATTGTTGGGAATACAATCATCTACTCAATATAAATAGGTTAGTATAAAACAATAAACAAAAGAGTTGAAGGGAAGTGAATACGGACAGAGAATGTGGAACGGAATTCACAGATGATTTATTTTGTTTCTTGAAAATATATACACATATAAGCAAGTATATCAGCAACAAAGAATACACATATGAGCATATGAAAAATAGTTTGTCTTTGTTTATTAGTACAATATTACACGACTAAAATCGAGACGAAATAATCAAGTGTGATGTAGTGTCTTACGTGCAGTAATCGTTCAAGTGTTCATCAAAACTTACTCTTCTTTCATAACGCGTCGTTTTGAGTCGGCAGTCAGGTACCAAAGAAGTGTGATCGTGATTGTTGATTACCTGGTGAGATATCGTAATTGTGGAGCTCGTATCTTTCGATTGTACCGAAGGCAAATCGACACGAATTCGGTTTATTTCCAAATACGCGGCTTTGAGACGATCGGTACTGATGCTATCACTAGTCCTATTCTCATCGATTATATAGTACTTAGGTTCACGCTGAAAGACTTTGAACGGTCTTTCGTATTCCGTCTCCAGGTGTCGTCGAAATGAATCTTGACGTGCAAAAATATGTGTACCATATCGTAGGGCAGGTTGAACGAAAACATCAGTTGATTGCGGCCGAGTGGAGACAGGTTAAACTAATGGCATTGCCTTTGTAAGCCTGCTCCTGTAGATGTCTAGACCCATATTCATTGAACATGATGAAAGATTCACAAATTCTCCTGGAAGCCGAAGTGTCGTTACGTAAACGATTTGAGCTACAGTATATCCAATATCAGCTTTCAATGCATTGCGAATGCCGAGTAAAACAAGTGGATGAGCGTCGGTTCACTGTGAAACGTTTGCAGCTGAGAGTGAAGCTTTCAACTGTGGGTGGAAGCGTCCTACCAGCCCGTTCTCTTGTGGGTTGTAGGCAATCGTTCGGAATCGCATGATTCCTAACAGGGTAGTCACACAACGGAAAAGTCCAGAACCGAACTGATGTCCACGGTCTGTAGTGATAGTTGAACGGCAGTCGAAGTTTGCTACCCACTGCTCGACGAAATTCTTGGCCACTGTTTCAATAGTATTGTCATTGATAGGTACTGCTTGTGCACATCGTGTAAAACGGTCTACACAACTCGAGAGATAAGAGTATCTATTTGAATCTGGTCAGAGTGATATCAAATCCAGATGGACATGGTCGAGACGATCATTGGAAGTTTTAAATGGACCTAAGAGACATTTATTGTGTCCAATTACCTTAGATTTCCAGCAGCTTACACAGGAGCGTGCCCACTTCCTCAAGTCTTCATCCAAACCAGGCCAGCAAAATCCTTCTGCTGCGAGCTTGATGGTTGCACAAACACCTGGATGAGAACTTTTGTGCAACGTGTTGAAAATATTGTGTCCATAGTGTTTCGGCAAGATTGAATGGTCCCTACCTATGAAGTTGCCACATAGTAGGATTTGCTCACCCGTCCCCATCTGTTTAATACGCAGTTTCAGGGTTGTCGAAGATAACTTGTTCTGAAGATCAGTGTGTTCTTTTTTAAGCTGGGCGAGTTTAAGAAGGTCAAACCCATGGAAACTGTTCAAGGAAGTCAACGAGATGATAAAACGTCTGCAACTACATTTTTTGCTCCAGGAATGTGTTGTATATCTGAAGCAAACTGAGAAATATCGTCCACTTGTTAAGACTCTTCAGGGGAGTACTTGTCTGAAGATAAGCTTAAAGAGAAGGTAAGAGGTCTGTTGTCAGTGAAAAGAGTGAATTCTCGGCATTCCATGGAGTGTTGAAAGTGCCGTACAGCACAATACATGGCGAGAGGATCCGTACCGAAAATGCTACACCTCCATTCCGTGTGCAGTAACTGTCTTGAGAAGAATACTAATGGTTGTCAGCTGTGGTTGACACATTGTTTTAAGACTCCTCCGATTGCCGATTCGGATGCGTCTACTGCGATAACAGTGGATACTTTGTCCTGGTGTGCTAGTAATGTTGCAAAAACAGATAGATAAGTATTTCCATCTACTATCCTCCGTTTGCGTGTGTCGATGGGTAAATTATGATGATGTAGCAGGTCTATATCAATGATTGGCATAGAAACACTTGCAACAATGAAGATCCAGTGACTGGGTTTGCGTAAACCTACGTTAAGGTACACATATCGCTTACCATATGTGGCGATTAGTCTCCCACTTGCCTCAATCTGAAAACTGTATCGTGCAGTTGGCTGTTCGAATTTGCTGAGAAGTTTCACAAAGCGTTTTTTGTGTCAGTCAGTGTGTTGCTCAGGAAACTGCAGGGTTTTCAACAATTCCGAGATTTTCCGTACTGATTCTGATGCCAGCACCAATCAGGGTTCTCTGTCTCTCATGATCCGGAGACAGACCGTTTTCGTGAAGAACTCCTTCGAGGAGTTCGTTGTGATCGTCTACGGCCATGCTGAATACAAAAGTCAGATATCAGAGCATGGCACAATTCCCTCACGTCATTTCGTGACGTTTCAGATTTTCTTGAACGGAAGAGTCCTCGATATTAGAGGTTCTGTTGATTTCCAGAATTCGGTCGGCAGATGCAGTCAGATCGTCTACAGAGTTGTTTTGAGATGAGATAATCACCGGCTGCACCTGTTGTGAGGAAGCTTAGACAGAAAACTTACAAAGCCTCGGAAATCAACGTCTCTGAATAGCAAGTAAATAAAAGAGAAACATTTAAAGATTGACGACTTCATATTGTATACGTGCAAATGATGTTCAATATAGATGATATTCAGCTGAGGTGGATACCTGATCCTTCCCGACACGGATTATATCCACACGTCACGGCTTCTCACCAGAATTCAGAGAATTCCCTCTCGAAGCTAGTCACTTGTGAGCAGATGGTTGCATTTAGCCATGAACACCGTTAGATGCCATCCCAATAATCTAGAGGTTGATGTCGACACACGAGACCGATAGTTCTGGGTTCGAACACTGTTATGACTTGACCTTGGATCGTTTTTTACCCCGTCGCCACTTTGTTAGGACCTTGATCTGTCTACTCTAGATTAAGACCTTGACGCAATAGGCTGACCGGTTTAACCTTGAGGCTAGTACGCGTGAGTTCGAGGTGGGGTAGAGAGAAGAAAACTATTCTAGCACCTGATTGGCTGGCAAGCACGCGAATGAGAGAAGACAAGACAGTTGGAACACTATTGGCTGTATTGCGATATCCTGATTTCCTGTGAAATCTCTAAATTCAGATTAGTGCAAAAAGGTACATGAATAAATAGGTGATTTACCCGACCACAACATACAATAATTTAGGAAAATACAATTATGCCCGAAACTGGGAATTAGAGTAGAAGATAAGATGCAAAATATTATGTTTAAACTACAATAGCTTCAGAACAAAAAGTAGTATGTCAATGAATGTTACATAGAACGAAAGCTCATGTTCTGTAGGATAAAATAGGGACAAAAATAAATGTCAGTGTTCTACAAGGTTTGAATGAAATGAAATAACGTCCCGAAAAATAGCTTTCGTAGTTGTCTGGGCTTCTTATTTCCCTCTTCACAACAAACACACTGTGTGTGATCGTGGATCCGCACTGCTGAGTAGTACCACAGCAGGATGAATCGGTCTTCCACAGCCTTCAGTTTTTCACTGATAGACTAAAATCGATCCGTTCAGAATCCAACCGTCTTACGAAGTTTATTCATGGCATCATTATTATAATAAAATAAGCCAATACGAAATTGGTTTTAATGTAAAATCAGACAAAATGGAGCTCACTAGTTTTATAATAAATACAGTCTAAACGAGGCAGCATTGAGGATTTCAGATAGACAACATAAAGCCTAATCAGTTCTCCGATAGAATGTATGTTATCTCGAATAATCTCAAATCATGTACAAATCAAAGCTGTAGTTGAAGTCGAGATCACTTCAAACAAGCAACGAATATATCACTGGTAATACAGAACATACACGACACAAACGATCCGAACTCAAACACCTCTGAAGATGTGATCAACGACAAGACAGAAAACAAGAAAACGACTGTCAACAAAGACACATCGACGCATTCTGTTACACTTAACAGATCGAAAACAGAAAAACAACAAGTATGGTGGATGCAACACGAATAGTCAATTGTGAAAATGTAAATCACTAGTTGTCGATACAAAGAATCCATGGATGTGTTCGCATCACCACATTCCAAATTCAACCCTATCGTCTACAATATCGAACCAATCAACTCCACAACACCTATGATCCTTCATCATGTTCAGACACGGTGACACATTATTCACATATAACTAACTTCCTGTGAATCTGAGTGTTTCTGATAATCACTTCACAGATGATCATAGTAATAATACTAATAATGATAACAACAATAATTATTATGATTATGATTATTTTGGTCGCATCGATATATTTCTACAAATGTCGATGCATTGACAAGTGTTGTTAGATGAACAAAAAACTGATCAACAATGAATATCATCTGTAAGATATAAAAAGTCGAACAGATCTCAACTGTCTAATCATAACCCTTTATTCCGCACTAGATCGTGTTGAACATCAACTGTATTGCACAGTTCAATCAATATGTCATATGAAGAGATGATCGGTGTTTTTTTTCCAATGGACATCTGCAACTGGCACTAATGTCAACGTCCATGTGACAGACAACAACAACATGAACAAACCACATTGAGTGTTCGTTCATGTTGAGTTTCAGTGATAATGCTACAACTGAAATGAGCATATAATCGGTGATTTGTATGTTCAGTATTCCACCACAATCAGATACCATCAAGCATAGTTAATATTCAGGCATGCATACAAAGTGTTCCAGTATTATTGAGGAACAATTACAATGACAATATGAGTTCAGTAGTAATGCGAACTATCGATATCTAATCGACTATCGGAATTCAATATTACAATTCAATCTGACATTCAGTGTATATTGATTGATCAGTCTTAAACAGAATCAAGTGAGTCGCATTGTGCACAACTGTTTAGTGTCTCTTGAAACCGCACAGAATTGACTAACTTCCTCAACGACACCCTGTTTGATTTATTAGATGATGATAATGATGATGATAATAAAAGTGGTCGTAAAATGCTCGACTACAAATTCAGTTGTGAAATTTCTACTCAATAACAAAATCACCAATACAGATACGGACATTACGGCAGAAAACTAATGCGCGTTTCGTTCGATTTGTGACGATGTTCTCAATCACGATCAGATAGATAATGTCATATAACATAATCACATCTATTAACCCTACTGTTCTCACAACAACAACAAGTGCCAAGTGTTTTACGATGATGATGATGATGATGATGATGATGTTTATTTCTGTAATCTACTCCGTTTGCTATCACTGACTGACTGTCACATGAACCGAACCGTCTTCATACCTTACCTACTCTCTCTCTCTCTCTCTCTCTCTCTCTCTCTCTCTCTCTGAACGTGCGTACATCCATGCATCGTGATCAAGCAGTATCCTGATGATAAACAGCAAGTAAATAACTGCCCGTTCTACTAACACTTCACTGACCAACACATACGAACACACACGCAAATTACACTGTACCACACATCCCAACTTATAGAAAACGAACGGAATGTTGTAGTAATTGATGAGGTTGTTTATTTACCGGAAATGTCTTAACACAATTGCGTGTAGATTTGTCGATAGATTATGTACATAGATGTATGAATGATATGAGTTGGTCGGAGAATTGTTCAAACATTGTTGAAATATTGTTCAAATATTGGAGCGTACAAAATCCATCCATCTAGCCACACTGGCATACTCGACAATGATATCGGGGAGGGTTGAAATTGTGACACCTTGTGATACGACACCGAGTACTGGACCTTGAGGGGATGGAAGGAGAGGTCCACCACTGTCACCTGGAGCGGGTAACTGTCCCATATTCTGACCTGCTTTCACACAAATAGGATTCCCACCGGTCGGATGTTTGCATTCGATTACAGACGCTCGACCTGTGTCAAACAAACAACATAACAAAACACAATAGAACAGACAAATGAATTTTCAAAATATCAACTGGCACAAATTATCTAAACTCAAACTATCCACACAACAAATAGTTCACACGCAATCTCACTCACATGTGCAATCTCATATGTGCACCATATTCGCCAATCAACTCACTGTCCATCTCACCACTCTCCCGACATGTACATGAAACTGGTTGACCATCTACTTCATGTACAACAACACTCATCCATCGTTAGCACAGAAATGGATCTTCACTCATCCAATCCTATCTCATCCAACTCCATCACACCTCCCCAATGACCGAGATGGAAATGGATTCACTCTGCCAGTGAACTCTCACAGATTGATTCGAATATAGTTATTGAGGCTCTGACCAACACAACAACTGGATCAGACAGAAAGACAGACAGACAGACAAACAGACAGACAGGATGAGTCATATTGTTTGTTCACCACCACCAAAATGAACAACCCACTCACTCACCTTTCTTTAAAATTCCACCATTTTTACGTTGTGGATCACGGTCGTTATCATCCCTTCCATAACCAACAATGAAAACCGGAGTTCCAGGTGTCGGTATATCCGTTGGCTGTGGCAGACTGAGCACCTTGATTCCAGTCCGTACGTTGACCAATTGAGCGAGCATTATAACTGCAATGTCGGCTCCACTGATTGCATATTGGGCTGGTTCCCCCTGTCGTTTCGACGTACAAGAGGGCATGTAATCTGGTGCGACCTTCACTCCTGACGGTTTGTAATGGATTCCTTTTGGGTCTCCGATCCTCAGTGTGAGAAATGAAACCTGAAATAGACAAAGTATATCGACATTAGATCTATGCAAATCAACTTCACACACCCACACACTTTCTGTGTGAAATTACCCAATTACGTTGAGCGAAAATGTGTTTCAGTGCAATTTCTTACCCGAGAGACTGGCAGCGGTGAGCAAACACAATGACCAGCTGTGAGTACTGCCCTTGTTGACACTAGTGAGCCAGTACACATCATTTTTCCTGTCGTTAAAAGTGCGATGAATGGGAATTCAGCGCGTTGTTGCACAGGCTCACCACTACGTATCAACCAGGTTGACACACGTTCAAATGTTAGACAGCAGATGAACAGTGTCACCACCAGAAACGTCCATCGGTTCAACATGACTATGTAATCACTGCAATCGACCACCTACCTACAATCTTGCAACACATTCACCTATTTATATGCACCAATATTGCGTGACCGATCAGTACATATGCGTCATTTTGAATATGTGTCCGTTTATTATTATGCGAAAACCAACTTGCACTCCACTTCATTCAGACATGCATTGTTTTGACGGTTTCACTTTGTAGTGATAACACGCCCCAATTATTAACCGGAAGGTGCACGATTCTCGTGTATTGTTGTGGTATATTTTGCTGTATAACAATCTTGCTCAACTGTTCTCGAGAGTATGTTATCAAAGAAGGAAACCACTCCTCATCAATCGATGAACCAATGTTCGGTGGATTTTCACTCCCAACATTTCCTTAACATAACACCTTGGACTTGTCAGCCTACATAATACTCGTTGTGAACAATCACTTTATCCAAATTCGAAGATCAACATCGTTTCACTTTCCAAATGGTGACTATTTTCAAATCACACTCAGACGTTCGTTCAATCACTGTTTCCTCCCCCCCCCTACAAAACTCACTTGCGAATCACATCTGATACCATACATGGCAAACATGATGATAGTTAACGAGGCTTTCTCTCTCCCTCTCACAATTTACATGCTACAGTGGAACCTGTGCAAGTGATAACTGAAGAGCAAGCAAGGCAATTTACTCACTCACTCACTCACTCACTCACTCACTCAGTGAATTGTCTTCATGTCAGAGTTTATCTGAATTACGTTTCTTCTCGTCTAATATGTTGACTTTATCTCATTGACTAACACTGTCTGTAAGATCCATTTTGAATGTGTTGTGTGTTGGTGAAAATCCCTCCATGTAAATACTTACACTTTGTTCCTATTGGTTCTTTTAGTTGTACATTGTTAACTTTTTGACTACATTTGAATTGTTAATATTTGTATTTTATTATAGTTTCGTTTTTACTACACCTTCACCAATTCCCCATGTTTCTTCCCGAACTGCACTTATGTTGTTTTACTTTATACTAAGTCTGGGCGGCAGCCATTTTAGTTTATCCCTGCTTTTGATTGCTTGACCTGTGTTGACTGGAATTGTGCATTTTGGTTGTGAATTGAAGCACTCTTCCAAATTGAAAACACTCTGTGTTATAGAGCGACCAATCATTACCTTTTGAACGAATCTGTACGTGATCTATCCAGACAGGATAGAATAACATTTATTTGTGGTGATTGATTTAATTGATTGAACAATCATTGGTTGAATAGCCGGGTGATAATATTTGTTTAGAACCGCTAGTTACCCGATTACTTGTTCTGATTTTGACGGGAAAGGGCGCGTGTCTAAAAATCCCCGGTCGGCTATTCTTCAACATCCAAACCGTAGTTTGGATCCTACAGTTCTAAACAAATATTACTTGGCCGAAATCCTTTGGTAATCGTTCACGGATTTTCTGGAAATAATTGGTCGTGTCGCTTATAATGCCAGTTAATCGTCGAATGAGATCAGGCTCAAAGTTCGTCGATGTTAACGAAGAATCCCCTATTGTCAAGCAAGTGTCTTTTGACGTCCTTAAGGGTCATGGTTCAGACTTAAATAGGGTTAATTATCAGGGCAGTGATTCTAGTCTTAATTTGATATCAGATGATGTAAAAAATCTTAGTTTAAAGGAGGAGCAAAGACCTGAATTACTAGGAAAGAGCGTGTTGCCTATAGTCCATGTTGTTGGCCCAGAGCTACCAAAGGTTGAACTGAGTTATTTCGATGGAGAGCCAAGAGGTTATTGGAAATTTATAAGGCAATTTGAGACGTATGTAGCGTCAAGAGTCACGGATGATAGCCAGCGCTTACTCTATTTGATACACTACTGTAAGGGCAAGGCTAAAACAGCTATCGAAGGTTGCGTCATGATGGAGGCATCCTCTGGCTATAAAAGAGCAAGGGAGATTTTAAAACGTTTTTTCGGACAGCCTCACGTAATTGCTCGAGAAACACTAGAGGACTTATTCAGTGCTGTGAATTTTGAGTATATTGACGGGGACCAACTATTAAACTTGGTTATTAAAATGGAAAACTGTGCCATGGTCTTGGAGCAGATGAATTATACTTCTGATCTAAATTCCTTAGTTACCTTGGAAAGAATAGTGAGACTCTTGCCTCAACCTATGCAAGCCCAGTGGGCGGACTGGGTGGATAAATTGACTGAAGATAACAGGGAACCGACCTTCGACGAGCTCACTCAGTTTATCGCATCGCGTGCGAGAGTGGCTTGTAGTAGATTTGGACGGTTAGCAAACCGTTCTAGAAAAGGACATAACGTAAAGACGAACTGTCACGTGCAATCAGAGCAAGGGAATAGTTCGACAATGAAAACTAAATGCAGTATGTGTTCCTACGACCATGCCATTGATAAATGTCCACAGTTCTTAGCGCTTACAGTTCAAGACCGATGGTCTCACGCTAAAGGCAAGGGTATCTGTTTCGTCTGTCTTAGACAAGGACATAAGGTTAATGAATGTAAGATGACAAGGCTCTGTAAGGTTGACAGTTGCGAGAGGAGACATCACGCTCTGCTGCACACTGACTCGACAAGCAACGTCGTAAATGATAAGCCATCATGCCCGGAATATAGGAAAAGAGTTGTTAATCATACCAGTAAGATACAGACATTAGAGAACGAAATACGTAAGCCTTATGACGTAGAGTTTTCAGATGCTTATTCAAGTGATAAATCATTATCAGTAGACGACAAGGTGGCTATAAAGATTGTGGAAGGTGGCACGCGCTTCGGCAACGGTCATTTTGTAGTTTCTATACCTTGGAAAAAGAATCCAGATATGAAAGTGGATAATTATGAAGTAGCAAACCGTAGATTACAAAGTTTGAAGGGTATGTTGTCGAAGGATGTCAGTCTGCACATCAAGTATATCAAAAGTACTGAAAGTGATTTTACTAAGACTTATGCAGAGAGGGTCTTTGAAATATATCTGCAGTCTTATTATCGCCCTCGATGGTATTTACCTCATCGTGCAGTATTAAACATGAAAAAACCAGATTTTAGAGTGGTCCTTGATTGTGCCGCCCAGTTTGCAGGGGTTCCCCCAAATGATATGATTTATCAAGAACCCGATACCACTGCTGAGTTAAGGTGTATATTAATAAGTTTTCGCAAGGAGGCAGTTGCAATCCCAGTAGATGATGAAGAAATGTTCATGCAAGTGAAGGTCCCTGAGTCTGATCGAGGAGCTTTAAGATTTCTGTGTTGGCAAGAGGGAGACATGTCGAGGGAATCATCCGAGTTTCAAATGACATCCCATCCATTTGATGCCACATCATCGCCATTTTGCGCCAACCTTGCCCTGAATAAGACGGCCCAAATATTCTCTGACGGTTATGATGGTTATGTTGTAGATGATGTCAAGAATAATTTCTATGTTGATGATTGCTTGATATCCATTCCCACTTGTGATCAAGCAAAGAGTTTCGTTAAGCATATAAGTGAATTATTATGTAGAGGAAGTATACAAAAAATGACCGATCTTGAATCTTGGTTCAAATGTCCTATTTTATTGCATGGCGAATTCTATATAACAATCACTGACTGTACGGAACCTACTCTTGACGATATTGAGTTTAGAAAAACTGCTGTGGTTAACTTGAGTAGTGTAAAGTACAACAAGACACCTGTTCTCTCTTATAATTCCGAGTGGTTGAAATTAGTCAGAGCTGTAACCTGGTTTAGAAGGTTCATCGAATTCCTGATGGTACTTCGTTTACCGAGTTGTGAAGGATCCGTTCATCTAGGTTGTTTAAAGGTCAAAGAGCTTGAGATTGTCAAGCGTAAGATTTTATTGATGGTTCAGAGAGTACTGTATGGAGAATTACTTAGTGAATTTAAGAACAGCAGTAAAGTAGTAAGCCATGATGATCTGAAAGGTTTATCGTTGATAATGCTTGATGGGTTACTCTGCAGTGGAGGTCGACTAAGATACTCAGATTTCCCAAATGCTTTTAAACATCCAGTAATTTTACCCAGTCGACACTTAGTGACGGAAATGATAGTTAGACATTGTCATAAAGAACAAGGACACATAGGAAGATCATTAGAAAAAGGGTATGGATATGTGTTTACTTGTTTGCAAACATGGGCAGTACATATTGAAATGATGTGTAATTTGATTACTGATTCATTTTTAATGGCTCTATTACGTTTTATTGGAAGAAGAAGGAAACCTCCAGAGATTTACAGTGACAGTGCGTCAAGCTTCGTGGGGACAGTTTCTGAGTTAAGCAAGTTTGTGCAGCAGTCGAATCAGAAGATAAACATTGAATTGTCAGTGAGGCCCTCATCCAACAGCATGGGTGGAGTTTGGGGAGGGGTGATTAGGTCTATATCACGACTGTTATTGTTGATCACCAGAGAACAGGTGAAGCAGGTCTCCTTGAAGCTTTGGATTGATCTTTGTTGTTATTAATGTAGTTAGGTCGAGTAGGCGTACTGTTGTAAGTCCTACTCGTTCCTATGGTGTGACATGTTCTATAATGAACCATGACCGTAGGCGTCAAGGTAGCTTGTGTGGTATGGAGGGATTTTGGGGGCCGGTGTAAGATCCATTTTGAATGTGTTGTGTGTTGGTGAAAATCCCTCCATGTAAATACTTACACTTTGTTCCTATTGGTTCTTTTAGTTGTACATTGTTAACTTTTTGACTACATTTGAATTGTTAATATTTGTATTTTATTATAGTTTCGTTTTTACTACACCTTCACCAATTCCCCATGTTTCTTCCCGAACTGCACTTATGTTGTTTTACTTTATACTAAGTCTGGGCGGCAGCCATTTTAGTTTATCCCTGCTTTTGATTGCTTGACCTGTGTTGACTGGAATTGTGCATTTTGGTTGTGAATTGAAGCACTCTTCCAAATTGAAAACACTCTGTGTTATAGAGCGACCAATTATTACCTTTTGAACGAATCTGTACGTGATCTATCCAGACAGGATAGAATAACATTTATTTGTGGTGATTGATTTAATTGATTGAACAATCATTGGTTGAATAGCCGGGTGATAATATTTGTTTAGAACCGCTAGTTACCCGATTACTTGTTCTGATTTTGACGGGAAAGGGCGCGCGTCTAAAAATCCCCGGTCGGCTATTCTTCAACATCCAAACCGTAGTTTGGATCCTACACTGTCTGGAATTACTTGATTGTATGAAATGAACATTGAAACTTATCTGAAAATATTGCATGAATGTACTAATGGGAATTATACAGAATAAACTATAGCAATGTCATACGGAATGCAGTATCTTCCATTGTTATAATATTTCGGGGTATATTCTACACTGACTTGCCCAGTAAACCTTGTCTTACCAATAGATAGAAGTGCGTGTTTCGTACACAGTGGTCTCACCTCACAATGATAATTGCATACATAAGTCGAATGATCATCTTGAATATTGTGAAACACACTAGCCATATACTAGATAAGCAAATCATATTGGTTACGCATAAGATTATATAGCTCTTCAGTGATCTCATTCGTGAGGTTAGTATATAACACACCATTACGTAATAATTGATTCATTTTCTCAAATAATATCAATGTGTCCACAATGTGTATGTTTGTGCACTTAACTCAGTCGGAGACTTTATTTCACTTACAATGGAATTGATGTCTTTTACCAACACGTGAATCTAAAGATTTCACATGAATTGGGAGTTTCACAACGCCCTAACCAGTAACAACTTTCATGATCAAAACGTGTCAACCTAGTGGAATCAGAAGTCAGAAGCGAACAGGTTCGAAGATATATCGGTGTATCGGAATATCGATGTATCAAGAAGTGATTAATGTAAGCTGGTTAGTGGTTGTAGGAGATGTGAATCACGGCGTGCCCACTCGTGATGTGGTGCGGATGCGTGACCGAACGCCTTCTGATAGATGAATCAATTGAAACTAATTCGGTCAGTATCAAATGTCGAAGACGTACAGATCTTCTGATTTTGGGGAGTTTCTTACCATTACAGATCACTTCCACAGCCATCGGAGTGGTGATGACCCTATGATGTGACCAGTCAGAAGTTTAAACGAAACGAATTAATCGTTGGTAAATACCATTCTGATAGCTTGTTATGTTCAGTAGCGTCTGGTCGTCATTTCTTATTATAAGGGGCGATCTGGTACATTCTAGTGATGACAAACAGCTACAACGAATATTTCGATTCATCATAATCCTCGTCGGTTTCTTCATCTTTTCCAGTCATCGCGGAAAAGAAAAAGAATGACGTGTGAGTGCGTGTCGAATTACACTCGTACACGCGTGAGAACACAAAACAGGTGAAAAAGCAAAATAAACACATATACAAGCGTCAAATAAACATGCAGTAGCCTAAAAATGATTTTCGCAGAGTGATGTTGTTCAGTCTATGGAAGCGCCCAAATCACCTAATTAAGATTCGCCCTAAATCGATGTTCACAAGGCAACGATCTGTCTACAATAGTGGTTCATTATTGAATGATATACAAAAACTGGTGACAAACGTCAACTTGTGAGGTGTCTGTGGCGTTTACTGCGTCCTTTTGTGTGAAATAAAATGGCTACGATAGTGCAAATTGACAGCCGTTGTTTGTGTCTAAACTGGTTAATGGTTTATCAACATGCAAAAATTGAACTGAGAGCAGACAATATGGAAACTGTTGCACTCAAACAAGGATTATACGTTTGCACCAAAGTGTGAATATCTGCTATCATGATAGCTATGAACTAATTCTAATGATAATTACGATAAATGTTATAAGTATATGTCACTACTTCAGAATAATACACGACAAACTTGCGTTACAACATGAGAGTAAAAATTGTTGGGAATACAATCATCTACTCAATATAAATAGGTTAGTATAAAACAATAAACAAAAGAGTTGAAGGGAAGTGAATACGGACAGAGAATGTGGAACGGAATTCACAGATGATTTATTTTGTTTCTTGAAAATATATACACATATAAGCAAGTATATCAGCAACAAAGAATACACATATGAGCATATGAAAAATAGTTTGTCTTTGTTTATTAGTACAATATTACACGACTAAAATCGAGACGAAATAATCAAGTGTGATGTAGTGTCTTACGTGCAGTAATCGTTCAAGTGTTCATCAAAACTTACTCTTCTTTCATAACGCGTCGTTTTGAGTCGGCAGTCAGGTACCAAAGAAGTGTGATCGTGATTGTTGATTACCTGGTGAGATATCGTAATTGTGGAGCTCGTATCTTTCGATTGTACCGAAGGCAAATCGACACGAATTCGGTTTATTTCCAAATACGCGGCTTTGAGACGATCGGTACTGATGCTATCACTAGTCCTATTCTCATCGATTATATAGTACTTAGGTTCACGCTGAAAGACTTTGAACGGTCTTTCGTATTCCGTCTCCAGGTGTCGTCGAAATGAATCTTGACGTGCAAAAATATGTGTACCATATCGTAGGGCAGGTTGAACGAAAACATCAGTTGATTGCGGCCGAGTGGAGACAGGTTAAACTAATGGCATTGCCTTTGTAAGCCTGCTCCTGTAGATGTCTAGACCCATATTCATTGAACATGATGAAAGATTCACAAATTCTCCTGGAAGCCGAAGTGTCGTTACGTAAACGATTTGAGCTACAGTATATCCAATATCAGCTTTCAATGCATTGCGAATGCCGAGTAAAACAAGTGGATGAGCGTCGGTTCACTGTGAAACGTTTGCAGCTGAGAGTGAAGCTTTCAACTGTGGGTGGAAGCGTCCTACCAGCCCGTTCTCTTGTGGGTTGTAGGCAATCGTTCGGAATCGCATGATTCCTAACAGGGTAGTCACACAACGGAAAAGTCCAGAACCGAACTGATGTCCACGGTCTGTAGTGATAGTTGAACGGCAGTCGAAGTTTGCTACCCACTGCTCGACGAAATTCTTGGCCACTGTTTCAATAGTATTGTCATTGATAGGTACTGCTTGTGCACATCGTGTAAAACGGTCTACACAACTCGAGAGATAAGAGTATCTATTTGAATCTGGTCAGAGTGATATCAAATCCAGATGGACATGGTCGAGACGATCATTGGAAGTTTTAAATGGACCTAAGAGACATTTATTGTGTCCAATTACCTTAGATTTCCAGCAGCTTACACAGGAGCGTGCCCACTCCCTCAAGTCTTCATCCAAACCAGGCCAGCAAAATCCTTCTGCTGCGAGCTTGATGGTTGCACAAACACCTGGATGAGAACTTTTGTGCAACGTGTTGAAAATATTGTGTCCATAGTGTTTCGGCAAGATTGAATGGTCCCTACCTATGAAGTTGCCACATAGTAGGATTTGCTCACCCGTCCCCATCTGTTTAATACGCAGTTTCAGGGTTGTCGAAGATAACTTGTTCTGAAGATCAGTGTGTTCTTTTTTAAGCTGGGCGAGTTTAAGAAGGTCAAACCCATGGAAACTGTTCAAGGAAGTCAACGAGATGATAAAACGTCTGCAACTACATTTTTTGCTCCAGGAATGTGTTGTATATCTGAAGCAAACTGAGAAATATCGTCCACTTGTTAAGACTCTTCAGGGGAGTACTTGTCTGAAGATAAGCTTAAAGAGAAGGTAAGAGGTCTGTTGTCAGTGAAAAGAGTGAATTCTCGGCATTCCATGGAGTGTTGAAAGTGCCGTACAGCACAATACATGGCGAGAGGATCCGTACCGAAAATGCTACACCTCCATTCCGTGTGCAGTAACTGTCTTGAGAAGAATACTAATGGTTGTCAGCTGTGGTTGACACATTGTTTTAAGACTCCTCCGATTGCCGATTCGGATGCGTCTACTGCGATAACAGTGGATACTTTGTCCTGGTGTGCTAGTAATGTTGCAAAAACAGATAGATAAGTATTTCCATCTACTATCCTCCGTTTGCGTGTGTCGATGGGTAAATTATGATGATGTAGCAGGTCTATATCAATGATTGGCATAGAAACACTTGCAACAATGAAGATCCAGTGACTGGGTTTGCGTAAACCTACGTTAAGGTACACATATCGCTTACCATATGTGGCGATTAGTCTCCCACTTGCCTCAATCTGAAAACTGTATCGTGCAGTTGGCTGTTCGAATTTGCTGAGAAGTTTCACAAAGCGTTTTTTGTGTCAGTCAGTGTGTTGCTCAGGAAACTGCAGGGTTTTCAACAATTCCGAGATTTTCCGTACTGATTCTGATGCCAGCACCAATCAGGGTTCTCTGTCTCTCATGATCCGGAGACAGACCGTTTTCGTGAAGAACTCCTTCGAGGAGTTCGTTGTGATCGTCTACGGCCATGCTGAATACAAAAGTCAGATATCAGAGCATGGCACAATTCCCTCACGTCATTTCGTGACGTTTCAGATTTTCTTGAACGGAAGAGTCCTCGATATTAGAGGTTCTGTTGATTTCCAGAATTCGGTCGGCAGATGCAGTCAGATCGTCTACAGAGTTGTTTTGAGATGAGATAATCACCGGCTGCACCTGTTGTGAGGAAGCTTAGACAGAAAACTTACAAAGCCTCGGAAATCAACGTCTCTGAATAGCAAGTAAATAAAAGAGAAACATTTAAAGATTGACGACTTCATATTGTATACGTGCAAATGATGTTCAATATAGATGATATTCAGCTGAGGTGGATACCTGATCCTTCCCGACACGGATTATATCCACACGTCACGGCTTCTCACCAGAATTCAGAGAATTCCCTCTCGAAGCTAGTCACTTGTGAGCAGATGGTTGCATTTAGCCATGAACACCGTTAGATGCCATCCCAATAATCTAGAGGTTGATGTCGACACACGAGACCGATAGTTCTGGGTTCGAACACTGTTATGACTTGACCTTGGATCGTTTTTTACCCCGTCGCCACTTTGTTAGGACCTTGATCTGTCTACTCTAGATTAAGACCTTGACGCAATAGGCTGACCGGTTTAACCTTGAGGCTAGTACGCGTGAGTTCGAGGTGGGGTAGAGAGAAGAAAACTATTCTAGCACCTGATTGGCTGGCAAGCACGCGAATGAGAGAAGACAAGACAGTTGGAACACTATTGGCTGTATTGCGATATCCTGATTTCCTGTGAAATCTCTAAATTCAGATTAGTGCAAAAAGGTACATGAATAAATAGGTGATTTACCCGACCACAACATACAATAATTTAGGAAAATACAATTATGCCCGAAACTGGGAATTAGAGTAGAAGATAAGATGCAAAATATTATGTTTAAACTACAATAGCTTCAGAACAAAAAGTAGTATGTCAATGAATGTTACATAGAACGAAAGCTCATGTTCTGTAGGATAAAATAGGGACAAAAATAAATGTCAGTGTTCTACAAGGTTTGAATGAAATGAAATAACGTCCCGAAAAATAGCTTTCGTAGTTGTCTGGGCTTCTTATTTCCCTCTTCACAACAAACACACTGTGTGTGATCGTGGATCCGCACTGCTGAGTAGTACCACAGCAGGATGAATCGGTCTTCCACAGCCTTCAGTTTTTCACTGATAGACTAAAATCGATCCGTTCAGAATCCAACCGTCTTACGAAGTTTATTCATGGCATCATTATTATAATAAAATAAGCCAATACGAAATTGGTTTTAATGTAAAATCAGACAAAATGGAGCTCACTAGTTTTATAATAAATACAGTCTAAACGAGGCAGCATTGAGGATTTCAGATAGACAACATAAAGCCTAATCAGTTCTCCGATAGAATGTATGTTATCTCGAATAATCTCAAATCATGTACAAATCAAAGCTGTAGTTGAAGTCGAGATCACTTCAAACAAGCAACGAATATATCACTGGTAATACAGAACATACACGACACAAACGATCCGAACTCAAACACCTCTGAAGATGTGATCAACGACAAGACAGAAAACAAGAAAACGACTGTCAACAAAGACACATCGACGCATTCTGTTACACTTAACAGATCGAAAACAGAAAAACAACAAGTATGGTGGATGCAACACGAATAGTCAATTGTGAAAATGTAAATCACTAGTTGTCGATACAAAGAATCCATGGATGTGTTCGCATCACCACATTCCAAATTCAACCCTATCGTCTACAATATCGAACCAATCAACTCCACAACACCTATGATCCTTCATCATGTTCAGACACGGTGACACATTATTCACATATAACTAACTTCCTGCGAATCTGAGTGTTTCTCATAATCACTTCACAGATAATCATAGTAATAATAACAATAATAATAATAACAACAATAATTATTATGATTATGATTATTTTGGTCGCATCGATATATTTCTACAAATGTCGATGCATTGACAAGTGTTGTTAGATGAACAAAAAACTGATCAACAATGAATATCATCTGTAAGATATAAAAAGTCGAACAGATCTCAACTGTCTAATCATAACCCTTTATTCCGCACTAGATCGTGTTGAACATCAACTGTATTGCACAGTTCAATCAATATGTCATGTGAAGAGATGATCGGTGTTTTTTTCCAATGGACATCTGCAACTGGCACTAATGTCAACGTCCATGTGACAGACAACAACAACATGAACAAACCACATTGAGTGTTCGTTCATGTTGAGTTTCAGTGATAATGCTACAACTGAAATGAGCATATAATCGGTGATTTGTATGTTCAGTATTCCACCACAATCAGATACCATCAAGCATAGTTAATATTCAGGCATGCATACAAAGTGTTCCAGTATTATTGAGGAACAATTACAATGACAATATGAGTTCAGTAGTAATGCGAACTATCGATATCTAATCGACTATCGGAATTCAATATTACAATTCAATCTGACATTCAGTGTATATTGATTGATCAGTCTTAAACAGAATCAAGTGAGTCGCATTGTGCACAACTGTTTAGTGTCTCTTGAAACCGCACAGAATTGACTAACTTCCTCAACGACACCCTGTTTGATTTATTAGATGATGATAATGATGATGATAATAAAAGTGGTCGTAAAATGCTCGACTACAAATTCAGTTGTGAAATTTCTACTCAATAACAAAATCACCAATACAGATACGGACATTACGGCAGAAAACTAATGCGCGTTTCGTTCGATTTGTGACGATGTTCTCAATCACGATCAGATGGATAATGTCATATAACATAATCACATCTATTAACCCTACTGTTCTCACAACAACAACAAGTGCCAAGTGTTTTACGATGATGATGATGATGATGATGATGATGTTTATTTCTGTAATCTACTCCGTTTGCTATCACTGACTGACTGTCACATGAACCGAACCGTCTTCATACCTTACCTACTCTCTCTCTCTCTCTCTCTCTCTCTCTCTGAACGTGCGTACATCCATGCATCGTGATCAAGCAGTATCCTGATGATAAACAGCAAGTAAATAACTGCCCGTTCTATTAACACTTCACTGACCAACACATACGAACACACACGCAAATTACACTGTACCACACATCCCAACTTATAGAAAACGAACGGAATGTTGTAGTAATTGATGAGGTTGTTTATTTACCGGAAATGTCTTAACACAATTGCGTGTAGATTTGTCGATAGATTATGTACATAGATGTATGAATGATATGAGTTGGTCGGAGAATTGTTCAAACATTGTTGAAATATTGTTCAAATATTGGAGCGTACAAAATCCATCCATCTAGCCACACTGGCATACTCGACAATGATATCGGGGAGGGTTGAAATTGTGACACCTTGTGATACGACACCGAGTACTGGACCTTGAGGGGATGGAAGGAGAGGTCCACCACTGTCACCTGGAGCGGGTAACTGTCCCATATTCTGACCTGCTTTCACACAAATAGGATTCCCACCGGTCGGATGTTTGCATTCGATTACAGACGCTCGACCTGTGTCAAACAAACAACATAACAAAACACAATAGAACAGACAAATGAATTTTCAAAATATCAACTGGCACAAATTATCTAAACTCAAACTATCCACACAACAAATAGTTCACACGCAATCTCACTCACATGTGCAATCTCATATGTGCACCATATTCGCCAATCAACTCACTGTCCATCTCACCACTCTCCCGACATGTACATGAAACTGGTTGACCATCTACTTCATGTACAACAACACTCATCCATCGTTAGCACAGAAATGGATCTTCACTCATCCAATCCTATCTCATCCAACTCCATCACACCTCCCCAATGACCGAGATGGAAATGGATTCACTCTGCCAGTGAACTCTCACAGATTGATTCGAATATAGTTATTGAGGCTCTGACCAACACAACAACTGGATCAGACAGAAAGACAGACAGACAGACAAACAGACAGACAGGATGAGTCATATTGTTTGTTCACCACCACCAAAATGAACAACCCACTCACTCACCTTTCTTTAAAATTCCACCATTTTTACGTTGTGGATCACGGTCGTTATCATCCCTTCCATAACCAACAATGAAAACCGGAGTTCCAGGTGTCGGTATATCCGTTGGCTGTGGCAGACTGAGCACCTTGATTCCAGTCCGTACGTTGACCAATTGAGCGAGCATTATAACTGCAATGTCGGCTCCACTGATTGCATATTGGGCTGGTTCCCCCTGTCGTTTCGACGTACAAGAGGGCATGTAATCTGGTGCGACCTTCACTCCTGACGGTTTGTAATGGATTCCTTTTGGGTCTCCGATCCTCAGTGTGAGAAATGAAACCTGAAATAGACAAAGTATATCGACATTAGATCTATGCAAATCAACTTCACACACCCACACACTTTCTGTGTGAAATTACCCAATTACGTTGAGCGAAAATGTGTTTCAGTGCAATTTCTTACCCGAGAGACTGGCAGCGGTGAGCAAACACAATGACCAGCTGTGAGTACTGCCCTTGTTGACACTAGTGAGCCAGTACACATCATTTTTCCTGTCGTTAAAAGTGCGATGAATGGGAATTCAGCGCGTTGTTGCACAGGCTCACCACTACGTATCAACCAGGTTGACACACGTTCAAATGTTAGACAGCAGATGAACAGTGTCACCACCAGAAACGTCCATCGGTTCAACATGACTATGTAATCACTGCAATCGACCACCTACCTACAATCTTGCAACACATTCACCTATTTATATGCACCAATATTGCGTGACCGATCAGTACATATGCGTCATTTTGAATATGTGTCCGTTTATTATTATGCGAAAACCAACTTGCACTCCACTTCATTCAGACATGCATTGTTTTGACGGTTTCACTTTGTAGTGATAACACGCCCCAATTATTAACCGGAAGGTGCACGATTCTCGTGTATTGTTGTGGTATATTTTGCTGTATAACAATCTTGCTCAACTGTTCTCGAGAGTATGTTATCAAAGAAGGAAACCACTCCTCACCAATCGATGCACCAATGTTCGGTGGATTTTCACTCCCAACATTTCCTTAACATAACACCTTGGACTTGTCAGCCTACATAATACTCGTTGTGAACAATCACTTTATCCAAATTCGAAGATCAACATCGTTTCACTTTCCAAATGGTGACTATTTTCAAATCACACTCAGACGTTCGTTCAATCACTGTTTCCTCCCCCCCCCTACAAAACTCACTTGCGAATCACATCTGATACCATACATGGCAAACATGATGATAGTTAACGAGGCTTTCTCTCTCCCTCTCACAATTTACATGCTACAGTGGAACCTGTGCAAGTGATAACTGAAGAGCAAGCAAGGCAATTTACTCACTCACTCACTCACTCACTCACTCACTCACTCAGTGAATTCTCTTCATGTCAGAGTTTATCTGAATTACGTTTCTTCTCGTCTAATATGTTGACTTTATCTCATTGACTAACACTGTCTGGAATTATTTGATTGTATGAAATGAACATTGAAACTTATCTGAAAATATTGCATGAATGTACTAATGGGAATTATACAGAATAAACTATAGCAATGTCATACGGAATGCAGTATCTTCCATTGTTATAATATTTCGGGGTATATTCTACACTGACTTGCCCAGTAAACCTTGTCTTACCAATAGATAGAAGTGCGTGTTTCGTACACAGTGGTCTCACCTCACAATGATAATTGCATACATAAGTCGAATGATCATCTTGAATATTGTGAAACACACTAGCCATATACTAGATAAGCAAATCATATTGGTTACGCATAAGATTATATAGCTCTTCAGTGATCTCATTCGTGAGGTTAGTATATAACACACCATTACGTAATAATTGATTCATTTTCTCAAATAATATCAATGTGTCCACAATGTGTATGTTTGTGCACTTAACTCAGTCGGAGACTTTATTTCACTTACAATGGAATTGATGTCTTTTACCAACACGTGAATCTAAAGATTTCACATGAATTGGGAGTTTCAAAACGCCCTAACCAGTAACAACTTTCATGATCAAAACGTGTCAACCTAGTGGAATCAGAAGTCAGAAGCGAACAGGTTCGAAGATATATCGGTGTATCGGAATATCGATGTATCAAGAAGTGATTAATGTAAGCTGGTTAGTGGTTGTAGGAGATGTGAATCACGGCGTGCCCACTCGTGATGTGGTGCGGATGCGTGACCGAACGCCTTCTGATAGATGGGTCAATTGAAACGATTCTTTGAATATGTATGAAGGGAAGACTAATATGGTAATAGACTGAGCAATTTTGAACATAAGCATTCATAATTTTTCTTGCAATCGAACAATTTGTTGTTTTTCATTTTGTCATTACATGTATGTAGTCGACTGGATTCATGGTACATAAGTGCGAAACTTTTTATTAGGTAACTAGGACATAAATTACTTGAGTTTCATGTTTTCCACCGGCACAATTGTTTCTTTGTGGTTACTTCGTTATCAGGTATGAATGCGAAGTCACTTTGGCCGACTGCTACAGAATCTCAAATAACAATTGTTTAAGACACTCCTTACAATACACATCAACGATAAGTGAAAGTCCATCGGACAATTAAATCATAGTACATCATGAATTGTGATTGATTTTTTCACACATTACCTGATAAACAATAGACAAAACTTGATTTGCTAAGACAAAGATAACAGAAGCAAACATATGATGTCATCCACGTAGTTTGGTTTCTGAGGTGCAGGTAGTACTTGCCCGCCACATCTGTTTACCGCCGATGATTGTTTAATATTTTAGGGACTAGAACTGTTAGCCCATCCATCTAAACTTTACTCTTGTGATCAATAGAGTGCAAATTCATGGCGTCGGTAACTAATAATTATTAAGTTGTCACAGTCACATTCACATAATAGCATTCAACACAATAAGGTCAGCTCCCAATGCTCAAGTGACCTTACAGTCTGATCATTTACTAGCTATGTTTCACTCTATATAGCAAATAGATTCGATCATTACAACAAAATTTGATCTGACCTCATTAGTGCCCATCAGTTCTCTCATATTCACTTATCCACCCTCATGGCTGGTTCTTCTGAAACCTCAACGATCCAATACCATGTCTCTGACCCTAACTAAGCGCATCGGGTTTTCTGCGTCACTACAACTGTACAGATCATCCCAGTAGTTTTCCTACCATTTTGTTATCACACGCACTGAGACAATGCTAAGAATATGATCATAACACTCGTCAAAATGAAAGATTTGGTCAAATTCATGTACGGACAGCCTATTCAGCTCCTGAGTTCCATTAATTATCCGATGAACCTGTTGAGCGCAACATAGTTGACATCACCCAGGTGACCGCCGTCGATACAAAAACCCGGAAAAAACATGTAATAATGTGAAAGACTGTACAGTCTAATAAATTGTGCATAACATACAGTTTTGCAAGTAGCGGGCAGCGCTTCTCGATGTAACATTATTATTTTATATCAGCTAGTTGTGCCTTATCATCACCAATTAGTAAATAATTATGTGAGAAAATCACTTGATCACTTATCATGTTGAGTCTTTTCAACATCATAATTAACGCGGGATTTCGTGATTAAACTTAATACCCAGGTTATTATCACTAACAACCACCTTATAGATTATTTGAAATCATAATCTGATAACCATGGAAACAGATACACATGTACATAGATCTCATCATATTCATGAATACCGTAGAACACAACTCAATTCGATTTTACCACAAACGTTATTTTGCCATTATCTTTACTTGTAACGTACACTACCACATTTTTCTATACCATTGCTTGATCATAACTTCATCTATGGAAACATGCATAGGGATAGTATCATTCTATTATTATGATCACTTCTTCTCACAAATGACGTCGTCATTAAGAGTCTGATAAGATCATTGAATGAACACTAATTTTTTATAAAATTTGTTTGAACTGAATTTAGTTTTAAAGCATTTATAAGCAAAGATTGATGATCATCAATAGAAGATAATTTAGAATTTAGTTCCAAATTAAAGCGATCGACAGTGGTATTCTAAATCATTTATGACGCATATCCTCAACTTCCGGATAACTATCAATCTCGTCTAGCCTGATATTTCCTTATCAAACAACGTTTCTGATGCCCTTACTAAGCCAGGGTAGTTTGATGGATATCCACTAATATACTTAGGTATATACCCAGTAAACCTAAATACAAGTCTATTAAGACTAGCTCGAATGAATTTGTTAGATCCCAAATTCCATCTCTTAAATAATATGTTTATAAAACCAGTATCACTCATCTAGCTAACATACATACGTCTGTTTTAGTTGTCAGAACCAGGCGAAGTTCCCATGCCAGCCAATTCAAAACCGACTGGTCAACATAGCTCGTTTCAGATTACGCAGAAACATACTAGTCAAAGTGACAATAGTCCAAACAATGAATTCTACTCGCAAAACCAGAACTAAACCTTCGAATAAGCTCTAGCAACAAATTCTTAAACTTCTGAGACCAATAAAAACCAACAATTTCACAGAATCTAAAATATGTATTCAATAATCATGAGCTACAATTGTTTGTCGAACAAGATGTCTACAAAAGGTCTGAAAATAACTGTTATTGATAGTTCATATTATACTTTTAACCTTTGTATTCTCTGGCATCCTTCCACCACACTACGCGTAAATAGCCACACTAAGTAAACGACCCAAAACAATGGACAAATGAGTCTCATAATTTCAATTTTGATCTGAATGAATAAACATTGAGGGTACCAACACTTCATTTTTGATAACAAGTGCTTTGGACTTTACATTAAAGCAATGTAGGGAATCATTCAGCAATACTTTTATTCATCCTCTTTCTCTTCTGCTTGAATTCTTTGATTGGCATGCCTGATGATATGATATTCTCCGCTTTTTCCTTAACGGTGGTTGAGCCAATTGATGGTACGAACTTTGAAAGAATAATCATATACCCTCCCAACAAAGCGGTAATATTGATGTGCGAAGCAATATACACGTAAACTGATGCACTGACTACAAATCGTACACTAACATTAACAGTTTTAACAATTATGCCATATAACTCAAAAGAATATTGTCGCATGCTCAGTGGGTTTTTTCCCAATCTGTGTCATCATTTTATTATCATAATCATTAGTACATTATAACTACATTCACGGTTTCTTCCCTTCGACCATGTAATACAACAGAGATCTTCCCTCGTGCACTATCCATGGATTCCAGCGTCATTTCTGTTTCTCTATTTAGGTCGACTGACACTTTGTTCTGTTTCGCTAGGCTGGAAACTTGTTTCTGAGCTAGTTGAGTCACTGAGAAAAATACCAAGTTTTTTTCTATCCTAACCTTTGGTATAAGCTAGTAAACCACACGGTAGTAAAAACTTTATTATTATCCTACCAAGAAACAAGAAATTAGACACTCAAAAAGTTTTGATTCATTATATCGTTTATTTTTTAAGTCTTAACAAAACTCGATATGATTTTCTCGATGTTCAATGTACAATTGAAGGAATGATGCAAGCTAGCATTATTCAAATATTGAATAGTATAAATTTAAGCATTCTTGCCACACTAGAATACTCAACGCATAGATCAGCAAGTGACGAAAGGACTACGCCACTTGACGCCACTCCGATAATTGGACCTTGAGGAGAGAAAAGAAGAGGTCCACCACTGTCACCTGGACCGGCTATTTGCTTTGAGTTTGGACCAGGTTTGACACAAATAGGATTTCCGTATGTTTTGTGTTTGCATGCCATGACAGTAGCACTACCTATGTGAAGAAAGAGAGCAGTTAGGTGGGTTTCGAAAGTATCAGACAAAATTATCCACGTTTTAACGACATCAAAAATAGATCATTCCCATTCAATCTCAAGTGCGAAAATTTACTTGAATTCTTATAAAACCAATATAAACTGTGACGATTACCCTTAACATAGTTTGAGTCATTCAATTTTACATATAAATATGAACAGTGATTATTTGGATTCAGTCGTACGTACTTTAGGAAGTTTATAAATATGGTTATATATTCATCCAAACAATATTTGCTAATTCTATTTTACCTAATCAAGAGGCTAATAAGAAACGGTGGGAATAAACCAAAGTAGAGAATAGAAAAACGGTTGTGTAAAACCTCTTAATAAAACCATCAGAACAGAGAGAATTAAACGGGTCGATGACTGGCAACTCACCTTTTTTTAAAATTCCACCATTTCGACCGGCCGGATCAGAATCCTTAACATCCTGTCCATAACCTACCATATAAACAATACTTTCTGGTATTGGTATATCCGATTCAGTTGCCAGACTGACTACTTTAATCCCAGTCTCCAGGTTGACCGAATTAGTGAGTGTTATAATTGCCATATCATAACCACTAAGTGACTTCGTAATGCGTTTATTCTCTCGTTTCAACTGACAAACAGGATAGTAATCTGGTGCAACTTTAATTTCAGAAGGTTGATGATTAATAGTTCTCTGCTCAAATTCGCTCAGTGATAGGAACGAAATCTGCAAAAGACAAAGTATGTCAACATTAGATCCATGTAAACCCACTGTACAAACACTGCGAAATTAATCGATTCCATTGAACAACAATAGTTTCAGTGTGATCTCTTACCCGAACGATTGGTGTCTCTCCACAAACGCAATGACCGGCCGTGAGTACCGCCCTTGTCGAAACTAATGAGCCTGTGCACATGGATGCATATGTCATCAAAAGTGCAATGAAAGGGAAATCAGTGCGTTGTTGAACAGGTTCACCACTACGTATCAGCCAGGTTGACACACACTGACATGTCAGGTAGTAGGTAAACAGCGTCACCATCAGAATCGTCCATCGGTTCAACATGACCACGTGACCGTTACATTCAACCATGTACAATCTTACAACATACCTATTTATATGTGAAAATATTCCGCAACTTTGAGTGCATGTGTGTCAGTGCATTATAGGGAGGCCAATTTGCACTTCATTTGATTCATGAATTATTGTGACAGATTTGATCAAGTATTCATGACACACCTCAATCAACTAGAAAGTGAGTATTACGCATTTTAAGTGACTATTGGGTAGAAATGAAACATTTTTAGAATACTCAATGCATCACCTGACCTTAGAAGAGACTTCCTTTGCGAAACAAAAGGTATATTGTTGCAAGCGTTCAATATTATTCATATATATATCTTGAAGAAAAATGAAAGGAAAGTATGCTATAACAGAATGAGATTTCAATGGAACATGAAATGTTGAATACAGAGTTCAAATGTACTTTGTCATTAATTGAAGTGATATTCAGAAGGTAGTGATATTAGTTTTATACAAATGTCTAGTAAAAGATGTATGTTTTAAAGTGAACTCAAGTTTGATAATGATATAATATTAAATGGATAAAATCATCGACATATCATAATTTAAATACAGTATTGAATATAGATAGACCAGTGTATTTGTATTATTGTTAAGCAGATGAGCGGACGGCGGAACAAATGAGTAGGAATTGATAAATGTACTTCATAATATAAAATAAACTTGAATTCCAACATCTAAAAAGCCACATAGTAAAACTGCTGGACTTAACAGTTACAGTAAAAATTCAAAATGTTACTAATAAACGGTAGGTTTTGACGAAATACATATGCACCATTGACAGACTGTCACCATTCACTAAGTAAAGTGAAAGCTATTTCAATGTTCTGAAGTAACAATTGGCAAATTCGGTCGTATACAAAAATCCGATTATATAGTAGTTGAGGCCATCCGATATCCTTCACTATGCAATACACTTTATCAACCAATTTTGACTAAACAAACTGTTATAACCAAACGATCATAATTGCTTATAGTCTTGCACCCGAATTCCGTTCATTACATGTTGCAATGCATTTAATTCGTAGTGTCATTCAATACTTGATTACTTCATCAAGCTGCTTATCAGCTAGTCAATCATTAACGAATAAATCTACTCAACATGTTATCTGTGCTACATGGTGTTCACATTGGTAAATGAAGTAAGCAAACCAACTCGATACACAACAGTTGCCTTGGCCATCACGTAACATAGGCCTTTACACCACTGCGTTAATTGGCGTTTACAGGCTGCCTCGATCATAAGGTTTTCTCGTCTGATGACCGCAAGCTTCAGAAAGCGAGGTGACTTAAATGAGGCTCCTATGGCCTGATACGGCTCGAAAAACGACCTCTACAGTCATACCAGATGTTATGGAAGCCGATCTAGATCGGTAAGAAGATATCAAAATGCCCGACACTCGAGGTTTAGTACACGGCGATCACGGTCACGCCGATGGAACACGCCTCGTAGGCAAATCACCTTCAGCGACCTACCAACACAGAACGGAGCAACACAATTTCAACAACGATCTGCTTAAAAACCAGAAAACCGATGTCACTGTAGCGGAGCACCAGATAATGACGCAAACTATCAAGCGCCACTACAGCAACGTAGGAGGACTAATGGTTGAGCTGGAAGAAATCGGGAACATCTTCTTTTGGTTTGACCTTCAGTTCATAGTTACTTACTTATTTACTTACGTCTGTTACTCCTGAAGGAGCATAGGCTGCCGAACAATATTTTCCAACCCACTCTGTCCTGGGCCTTCTTTTCTAGTTCCATCCAATTCTTGTTCATTTTTCTCATGTCTATCTACATTTCTCGGCGTAATGTGTCCTTTGGTCTACCTCTTTTCCTTCGGCCTTGAGGATTCCATGTGGGGGCTTGTCTTGTAAGGCAGTTGGGTGCTTTCTTCAATGTGTGTCCTATCCACTTCCAGCGCTTCTTCCCGATTTCTTCCTCCGCTAGAATCTAATTTGTTCTTTCCAACAGTTGGTTATTGCTAATAGTGTCCGGCCAACTGATTCAGTTCATAGTCCCGACTGAAATATGGCCATCGTGTGAAATCACAGATGAAAAATCGAGATTGCACGGCGTAATACTTTTACGATACGATACGGTACACAAAAGAATAGATGGAATGAGAATATATCTTAACAGTCCCTTCAAATCCGCAACATCAAACAGCACCAAATTCGCAGAACTTATGGAATCATTCTGATACTGCTTCAATGAGAATATTGTACAACTATAAGTGTCATAACTAACATATCTCTGTTAAATTAGATACATGTCTGTTTACACAAATATGACGATATGTGGAGTATCGGTACAGTTCGGTGGGAATCATTAGTGATTAATCACATGTCTGTGTACACAAATATGAATCCGTTTGATTGTGTTACAACTAGTATTATTAACTTGCTGATCAAACAACACAGCGTATGGAGAGTAATTTGACATCGTCACTCAGTCGATGCCAGTTCAACTTCTCAATCATCACTCTACCTATATAACCTACAATCAATGCAACAAAACTTGTATTCAATTGTTTGTTCTATGAGAGTGATTTGTCAGACATCTGTCACAATATTCACTGTTGCTTTCTAACTTCATCAATATATGTCAAATGAATGAAAATTTACGTATCAGTGTAATTGACAGTGTGATTAGTATCGATATCGATCAGGTCACCAATGTGAACACCATGTAGCACAGATAACATGTTGAGTAGATTTATTCGTTAATGATTGACTAGCTGATAAGCAGCTTGATGAAGTAATCAAGTATTGAATGACACTACGAATTAAATGCATTGCAACATGTAATGAACGGAATTCGGGTGCAAGACTATAAGCAATTATGATCGTTTGGTTATAACAGTTTGTTTAGTCAAAATTGGTTGATAAAGTGTATTGCATAGTGAAGGATATCGGATGGCCTCAACTACTATATAATCGGATTTTTGTATATGGCCGAATTCGCCAATTGTTACCTCAGAACATTCAAGTAACTTTCACCTTATTTGGTAGACAACATCAAAACACAAATTATATATCTCCTAACGTTTCAAGTTATTTATACTTGTGCGCGTGTGCATGTTGAGCAATTACACAACAATGTGCCCTTCCTAATTTCCTATGATTAAACCGAGAACAGGAGAAGAGCACACGCAATATAAACGTTGGCACGTTCAATAACTGTCCAATACATTATATTCCTGAATACGGAACAGAAATAGCAGTGTTCATTTGTCCAAAAAATTACATTCGTTTATATTGACCGGATTTTTGGAATGGTTGAAAGCAATCTCAGCCTCAAAATATGTTGAGGTGAACACGAACGGTCTGCAATGATCTGTGCAGCAGTTTCATCGAATTCGAAACTATTCACAACAAGTCACAACAATTTGTGTTCTGGATCCAGCCAAAACAAAAAGATTAATGTACGACAGTTGTGACACGTTCCATGCAAGGTTTCTGTATGAAACTGTACAACATCAGCTGCACAAATATTCAACGGTTATAGTCAGAAATGACTTACTGTACAACATTAAACAAAGGAAAACTGATATTCAAATTGACGAGAGAACTGAAGATATTCGCGATGGTGGAATCATGTTCAACTATCATCCAGTTAGGAATTGTTGTTAGGCGATCAGGTGGTGTGTGCTACTGATGCTAAGATATATATATATATATATATATATATATATATATATAAGTAGTATCACTAATGGAAAGTGAAATATTTGGCTGCAGTGGGTTAAAAAGATCGAAGAAAATCGAACAAGAACAGACAATGGTTGGTGTGGAAATGAAAGAATAATGAAGTGTGAGACGATTGATTAATATTTTACAAATGAAGTATTTACTGTATGATTCCCAGATTTTACTAAGAAGTTCGGTAATTTCCTGTTCAAATACATTTGGCTGTCCCCACTTGTATTCACTTTCAATACAGAGTTACAACTTTCGACTAGGTGGGTAGAATTCGAGTTTCTTAAGCAACGAACTACACAATCACACACGCGCAGCTACTCTCACGAAAAATATTTCACTCAAATTATATTAGGAATTTGCAAGAACCAAACCATCATGTCAAAATATATTGGCCGACATGTACACCAGACCATTAATCAACCGCTAGTTCTATTAACATCCACAAAGAAACTGCAACTGTTATCGTTGCGTTGAACGTGTTGAAGATCTGACTTGAAGAAATTTGAGCCTGAGGTTCTTTTATAATCAAAAGAGCGCTCATCAACCATCAGTAAATCGACTGATCGACCGACCGACCGACCGACTAACCGACTGACCGATAAGCAAACAAAAAACAGCTACGCCTACTCAACACTGACGTTGAGTGCACAAATATGTGAATGTGAATTACTGAGAAAATAATTCACTGAAGGTCCCACACGAAGTCTGCACACTTCCAGTCAGTTAGTACAGTTGGTGAGGTTTAGAGGAAGAATGTTGAGCACGACATTTCAAAGAATGTACGGAAACAATAACAACAACAACAACACAGTCATGTGAATCAAACTAAGACATAATCAACCTCCTGATGAATGACATATTCCGGCTTCGAATCTCAATGCGATCTATCGGTTACATGAGACAGTGTAGACACATACTAGTCAAGTATCAGATAAGGAGCGAATAACTGACTCCTAATTTCACTAACACTCCAATGATCAACACCCGTAAATTACCCCACACATATTAACTCATAGAACACAGATTGAGCAGAGTAGTTCATTAGGTCATTTATTTATTCAGAATGTCTTAACATAATTGCATATGGATTCATCGATACATTATGTACACACATGGGAATGATACGAGCTGATACTATTCAAATATTGGATTTCACAAAGTTCAACATTCTAGCCACACTAGCATACTCAACAAGAACATCCAGACGGTTTGAGAGTGTGACACCATGTGATACGACGCCGAGGACTGGACCTTGCGGGGATGGAAGGAGAGGTCCGCCACTGTCACCTGGGGCGGTTATTTGTCCGAACACTACCTCCGCTTGGACACAAATAGGATTTCCAGTGGTGGAATGTTTGCATTCCATCACAGTCGCTCGACCTGCGTGAAACAAAGAAAGAAGAAAACAGACAGGTGAATCTCAAAAATATCAAATGACAGTAATAGTTCACATTTAAGTGATGTGGAGAATAAATAATGGCTATGTAATCTCACTAATCGATGTGTACTATATTTGTCAATCGAAACACAATCCATCTCACCGCTGATAAAATATCAAATCTTGCTTTGTATACAACACAATTCTATCGTTTGCACAAATGTCTCGTCATTCCTCACCCGTCAAAGCGATTACTCATTCCATTCCATACGATCAATGGACGAGGATGTGACAGTGTGGGAACGAGTAATTGTAAGTAAACTGTCACAGTCAAATCAGACACAGTAATAACAACTGCCTAACATAACCACCAGATCAGACAGACAGACGGAGCCTTGTGTCTGTCCAACATCAAATCACTCACTCACTCACTCACTTTCTCACTCACACACTCAATCCCTCAATCAATCACTCACCTTTCTTTAAAATCCCACCATTTCTGCGTGACGGATCACGGTCGTTATCATCCCTTCCATAACCAACAATGAAAACCGGAGTTCCAGGTGTCGGTATATCCGTTGGCTGTGGCAGACTGAGCACCTTGATTCCGGTCTGTAAGTTGACCATTTCAGCGAGCAATACAATTGCAATATCGAATCCACTGAGTGTCTGTTTGATTGGTCTCCTCTGTCGTGACGACGTACAAGATGGCATGTATTCTGGTGCTACCACCACTCCAGACGGTCGGTGATGGATGCCTTGTTGGTCACCATTCCTCAGTGTGAGAAATGAAACCTGAAATAGACAAAGTATATCGACATTAGATCTATACAAAACAACTGCACACACACACTCACACACTCACACAATGTGAAAGTAATCGAGTACGTTGAGCAACAATGTTGCTCAGTGTGATCTCTTACCCGAACGACTGGCATCGGTGAGCAAACACAATGACCAGCTGTGAGCACTGCCTTTGTTGACACTAGTGAGCCTGTACACATTGTCTTCTCTGTCGTCAAAAATGCGATGAATGGGAATTCAGTGCGTTGTTGCACAGCTTCACCTTTACGTACCAGCCACGATGACACACCTTCAAATGTTAGGCAGTAGGTGAATAGCGTCACCATCAGAAACGTTTGTCCGTTCAACATGACTATGTAACCGTTGCAATCAACCACCTACCTACAATCTTGCAACACATTCAACTATTTATATGCGCAATTATTTCGTGACTTTGCGTGCATGTGTGTCATTGCATTGTGGGGAAACCGACTTGCACTCCATTTAACCCACAGGTTGTAGTAACGAGTTTACTTAGTAATCATGACACACCTCATTCTGTTTGAAAGTGCAGAATGCGCATGTGTTTTGGGTGTGAATGTTTGTGGTTGTGAGATTGTTGTCGGACAACTCAGTGCATTATCTTATCACACATAGGAGACTACTTCCGGAACATGAAAACATGGCTCATCCGTCTCACATCAGCCCATCTAGTTCAATCTGGATTTGAGAAATGAAAGCACACATTTGAGCTGATGTTCGAATTAGCTAAAGTCTTTCCATTTTTGTTCTACTGTATGTTTGTCAGCAGATATTTGTTCGATTAAGAAACATTAATGAGAAGCATTCAAATATTTTCGTGTGAAACAAAGTTATCCGACATTCACCTTCAAAAATCTAACTCTCACTCCTTTCTGAACACCTGGATATTTGTTGAAGAGGAGCTGAACGATAGAAATATAAGAGCAGAACATCAGACCACTAAAGACTTTGTTTCACACGAAAATATTTGAATGCTTCTCATTAATGTTTCTTAATCGAACAAATATCTGCTGACAAACATACAGTAGAACAAAAATGGAAAGACTTTAGCTAATTCGAACATCAGCTCAAATGTGTGCTTTCATTTCTCAAATCCAGATTGAACTAGATGGGCTGATGTGAGACGGATGAGCCATGTTTTCATGTTCCGGAAGTAGTCTCCTATGTGTGATAAGATAATGCACTGAGTTGTCCGACAACAATCTCACAACCACAAACATTCACACCCAAAACACATGCGCATTCTGCACTTTCAAACAGAATGAGGTGTGTCATGATTACTAAGTAAACTCGTTACTACAACCTGTGGGTTAAATGGAGTGCAAGTCGGTTTCCCCACAATGCAATGACACACATGCACGCAAAGTCACGAAATAATTGCGCATATAAATAGTTGAATGTGTTGCAAGATTGTAGGTAGGTGGTTGATTGCAACGGTTACATAGTCATGTTGAACGGACAAACGTTTCTGATGGTGACGCTATTCACCTACTGCCTAACATTTGAAGGTGTGTCATCGTGGCTGGTACGTAAAGGTGAAGCTGTGCAACAACGCACTGAATTCCCATTCATCGCATTTTTGACGACAGAGAAGACAATGTGTACAGGCTCACTAGTGTCAACAAAGGCAGTGCTCACAGCTGGTCATTGTGTTTGCTCACCGATGCCAGTCGTTCGGGTAAGAGATCACACTGAGCAACATTGTTGCTCAACGTACTCGATTACTTTCACATTGTGTGAGTGTGTGAGTGTGTGTGTGCAGTTGTTTTGTATAGATCTAATGTCGATATACTTTGTCTATTTCAGGTTTCATTTCTCACACTGAGGAATGGTGACCAACAAGGCATCCATCACCGACCGTCTGGAGTGGTGGTAGCACCAGAATACATGCCATCTTGTACGTCGTCACGACAGAGGAGACCAATCAAACAGACACTCAGTGGATTCGATATTGCAATTGTATTGCTCGCTGAAATGGTCAACTTACAGACCGGAATCAAGGTGCTCAGTCTGCCACAGCCAACGGATATACCGACACCTGGAACTCCGGTTTTCATTGTTGGTTATGGAAGGGATGATAACGACCGTGATCCGTCACGCAGAAATGGTGGGATTTTAAAGAAAGGTGAGTGATTGATTGAGGGATTGAGTGTGTGAGTGAGAAAGTGAGTGAGTGAGTGAGTGAGTGAGTGATTTGATGTTGGACAGACACAAGGCTCCGTCTGTCTGTCTGATCTGGTGGTTATGTTAGGCAGTTGTTATTACTGTGTCTGATTTGACTGTGACAGTTTACTTACAATTACTCGTTCCCACACTGTCACATCCTCGTCCATTGATCGTATGGAATGGAATGAGTAATCGCTTTGACGGGTGAGGAATGACGAGACATTTGTGCAAACGATAGAATTGTGTTGTATACAAAGCAAGATTTGATATTTTATCAGCGGTGAGATGGATTGTGTTTCGATTGACAAATATAGTACACATCGATTAGTGAGATTACATAGCCATTATTTATTCTCCATATCACTTAAATGTGAACTATTACTGTCATTTGATATTTTTGAGATTCACCTGTCTGTTTTCTTCTTTCTTTGTTTCACGCAGGTCGAGCGACTGTGATGGAATGCAAACATTCCACCACTGGAAATCCTATTTGTGTCCAAGCGGAGGTAGTGTTCGGACAAATAACCGCCCCAGGTGACAGTGGCGGACCTCTCCTTCCATCCCCGCAAGGTCCAGTCCTCGGCGTCGTATCACATGGTGTCACACTCTCAAACCGTCTGGATGTTCTTGTTGAGTATGCTAGTGTGGCTAGAATGTTGAACTTTGTGAAATCCAATATTTGAATAGTATCAGCTCGTATCATTCCCATGTGTGTACATAATGTATCGATGAATCCATATGCAATTATGTTAAGACATTCTGAATAAATAAATGACCTAATGAACTACTCTGCTCAATCTGTGTTCTATGAGTTAATATGTGTGGGGTAATTTACGGGTGTTGATCATTGGAGTGTTAGTGAAATTAGGAGTCAGTTATTCGCTCCTTATCTGATACTTGACTAGTATGTGTCTACACTGTCTCATGTAACCGATAGATCGCATTGAGATTCGAAGCCGGAATATGTCATTCATCAGGAGGTTGATTATGTCTTAGTTTGATTCACATGACTGTGTTGTTGTTGTTGTTATTGTTTCCGTACATTCTTTGAAATGTCGTGCTCAACATTCTTCCTCTAAACCTCACCAACTGTACTAACTGACTGGAAGTGTGCAGACTTCGTGTGGGACCTTCAGTGAATTATTTTCTCAGTAATTCACATTCACATATTTGTGCACTCAACGTCAGTGTTGAGTAGGCGTAGCTGTTTTTTGTTTGCTTATCGGTCAGTCGGTTAGTCGGTCGGTCGGTCGGTCGATCAGTCGATTTACTGATGGTTGATGAGCGCTCTTTTGATTATAAAAGAACCTCAGGCTCAAATTTCTTCAAGTCAGATCTTCAACACGTTCAACGCAACGATAACAGTTGCAGTTTCTTTGTGGATGTTAATAGAACTAGCGGTTGATTAATGGTCTGGTGTACATGTCGGCCAATATATTTTGACATGATGGTTTGGTTCTTGCAAATTCCTAATATAATTTGAGTGAAATATTTTTCGTGAGAGTAGCTGCGCGTGTGTGATTGTGTAGTTCGTTGCTTAAGAAACTCGAATTCTACCCACCTAGTCGAAAGTTGTAACTCTGTATTGAAAGTGAATACAAGTGGGGACAGCCAAATGTATTTGAACAGGAAATTACCGAACTTCTTAGTAAAATCTGGGAATCATACAGTAAATACTTCATTTGTAAAATATTAATCAATCGTCTCACACTTCATTATTCTTTCATTTCCACACCAACCATTGTCTGTTCTTGTTCGATTTTCTTCGATCTTTTTAACCCACTGCAGCCAAATATTTCACTTTCCATTAGTGATACTACTTATATATATATATATATATATATATATATATATATATATATATATATCTTAGCATCAGTAGCACACACCACCTGATCGCCTAACAACAATTCCTAACTGGATGATAGTTGAACATGATTCCACCATCGCGAATATCTTCAGTTCTCTCGTCAATTTGAATATCAGTTTTCCTTTGTTTAATGTTGTACAGTAAGTCATTTCTGACTATAACCGTTGAATATTTGTGCAGCTGATGTTGTACAGTTTCATACAGAAACCTTGCATGGAACGTGTCACAACTGTCGTACATTAATCTTTTTGTTTTGGCTGGATCCAGAACACAAATTGTTGTGACTTGTTGTGAATAGTTTCGAATTCGATGAAACTGCTGCACAGATCATTGCAGACCGTTCGTGTTCACCTCAACATATTTTGAGGCTGAGATTGCTTTCAACCATTCCAAAAATCCGGTCAATATAAACGAATGTAATTTTTTGGACAAATGAACACTGCTATTTCTGTTCCGTATTCAGGAATATAATGTATTGGACAGTTATTGAACGTGCCAACGTTTATATTGCGTGTGCTCTTCTCCTGTTCTCGGTTTAATCATAGGAAATTAGGAAGGGCACATTGTTGTGTAATTGCTCAACATGCACACGCGCACAAGTATAAATAACTTGAAAAGTTAGGAGATATATAATTTGTGTTTTGATGTTGTCTACCAAATAAGGTGAAAGTTACTTGAATGTTCTGAGGTAACAATTGGCGAATTCGGCCATATACAAAAATCCGATTATATAGTAGTTGAGGCCATCCGATATCCTTCACTATGCAATACACTTTATCAACCAATTTTGACTAAACAAACTGTTATAACCAAACGATCATAATTGCTTATAGTCTTGCACCCGAATTCCGTTCATTACATGTTGCAATGCATTTAATTCGTAGTGTCATTCAATACTTGATTACTTCATCAAGCTGCTTATCAGCTAGTCAATCATTAACGAATAAATCTACTCAACATGTTATCTGTGCTACATGGTGTTCACATTGGTGACCTGATCGATATCGATACTAATCACACTGTCAATTACACTGATACGTAAATTTTCATTCATTTGACATATATTGATGAAGTTAGAAAGCAACAGTGAATATTGTGACAGATGTCTGACAAATCACTCTCATAGAACAAACAATTGAATACAAGTTTTGTTGCATTGATTGTAGGTTATATAGGTAGAGTGATGATTGAGAAGTTGAACTGGCATCGACTGAGTGACGATGTCAAATTACTCTCCATACGCTGTGTTGTTTGATCAGCAAGTTAATAATACTAGTTGTAACACAATCAAACGGATTCATATTTGTGTACACAGACATGTGATTAATCACTAATGATTCCCACCGAACTGTACCGATATTCCACATATCATCATTTCAACATAGGATAGAATAAATATTATCAATGTTGACTTTCACAGAGATAATTGAGTTATCAAATTAATCGTTGTACAATATTCTCTCGATTGACCACTCACACAGGAGACTGAGTCCGTTTTTGTTAAAGTTAACATGTCAGTAAACAGATTTGTATTTATTAAATCATCATATGTGGTACGCTCATAATGGTGCATCAATCTGTCTGGTGAGTAGATTATTTTACATGCTTAGAACCGGCATATGTTTGTCTAAACTGGTTAGTAATGGTGGTCATCTCACACGTTTGTTAACATTATCATTCTCTGTACACAAACTAGAGGTGTATATTGTTTATTACACTAATTAGAGATTCGTCAATTTAAATATGTAGCGGTAAATAAATCCTCAAAATCAATAACTCTTTAAGTCTTCGACATTTGATGTTGACCACAACAGTTTGAATGGACTCACGTAGCTGAAAGCGCTCGGTCATGCATTCGTACCAAATCATATTGGGTACGCTGCGATTCACATCTCCTACAACTGCTAGCCATCTTATGTTGATAACCTATCAATAACATCTTCGAACTTCTTTGCTTTTGAATTTTGATTTTACTGGGTGAGCGCGTTTCAAGTATCGAAGGTATTACCGTTTAAAATGTTGTCAACCTGCGAATACGTGTGGCATCTTCAATTGTATACTATAGCAAAAAGATATTCTTAATGAATTTTATTATGGATACTTTGATTACTCTTTAGATTTTTTCAGTTTTACATACATATGTATATATATAAAATGATGTACGAGTAAGCAAATGCTTTATTAACTAGCGGGAAACTTCCACTTCACTGTTTCCAGGTACTTTTACTGATTGACGCGACAACATGTACAGATGACTTTTATTTTTATGTTTATTTAAATGATCAGCATCACACAATTCTGAATGTTCATAATCGATAACGGATTTCCTATTTGTTAAGAATCATATTATAATTACTATTTGACTACTATAACAGCATTTAATGGATAATTGTCATCCATTGAATAGGCTTACAAACATGTCCTGGATATAGAATATCAGGTTGATACCTTGCAATCTTTCAAGCTTATTAATAAGCAGCCAAAATCCAGTCTTCTGAAGTTTGCTGAGGTCGTTGCTATCAGGCGTCCAAAATCTGACTTCTGTGTTCAAAAGGAGATGGTGAATAATCTCTTTTTCAATTGGTGATAAATATTCCTCCGTTGTGTCATGTATTTATTGCGTCATTGAGTTTTATTTCTACTATTTTCCAAATTAATTATCTTATTTTATGAACTCAGATCTACTCATTATATTCTTTTCAATGTTTACGTATAGCATTGGTCCACAAATGGATCCCAAAAATTACCACTCATTATTCTTATCGGGGCATAACATTAATAGGCTTCCTCGTCTCACGAATGATTAAACATACAAATTTCCTGCAATATCACTTTTTATGCACGATTTATGATTCAATCTCAGTTTAGTGTTGATAACTTTGTGAACATACCAAATGTCGTATTCATGAAGAGAGTGTTTCATTCCTTATTATTGTTATCATTGTTATTGAATCCTTCTTGAGATAGTGCTGTAGCCCTCTGTTTTATTAAAAATCATTATTCTCTATGATAACGCACAAAAGAATGTTCTTGGTCGATTGCTTCTGAATTATTATTCATGTACGAAGATCTATACTGCGGCAAATAAATCCCCAAAATAAATAGCTTTGTAGGTTTTCGACATTGGATTCTGACCAGGTTAATTTTAGTGGAATCAACTATCTGAAGGCGCTCGGTCATGCATCCGCACCAGATCACGTGTGGGAACGCCGTTTTCAACATCTACTGCAGTCGCTAGTCAGACTAGATCATGCAATTCCGATATATTGGTAATCGTCAAATACAACTTCTGATCTCCTCGATTCTGTCTTTTGATTTCTCTTGGTGGGTACGAGTTAAACTAGGTGTTACTGGTAAAAGCGTTGTCAAACACTGAATAACTGTGTCGTCTTCACTATTCATCATTCACTGATGTTAAACCCAATAAACATTTAGTATTAATGAAGTATATTGTTTGCATGATCTTACCTCAGTAATCTGTTAATTTGTTCGAATTTATATGTGACAAATGTTACCACCTGTAAGGTTGTGTTGAAACGACTTATTGGTGATAGTTTAAGTCACAAGTCAATCTAAGTAAGACCATCAATGAGTGACTGGAAGTGCTGAACGGCCATTTTCAGTGGTAGTCTAATTTGGGTCGGCTCCTGATTCCAATGAAATTGATTCATTTCCACAACGTGATGCTAAATACAAATGTCTTATAGACCGGTAATATAAAATATGGAGTTTAGACAGAGTTTGCGTAACATTTTCCTTGAAGTCGCAATATTATATCACTGGACGATGAAATTGTCTGAGTGAATGTTTCAGTGAAGTAAAATTTAAATATAAAATTGCAAATTTTTACATTGGATTCATGTAGTTTGAGTTAGATAGATTCCAACTGATCAGATTACGAAAACAAACAATTAGCAGTCAATAAAAAAATTTATACTGACAAAAAAGCTGTTTATATTTACACTAGTTAAAATTCCGAAATACAAACCAACCAATTATTACTAACTTTTACAAATGTACTCTTAAGCGACCAGCTAGAAGAGAACTGGCCAACAAAATTGTAACAACGATCTGCTTAAAAATCTGAAGACACATATCGCGGAGCACCAGGTATTGACGCAAACCATTAAGTGCCACTACAGCAACGTAAGAGGTCCTATGATTGAGCTGGAAAAAATCGGGAACATCTCTTAGTTTGACCTTCAGTTCGTAGTGCCGACTAAAATATAGCTATCGTGTGAAATCACAGATGAAAAATCGAGCTTGCCAGGCGTAATACTTTTACGATACAACAAGGGGACTAGAGCAGACTACATGGTGATGAGTGAGCATCTTCAGCACTCTCAATAGCCAACAGAGTGGCGCAGGCTAACAGAGTCTGATCACTGGGAGATAGTGAGGTACACCATCCGGTACAATGTACCTCAGGGTAAGCTCAGATCCGGAAGGTGAGGATCCAGGACTAAAGAAGGAACGGATCTCTCGGTACAGCCTGACACAAGTAGAAGGTCTCCTTTAAAGATTTGATCGTAGCGCTCATGTAGCCTGTGCATGTCGAGCAATTACAGAACATTGTGTCTTTCCAAATTTCCTATGATTAGACAAAGAGCAAGAAAAGAGCACACTCGATATAAACGTTGGCATGTGCAATAATTGTCGAATACATTATATTTGTGAATACGGAACAGTAAAGGCAGTGTTCGTATGTCTAAGAAATTAAATTCGTTTATGTTAACTTCCATCCATGGTCTTTTAATGACCTGTTAGAAAAATTAGCTTCGCGGGACTGATTAATTCAGACGGCTTCAAAACCTGAAGGTTCATAAAAAGTGAAGTAGATTCATTTGAGCTTCTAATGAACATTACAACAATAGAGAATCTAACACTAGATAACTGGTTGATAATTAATCCACCAAAATTTCATGTAATGTACACTCTGCTTCATTTTACGCACAACGCCTACACTCTCCATGGAAGCCTGCTTTCCAATGTTTCGTCGAAGTGTGATCTCAGGCTTGTAACCTCTGAGAGCCTAGACAGCAGTTCAAAATACATGAAAGATGCATCCAAGATAAACGCAACTCTCTTCATGCGTAGATGAATTGAGTAGTCACAATCGAGTTGTTTCAAACACTGTTTACAATGTACACTCGGCCTCACCTTTAAGTCCTAAATGTCGTTCCGTCCCCTCCCTTCAAAAGAAATATAATTCTTTTATACCAAGTAAATAGACTAGCAACCAAGCGGGTAATAGAGCCAAAGCATAAGTCCTACGAGAACAGACTCACACGCCTGAAATTATTCTCTTTTAGCTGAAGGAGAATAAGAGTATGATCTGATAGTGTCATATAACATATCAGGAATAATAAGCCACTCGAATACGTGTATATTGCCAGAACATCATCACCATGCTCCTCGAGGCAACCTTCGAGAGACTGCACATCATAGAGCTAGCGCCCAAGTACACTCATCTTTCCCATTTGACGCTGCCCTCATTTGATATTCCCTTCCAGTAGAATTTTCCATAGCCCCCTCAGTAAATAGCTCTAAAACACGTACTCACTCGTGGATTGATACCGCACTCTAAGACCAGCTGAGTTTGGTGTATGTCTCGTAGATGACCACGGTCACCATTAACCCATATCCATTAACTAGCCCTAATTATCGTCTCTCTTTTCCTTCTGATCATTACAGTTCGGTCTTCTTACACATTACCAATTAACTTATTTATTTATTCTTCAAACTGTCGTCTTCTCTCAGCACTCGAATTATCACTTTATTTCCACACTGAGATAGCCAACACCCTGTGTCGTACCGCCCATCGGACATAACCAGATACCTGTAACAATGCCAAAAAAGCAAGAAGATGGTGCAAATTAATATATCAGTTTATACAACGTAGTGACAAAGTAATTGGATATGTTTTTTCGCGTCATTCACGAATAGTTGCGTTGCTTTTTCGAAGTGATGGCTGGGAAGGTCGTTAAGCAGTTGGCTGGTAGTGGAACTGGTCAGAGCCTTTCGGACTTGATGACAGCGATGAAGTATACTTTATCAGGCTCTGTAGTTGTTAAAATTATTTGCAAAGCTACAACAGAAGAAATGTGTGCTCCTAAAAGAAAACATTTGTCCTGTAAGTGTCAGGATAACCGTTTTTGAATTATAAAGATCTTGTACAATGTACGTTTGAACCCCGCCTTTCAGTCCCGGATTTCGCCAACCAACTCGTCATCCGCACACAACATAGCAACTTGGTTGTTGTATTCAAAGCATTGCTGACGATACACCACTTAATGCAGTTTGGGAACGAGGTTAGAACATTATTTTGATAAAATTTGTTAACTGAAGCTGTAAAGCTTGTGTGTACCGTGAATTGCTGTTTCTCTTGGGGCATATATTGATAAAACTCATGAGCCCAGTGTTTCACGTTAAAAAACCTAAGTCCTTTTATTTTGAGGGAATTTTGCGGTTTCCCCCTAAGTCGTGAAACGTTTGTTGGTTTTCCCCAAAGTTTTGGGTAATTTTGAGGAAAAGCTCTCATTTTCCGCAAACATTTTGGGGATTTTTCCCAGACCTGGGGAAATTCTGGTGTTCTTGTACCGTTTCCCCAGTTTTCTACTGCGGCTTCCCCAAAATTTACCCTTCAAGTAGGGATATTTGGTTCCTGCATATGTATTTCCACAGAAAAAAAGTAATTCCGACAGTTAAGTACTATCTACCGGGTAGGTGGTGCCGTTTCTTCGGAGTGTAATGGTGCCATATTCCCTGAGCTTCCATGAAAGTATCCACCTGCACTTTAGATCTCTCTTATCGTTTCAAACGCCAAGTTACTTTACTTTCAAAACTATCAAGTTAAACTCTAGTCAATTTGATCTTCATTGTAGGGTAGCGTGACTAATTTTCGTATAGTGTTGACCGAAGTAAAGTATAGGAATCTATAATTGGTCATTTGGACTAAATATATAGCTAGTTAAAGCGAAAGTGATGGAAATAGGCAACAGTATGCAGTTATTCAGTCTTTTCAAAGTGGTGTTAAAAATGAGGGATTTAGGGTGATTGCTATTGAACGATATAGGACAGTAATTCACTCTCAGCCCAAAAGACTGGAATAGTGGGGCGAAACTTTGAAAAATAATTTGGCTGCTGTCTAGCTACCCTTCACTTACCTATTTTTACCAAACAAAGTAGGGCATCAACATAAACCCCTCTACTCTTAGAGCAGAAAAAGCTATAGCCAATAGAAAGCAAGGGAGGACAGTAAACCATAGTGAATTAAACCCCCTGAACTCGAAGGATCATAGTACAGTTCTAGTTTTCAGGTTGACTGTAATCTTAGTTGGTCTGAGAACTAGACGTAATTTCATTTTTTACATTACAAATCTTTTCACTGACTATAATTTCCTTTAAAGTAATCATAGCACTAGACGAATTTAGTATTGAACAAACATCGAAACAGTGAAAGTAACAAAATGCATTAGAGAGAATAACATTTTGAAGTAATAACTAGTGGTTCAAACCCTACTAGCTAAATCAGAGCTTATGAAGAGTTGACATTGTAGTCGACAAATTCAAGTGATGTTTGTCAACCTTGTTTGCTTTCTTTGTTTTTATTTAACTTAGACATTCCTTCTTTTCAGTTGTCGTCAAGTGCTGTTCATGGTGTTGATCCCTGTTTCCGATCCCCAGTGCTGTGTACGCTAGTTTCCCCCTTTTCCTTTTGTCTTGGAAATTCCAAGTCAGAGCTTTCCTTGTGTTGCAGTTCAGTGGTTTACGCATAGTGTATGCTATCCACATCCAGCGTCTTTACCTAACTTCCTCTTAAACTGGCAGCTGGTTTGTTGGTCTCTGGCCAATGAATCGGGTATCTTCTATAGGCAGTTCTTTATAAATACCTGTGACTCAGAGATGGTTGTGGTGCTTGTCCGAGTATGAGATCCATATAACAGAATTGTTTTGACGTTAGATTTGAAATTTTCGACTTTAGTGTTCGGTGACATTTCTTCTGGGTCTCAGATCTTCAGTTGTAGAGATCATTCCGTTGTTTTACGAATTCGTGTCTTCACATCTGTACCGGGTCCTCCCTGGTAATACCCAGGTACATAAAGGCTTCCACCTCTTCCAGAGCTTCACTATTGAGTGTAATATGGTTGGCACTTACACTTTTATACCTTAGGATCTTAATTTTTCCTTTATTTATTTATTTGAACACATAAATATTGGTACAAAGAGGTACCATATAGATATGCGCCACATAAACCATTCGATTTATATGAGAGCCGGGATACTGCTCGGGTGCCCAAACTGAGGCAGGTGGTTTTCTTAGGGAGGTACACCTGGAGTCTTCGACCTAAAGGTCCGATCCACAAGGCAGTGGAACAACGTCAGAAGATGCAATTCCATGCTAGCTGGTGACCAACAATAGGTTCATACTCCATTTGTTCCTTCAGGATCCTGGAGCCCATGTGTACCATTGGTTTAGAATCAGGGTTTTCCAACTGTCCTAAGTGGACAACCAACCCGGTTAAAGTGCCGGACATTTGCTTTTCATTCCTTCAATTTCGTAAGCAACACCCAGTTGTAGCGAGAAGGCATTGAGTAGGACTTCCCTGGTAGTGCCCGTATACACGTAGCCATGTGAGAGCATTTCGAGAGGGGAAGCAGACTCTCCCCAAGGTATTTGGGAGCATATTTCTGCTATACTTATTGCCTTTCTTCGTCTGCATTCGTTGCTGTGTATGCGATAGCAGGTTTAAGTAATCTGCAAAGTTAAAATCACTTATCTGTGCCTAAATTTTCCACTATTCCGCATCTTTCCTGAAATACTAAGTTCTCCTTAACCCAGTCAACGACCAAAAGAAAAAGAAAATGTAAAAATAGACAGCTCTGTCTAACACTAGTCCACACTTAAAATACATATGTTAGGTCCCCTTCATACATGATCTTGTAGTACAGTTCCTCTCAAGAATTCCGCATGATAATGACAATCTTCTCAGGTACCCCTTAGTGTCGAAGAAAGATCTCTATGATATATCCCACACTAAAGAAAAACAGCGTTGTAGGAAGTCTAATCGTGTGTGACATTGTCAGGACTTCTCAGCGATAGGTTTAGACGTTAGCGACAACTGTACTCAGAATAAAATTGTATGCAAGTTCGTGCACCAGTCACAACACACTTAAATCTTTACTATATCCTAATATAATTCAACCGTGGTTCGCAGTCATTCGACTTCCAACCATTAAGTCACAGATTCAAACTCAGTTTCACCGGGTACAACAGGCGAGTAGTATCAGCAACTCTCTCGTAGTAAATGGTATTCAAAGGGTAGAACACAAACATGCAGTAGACCAATTTACTTGGTTTATACCATATAAACGATTGAGTCCTAGTTATCTATTAATTTTCTATTTGAAAACTATTTTATAAATTACAATAATCATTTCTCTGGTTATTATTTCAGAGATTTTCACAATACATCGCTTCAAATAACTGCCATTTCTATGTACCAAGTTTACATGATCGCAACAGTGTTCAGGGTATGTTCTTGATCTAATGGTTAAATTTATATTGCATAGTGGACAGTCATTTTTCAATTTACATAAAATTCAAAAATTGTGTTTATTTGTTTGCTGCTTCAAATGTTTTCTTCATTTATGTATATAAAAACATACTAGCAAGACAATATTCTCTTCTAATCTCTAACACACCACAGCCTCCAAATGCCGTAGTACGGCCGAGAGTGAGGAGAGTCCGCTCTCACATGGCTCCGTGTATACGGGCACTACCAGGGAAGTCCTACTCAATGCCTTCTCGCTACAACTGGGTGTTGCTTACGAAATTGAAGGAATGAAAAGCAAATGTCCGGCACTTTAACCGGGTTGGTTGTCCACTTAGGACAGTTGGAAAACCCTGATTCTAAACCAATGGTACACATGGGCTCCAGGATCCTGAAGGAACAAATGGAGTATGAACCTATTGTTGGTCACCAGCTAGCATGGAATTGCATCTTCTGACGTTGTTCCACTGCCTTGTGGATCGGACCTTTAGGTCGAAGACTCCAGGTGTACCTCCCTAAGAAAACCACCTGCCTCAGTTTGGGCACCCGAGCAGTATCCCGGCTCTCATATAAATCGAATGGTTTATGTGGCGCATATCTATATGGTACCTCTTTGTACCAATATTTATGTTTAAATAAATAAATAGAAAACTTCAGTTGTACACAATCAAAATGCAGTTAATCCCTTTCATAAATTGTGATGGGAAAATTAGAAGACGGAGTTGATTTAAAGGATGTGATTTCTTTACACCATACACTTCAAACTATCTGATTACTCTCATAATTTTTATGGCATTTCGCTTGGAAATCAATAGAATTCAGTTAAATAGAAGTTCAATCATAAATAAGAGCGATAAAAAGTCAATGTAATATGGAAAGAAAAGGAAATTATCACATTATTCTAAGTCGTTAAATGGCTAAAAGATTACCAGGTTAGATTCGAGGTTACAACAAGTGATTTCTGTACACACAATGAAGGGGTTTGAATTCGCGAATAGCTAACGCTTCTATAAGCCTAAGGACTCGTTCTTGGGAATCCCCATACAGCATTTTAAAAGCTTTGTTCATGTCAATTCTATAGCCCGTTTCTGTTATATGTCCTACTGTCGGTGAACATGGTTTTCTACTTCCTTTGTATATTTCAGCGCTTGTCACTGATTTTAAGGCCAACTTGATACATGTTCTATAACCCTCAATTACAAACATGTAAATTGACAAATCCAGTAATGTAATCGTTTTGGCAATTTCTAGGCATGTGTGGAATCATAAGCTTAGTTCTTTTTAATAACTATCTACTTACCGGCATAGTACGTTTTCTCAACAGCTCCTTCCAGTCTCTTTCTTAAAACTATGCTGTTCGATGCTTTTCTAGATGGTAAACAGATATAAACCCTTTTATTCGCAATAAAAGTAAGAGGAGATTTAGGCATTAACTGACTTTCACACGAATTTATAATCTTCGACAAGTAACCGTTTAGAATCTTTATATGATTAAAAATCAAGAAAAAAGGACATGAATACAACTGCACCATTGTAAATGGTTTAACGTCACACTACTCAAAGTCTTAAACCAACCAGTACGATTATTGCATGTGCCCCAACCAAGATGTTCGCATCTATCAACATGGCTCAATCTATTAATATCAAATCCTTTTTCTAACTTGTCTTAATAACATCTAATGTCCCACTTCAAGTATGGGGTATTTATGCATACGTAACACAAATCTTGACGAACTCAATCAACGAGGGTTTATAGCTTCCTCTGTCAACTTGCTCTTTTTTTTAACCTAATACCTTTCCCCTAACCTTAGGATCATTCACTCAATGGTTTTATTACATAAAACCAATACCTTATAGAGAGATACCTATGATTAGAAACTTACTTCCTACGTTATATCTTCTACTTTCATTAGGTATATTACCGTGGCAATATTGAGTTATTATCCATAATAATGTGATTCACTTTGTTATCTATCTAGTTGATGTTTATATTTCATTCATAAATACACTACCTTAATATACGTATCATATATAGTTCTGATAAACTTTGTCTTTTCATTACATTATCCAAATGATTCTTTGATTTGGAATAAATAACTTAATACTTGTGTTAGATTATCTACATCGTACTGCATATTGTTGTTTTTTTTCTTCTCAGTATTGTTAAATAACCTGATTTCTTCTTTATGTACTGATCACGTTCAACTGTTTTAATTTATACTGTAAACCTTTACTAATCATAGTAATAATGTCGATGTATTCTGTGTGTATATGCATGTTGATCGGTTCTTCTTTTTGTCTTGTATTCATTTATTATGAATTAATTAGCTGATTTTTCTTCTTTTACTTTGTTAATCTACCAATCTATAACACTTAACACATCCAATAATCCTTAATGAATTCAGTTCTTGTTCACCTACTACATATATATATACATATATAGGTATATTAGTTCATATGATGAACAAAATAAACCGATCACTATATTGTTTATAATCTACTCTTTTACACTTTAAACTGTAAACAACAAAAAAGAGAGACTTTTCACCCAAACCTCCCATTCTAGTAAATAAAAGAAAGTAAGACAAGCTCTTTATAAAAGTAATCATAGTACAAGACAAATTTACCATTGAATAAACATCGAAACAGTGAAAGTAACAAAATATAGTTGAGAGAATAACACCTGAAAGTAATAATTAATGATTCAAACACTATTGGCTAAATCAGAGCTTATGAGGAGATGACATTGTAATCGATAACTTCAAGTGATGTTTGTCAAGCTTGTTTGCTTTCTATATTTTTATTTAACTTCCTTTAGAGATCATTATAATCGTCCAACTTTTCTAGAGTTGATCTCCTAACGCAGATGATACGGTTCTGTTTGGTGGAGACGCTGAAAAGTACAAAATGTCCTGATGACGTTAAACGCCGATGCATAATGTTGCTTCACGACTGGTCTGCATCAACATCTGAACTAACGATAAAGAGTGAAGTAGTTGAGTGTACTGATCACTTCACTTGTCTTAGAAGTCTCATCACACCAGATGGATTGGTTTCTGATGAAATTACGGCACAAAATCAGACAGTTCGATCGACTTTTGTCAACCTGTATTACTTGCAGCATCAGCGAAACATCCGTCTGCCAACTGGGGGACTAGTATACTGCCGAGAGATTTGTCCGGTTCTACTTTATAGGTGTGAAACGTGGCCTTTAAAAATAAAGGATATCTGTAGGTTACTAATATTCGATCATGTGTGTCTTCGAACGACTTCTCGTAAATTTTGGGACCATCGAGTTAGCAGTTCTGAGGTTGCATGCAGACAGCTAGTTAAGTATGGCGAATCGATTGAGGAAGTGGCGAGTCGTTATCGGCTGAGATGGTTAGGACATGTTTTATGTATGTCTGTCAACTGACTACCTCAACCCACAATGATGGCTGGTGTAGGAGTACATTGCAAGAAAGTTAAGGGCAAGCAGACGAAAACGGTATCACTCCCTGACGACACTGACTATTGGACTGAGCCTTGTAGGTAAATGTATGCTACGTAGTTGGGTTGCTCGTGATTGTCGTAATTAATGGTTAGGGACTTTGGGCGATATGCTTCAAAATCGTTCACAATCCATTCACTCTTTCTCCCTGGGACTCCAAGTTTTCGAATCACCTCATAAATTTGTTTTTCTTTCACTAATGTATATCTTCTCAAGTTGTATGTTCGATGTCTAATCTTTCCTATTACCACTAATACTGTCACTGCATCTACTACTCTGTGATTCGCACTGATAATTTCATCTCGCTGTGTTAATGGAGTGATGGCAACTTGAATCTATGTACAGATTTACTCCATGTTCTACGTTGCGTATGGTTGACTGTAATTATAAAATAGAATCAAAACTGCAACATTCTCCATTGGGTTGATTGATGACCACATATAATAGCGTTTTGTACTGCTTAATCTGATGATCTCTATGACAATCCAGGGGGGCGCACTGAGCTAACAATACTGTATCACATGATAAACTGGCGGCCTTTCCGTTGTTCTACAGCAATAGTGATACACAGAAGTCGCTGTATGACCTATTAATCTTGGAAATATTGCACGTTTCCAAGCCTCAAGTACCTGTTTTGGAAACCGGTTTTAATTCTGTTCAAACACACAAGAATTCAATAGATAGTCGTTGGACAGTGATGCTGAAGAGATTATGTATCGCAAATAAAAGGCAGGATTGTTAGCAATAAATTGTTGTACACGTAACCTTTCACAGACGAACACTGTTCAGAATGACGTATGCTGCTTTTCCCTTCACTATATGAAGATTGACTTTTTGTCACTACTACCGACACACACAATTAGCCTGATACATGGACTCATCTACTTTCTTCAAAGGTTCATTATCTCGGAATTCCTTTGTCCAATATTTTAACGCGTGCATAATCAAACGCATGTCCACAGTTGTCCACATGCATTAATATAAACGAAGCTATATCATCGCCTTTAAAAGCTGAATAGCGTTCGTGTAGACATAGATGAAGAAAGCAATCACTTTGTCTCATGAAATGTTGATCACAGTTGCTACAATTTATCTTGTAGATTGTGACTTTTTTATATGCTTTTAGGCTACACCTATTCCTAGAGGTCTTAATGATTTATTTTTGATCTCGATGATATATATGTATATATATCCCTCCATAATTTCTTTTTTTCTCCCATTACTATCACATTCAGCCCATGGAATTTCCTTGTTTCTACGACCATATGCAAAATATCTGGATGAAAAAGCAGCTTCCTATCGTGAAGTAGCCTTCGACTTCTGTCGTTTAAAACGCGGGTAAGTTATTGTAGCATTTTTTCGCTGCTGCCCATCTGATTGCAGTGTCTACTTTAATCCAACTCTAATAAAAACGTATTTTGTAGTACAACGGCATGAATTCTCGTACATTTTGATAGTAGTCGTTATTACTACTGTTATTATTCACAGTAGTATGCCCATTTCTTGTAATATTTTCTCCACGCGTGAACAATGTCAAGTTATCGATAACCTATTTGAGAGGTCCGTTTTCTCGTTTCGCAATAAAAATTCACCAAGAATAGGATCTAGAGGTAAACCCATCGCTATTCCATCACTTTGTCTATAATATGTATTATTGAGGACAAAATAGACGTTTACTGTACATTTTAGAAGCAATTCTTTGAGACTACTCTCAGGGATTCTAATATCGATCTGTTTTTCAGGTAGTTGTTGACTTTTATTGTCGTTACATTAGTGATACTTTCATTATCGTTGATCAGAACACTGGAAAAGAAGAACACCTAGAGCTATTTAACAATGAACGCTCAGCAGTCGAATTTACCTGTGAAGAGGAACTTGGTAATCAACTATATTTCCTTGACGTTTTGTTAAAGAGAAAAGAAAGTGGTTCTATCAATAGAAGTGTATATAGGAAAAGTTCTTCAGCAAACCAATACACACATTTCTTGGGCTTTGTAGCCATTCATTATAAGAGAAACCTAATCAGATGCATGTCAAATAGAGCTACAAAGATATGCTCAGTCGATACTATAAACAAGGAACTAGAGCTTATTCATAATATGTTGATTGAAATGGGTTACCCACAAGGTTTCCTGAAGAAGCACTTGCATGTAACAAACATGAAAGTAGCGATACCAACGGCTAATAAGAAAACTATTCCTGAAGCTGCAATTCAATGAAGATGTAGCTGATGTGCTACGTAATAGACTGACTAGAGCAGTGAAGAGAACGTTTAATGCAGCCAACCTCTGTCTATTGTACTCCACTCGATCCATGGTGATTCCTCAACTTAAGGATAAGTTACCTGGTTCTACCACATCAATTTCTATCTACGAATCCAGATGATCCTGTGGAGAAAGCTATATTGGGCGCACTACCAGACAACTGAGCCAACGAGTTAGTGAACACCTCCCTTCGTGGTTAGGAAAAGGTACTGTCAAAACAATACGTAGCTCTGTCCTATCACACTTGATGGATATCGGTTATGTAGTAGACAGAAATAGATCATTTAAAGTGATTTGTCATATTCCTACTAGTTTTCCTTCTGGTGTTCGATCTCATCTCTTACACATAGCAGAAGCTATAATAATTCGAGCTAACAATCCAAGTCTTTTTGTTCATAAGGTATTTGTAACACCTTTATCTCTCCCTTGGCCTTAGTAAATGATTTTATTCATTATTATTTTCCGTACTCATTCGTTTGTTTTTCTTCACCCCCTTGCACACTTTTCCAAATATACGGTTCATTGTCTAATTATCTGAACACATCTTATTACGTAATCTTATAATGTTTATGAATGTTATTTCAGTGTCTATATTTTTCTAATCATCGACTTATTTCCGATTATGTAACATTGATTTAATATCAGAAGGGGTTTTGTGGAGATTTTAGAAATTTCACTGGTTGAAATCATGAGTCAATTGAAGCTAGACCACCATGGGAAACCTGGAAGCACTGGACGGCCGTTTCGTTCTAGTAGTGGACTCCTCAGCAGTGCGCATCCAAGATCCCACCCTCAGCAAGATTAGAACCCCGGATCTATCAGTCTCGCGCCAGGCCCTTAACCAACTAGACCACTGAGCCAGCATCCAATGGTATTGATGTCTAACTTCAACCAATCCGCGAAGTTGCGCCACCGTACACCAGTGTCTTCAGTGAGTTGGATGCCGGCTCAGTGGTCTAGTTGGTTAAGCGCCTGGCGCGAGACTGATTGGTCCTGGGTTCGAATATCGCGGAGGGCGGGATCGTGGATGCGCACTGCTGAGGAGTCCCATACCAGGACGAAACGGCCGTCCAGTGCTTCCAGGTTTCCCATGGTGCTCTAGCTTCAACTGACATTGACTTAAGCCTTTATTATTCTCATCACAACTAGTACACTTGTCATCACACTACCAATTTGTACTTACTTACTTATTATGCTTATTTATGTAATCTATTCTATTGTTATCATTGAATCATAAACTGCCTTGATTGGTTTAATAATTTCGTATAGACATATAAATATCATTGTATTTTAGTCATCTATTTGCTCGTGTGCCATTCTGCACTAATCTGAATTGGAGTTGTGAGTTGTAAATTGGAAATCGGAATCAGGAATGAACCGAGTAGTGTTTTAGTTGACTCATCTTCTCTCTATCTTTCTCATTTATCAAGCGATCGGGTGATAGAATTGTTTTCGTCTCTCTAACTAAGGTAGTTAGTGTCACTTGGAACTCACACGTTTCTAGCGTCAAGGCTAAACAAGTTGGCCTATCGTATCAAGGCTTTAATCTGGATTGAGACAAGTTATTTTGTGTAAATTAGTGGGTAGATTAATCAACGACGTAACAAAATTACAATAAACATCTCTTTAACATACATTTAAAGTGTAATTATTCAAAGTATATTTTGAAAATATTTCCTAGCTATCTCTTCCCTCTATCCATATTCACTCATTAAAAAATTTCTATCAATTTAGCTGTTATAACTTTCTATCTATCCAATATATTTATCTTCTAGATGTGTAACCATCTAGTGTCAACTTAACAAAATAAGTGTCAATAGATCTATAAATTCTTAAACTCAAAGCTTACAATATTTACAGTACCTGTTAACTCTCTAAAGTATGCACAATAACTGTGATTAATAGAGGCTGATATGATTTGTTATCACTCATAGTAACTGTCGGGAGGGCTTTCGAGATGCACGAAAAATCCTCCGGAGATTCTAAAGGAGTCTAAGAGTTCTCATCCAATCGAAACCTGATAGAGCTTTCTAGAACATCAACGTGACATTCTACGATTGTATGGTAGCATAACTTGCCTCCTTGTAGATTGGTTTAATTATAGTGATATTATAACTAACGCTAATGTCCGGTCGTAATCAAATAGAGAACGCAACAGTAACACAATAAGTCCACTCATTATCTCTTAGTGTTTTTACCTCTGATTTTTTTCTGTACGATTTAATTATTATTTACATTATTCCCTCTTCGATTTATTTTGATATGATTTAGTATCACTTAAACTGGTCAATGATTGTGGTTTTGAGTGCTGTTAGAGGTATGAAGATAGTTTTCAATTCCCGGTTGCCCACACTGCGGAAGGGTTCTTCTGGTGGTACCTGAAAAAGAAATTGGGTTAGAGTTGGTCTTAGTGACCTGACAGCGGGAATGTAGTGTCCAAGGGACAACTGATTGAGGCCGGTCACATACAACCTTTTTGTGAGTAATTTTCGTGTTAGCTCCGTACTTGTTGGGACCTTACCACCGGAGATGGAAATCTGTGGGATGAGGCAAGGTGTGCATTTTTTGGAATCGATCTTTTCAAATCCCGTCCTTCTCTGTAGGAAGGCAGCATTGCTATTATGCTGGCTTTTTTAAGGAAACAACTTACTGCTATCACACCTCTGTACAGTCAGCAGTACGACTTCACCTTCAGACCTTGGGTCAATCATTGTACTCAGTTCTTATCTTGTCATCTTTCGATTATTATCAGTACTTTGTTTTATTTTTGTTTCTTTTTGGCAATTGTTTTCCCATTTTTAATAGTTTATCAAATATTAATTTTAAAAAAAGTGAGAAACAGTTAATTATACATCAGATTTATCGTTATGTTTTATAGGAAAGAAGATGGTGATATGCGAACAATGCCTCAAGATAAAGTAAGTCATTAGTACTTTCATTCCACATATCAATTGATTTAATTCGAGTTCGAATTTCATCTTTTAAATTTTCTGGGATATCCATTAGAATTTTTGTCAATTATCATCTACAATTCTATACAAAATCAAACTTGAAGTATCAGTTACGTACTGAATTGTAAAAAATCTTACAGTTCGTATATTCAACTTCAGTATAACCATTAATCCTCCATTCGTATATCAACTAACTTCATTGACTTCATAATTCCTTCTTTTAGAATTTCGTGAAATTCCTTATCGATTAGAATCATTAGTGAGTGAGTACAAGATTACTATCTAGTTAGAAAATTCGTAAAAACAAACATGATTTGTCAAATTAAACTGCCCAGAAGTTATTCGAATGACAATCGGTAGCGATAGTTGTGATCTAGGCTAAACGATTAATTTTGATTGTTGGATTAAATAACTCTATGTGTGATCAGTATGTCTATATTAGTCGTTTATTATCATATAATAAAAGTTCTTTAGATCATAAGTAGTGCCAATACATTTTTCGTCTCCAGTAAAACTATCGAGTAATGCTATTTATTAAAACTGACAATAGAGTTCTTAGTAGAACAAAGGTGTATCAGTCTGACCTGTTCAAACAACTTGCTAGTCGCTGACATCTTTTAGAAATGTATTGATTTAAAGTCATGATGCATTTTTCTTTAAAATGAAAATTACTTTGTTGATTGTTTAAAACGTCTGATTTCTTATTATCAATGTGATCAAAAACTTGTGAGCTTTCTCAGTAACGGACGCCAATAAGACCATTCTTTAACTAGTAAATGTCCCTAAAAACAAATAATTCAGGTGAGACTATAATTTATGGACAACCTTTGAGCGACGCTACTTACTTACTAGGGCTAAATGAGAGTTGTAAAGCAGTTTTTATTATTTATTTTTATTTTAACACATAGATATTCGTACAAAGAGGCACCAGATACATATGTGCCACATAAATTTCATTTGATATGTGTGAGAGCTGTGATACTTCCCGGGTGCCCAAACCGAAGCAGGTGGTTTTCTTAGGAGGCCACAACCGGAGCCTTTGACCTGAAGGTCTGATCCACGAGACAGTGGAACATCGTAAGGAGATGCAGTCCCATGGTAGCCGGTGACCAATAATTGGTTCATACTCCATTTGTTCCCTCAGGATCCTAGAGCCCATGTGCACTATTGGTTTGGAATCAGGGTTTTCCAACTCTCCATGTCCACCAACCCGGTTAAAGTACTGGACATGCGCTTTTCACCCTCTCAATTTCATAAACAACACCTCCACCACAAGAAGGTAGTGAGTAGGACTTCCCTGGCAGAGGCTATATACGCGTGACCATGTGAGAGCATTTCGAGAGGGAGAACTGACTCTCTCCACTCTCGGCCATACCAGGGCATTTGGAGGCTATAAAGCAGTTTGAAGAATACGCATTATGATTTACAGTTGATGGTTACGGTTAGGGATTAGGTTTAGTGTTTTTATCACGAACTGATATCAGCTATTATGCCAAAACTATTTATTCAAATGGATAAGTGAATTTCGCGCCAAAATCTAAGACCTGTTATCCTCAATCTGATTGGTTCGTCCGTGAATTATAGTCTTACCAAAGTTTCTTTAAAGAGTTGCATCTATCTTTTAGAAAAACTGCATTTGTTTTATTGTGAATTGAGTTATTTTAACCTCGAAGTGTTTGTAATATAGTGTACTAGTCACTATAGGGATGTCTATTTTGAATAAAGTACACAAACCGTTATGTAATCAGTGGAAACGGATAAAATAAAATAGTTTCAGGACAGCATTAATAAATTAATTGTGATTCGGATAAATCAAATGATCATACAGAATTTTATCCAAACTAATATAACTACTTTTCCTAGATCTCTCTTAAATCAAAATCATCTGATCTAAATCAAGATTAAATGATTAAATATTGTTCATTAATAAATAGTTGGTTTAACTCCAATCATTTAAATAATTTTCAGCTTAAAGTACGAATTGATTTCAGCTAGATCGCTATTGAAAACCTGGAAGCATTAAATGGTCATTTCTCCCTAGTATGGGACTCTTCCAAAATGTAACTCCTGTAGTTCTAGTGAATTCCAATCCATTTCGGATGTATGACAGTCATCCACCACAGGTAATTGATGAGGGTTTCGAAATATCGTGAACTGGTTGAAATAAAATATTAAAAACATTGGTGTAAAAGTTAAGTGTTCGAGCGCGAAGCTTAAAGTTTTAGCTTTCGCTTCTTGCGTCCGTGGTCGCGGATCCTCACTACTATAAGAAGTTTCATGCAAGAACAAAACGGCTGTCCAATCTTTCCAAGTTCTCAATCGTGATCTAGCCGAGATCAGTAAGTAATTTGTACTGTAAAAAACAATTCTACAATCTCTGCAAATTTACCATACTAATGATAAAATTAATTATCAGTATAGGGATTGTGGAGATTACTAAGTTTTTGATTGAGATCTTGAACCAATTGATGGAGCTAATCAGTGCAGGGTAGAGACAAGTATCTAACTCAGTACAATGAAAGATGGTCGCGCAATTTCGTGGATTGGTTGAGTTTAGACATTAACACTATTGGATGCCGGCTCAGTGGTCTAGTAGGTAAAGCATTCGCGCGTAAGATTGAAGGCCCTGGGTCCTCGAATCCTGCGAGAGGGATCGTGGATGCGCACTGTTGAGGAGTCCCACAATAGGTCAGAACGGCCGTTCAGTGCTTCCAGGTTTTCAATGATGGTCTAACATCAATCGGTTCATAATCTCAATCAAAAGATAAAATTAATGTTTACACTTTGTATAGGAAAAATCAATCAGATTTGATTAAACAATGTCCAAACGTTTCCATCAATATGAACGTGACTCGCATTAAAAGCATGTTCATTTTGTTTTTTAACAGACATGTCATAAGATTGTGAATAGAAAGTGAGAGCGATGTATTTTGTTTATGTTGCATACAAAAGATCTAAATTTATAAAGGTCAAACTAATAAAATGGACAATGAACGTTATGTATGTCTACCGGTTAATTTAAAGAAGTTAACAATCTATTGATTTAGTAACCACATACTGTATGTTAGCATATAAATTACTAGTGTCTATCAATGCAAAATCATAAACTCCCGTATTCTATGTAAGTGGAAATCGTTATACCTTCACATTTGATGCAATCTCAGATCGAACTGATCAAAATTACTGTTGTATAAGTGGAGCAGAAGTTTAGTGCTTAGAATGTTTAACTCTCAATGATGAACTCCCGGATTCGAACCCCACCCCATTTACTTAGATTCGGGAAACCAAATATTCCTATTAGACTCTATACGCGAATAAGTACCTAGTAAATGGGTTAATTTATTCTATACCTGCGGTTATCAAAATCTGTACACTACTCACAAGTTATTAGCTCGAAGTCAAATACAACTTAGGAAAGAAAATCATCACAGATGAAAATCAAAGTTTTCGTACTAATACAGTGATTGCAACCGATAATGTAATAAAGTTGGTTATGAGTCTTAAAGTCACTTCCAATTGACATTCGTAGTCCAAGTTTCCTGAAAACTTTTCAATTTACAGTTCAAAATCTTCAATAGTGGTTTCATAACACTTAGCTAAGTGTACGGCACATGCCTCAGATTGACCATTGACGTTTTCAGTTACAGCACATCGATACCGTTTAACAAATGTTCAGTTTCAAAAGGGAGGAGAAAAAAGTTGACTTTATTCCTTATCAGGAAAGTACCTTGAACATTACTTCAATCATGTGGTCTAAATCTTTAGATGGAAAAGAAACTCCGTCACTACTCTGTCACTACAGAAAGATTCTACATCATTTTTGAAGAGGGGTGATACAGTGCCCAAGAATTATTCCTAACAATCAGATCTTAATTAATTGTAGAGTGAGCGGCGCACAAATTGATTTCCTTCAATCAATCACCTTTAACATGTTATCATGTTCTCTTTTATGTTAATCTTTTGTATACAAAAATGTTATTTCATTTCATAAAAGGTCAAATCTTCTGGCTAGCCGGTCTTGTTTTTAATTTCTAATCATTCTTGTTGTTAGGTTAATAAAAATGGCTTCGTTAGTAGCTATCACTCAGCTGCATTGTATCATTGTGTGTTATCATCTATCGATCAACATTTTGTTCTTCAATTTCACTCATTAAATAGTAAAATCATCCTATATTATGGTGATTTCTTCAGATAAACTATCTAAATTATTTACACATCATTTTCTGATGGTGAACTAGATTTTTTTGTAGTTTGAAATGTGGATGAGCGCGACCATAAATTATGGACGGATCAATATAGATTTATGATAGTGCGTCTTGTATTTTGGCACGAAATCCGTTCATCTATATGACTAAATAGCATTTTGTTATTACGTTCGATGTCGGTTCGTAATGAGAACTAACTCTAACTCGAATTCCTAACCATAGCATCGAACTGTAAATCCTAATCATAATCCCTCACATTCTTTTAACATTGGTAAATAGGTCGACATTTTTAAGATCGATTAAGCATTGCTCAAAGGTTGTTCATAAATTATAGTCTTAATAATTACTATCAACTGTTAGTCCAAAAGATATTATCTCAAATATGATTGATTTGTCATTATAGTATACAAAATACCTATTTACTCTCATTCACATTTTATTGTACTCATATTAAGTTTGGTTGGGTAGTTTTACTTCTGGAATATATCTCATCTTCTGGATTATGAAGACAGTTGATGTAGTTAAATTGCAGTATAAAACTCAAAACTGATAAATCACTGCATATTTACACTGATTGTAGTTATTTAACATCTACTGTGTGTAAATAAATGATATTAGGGGGATGTGCACCCCTTATGTGGACAGATATAACTAGTATGTAACACTAATCGGAAGAGGAATCCCTGACAGCAGAAGATTGAATTTGAAAAGAACAGGTAGGAAAACAGATGGCAATCCGAATAACAACAGATTTATAAGAATCATGAAGTAATGTAAAGAATAACTGAAGGTAGATGTGTAAATAATGCATTTAATGTATGATTTTCATATTTTACGAAGGCACTGTGTAATTCTGCATAAAACAATAAATTAGTTTACCATATTTGAGTTCTCGTTTACTACAATAGTAGTATATTTAGGTCAGTAATTGGGAATTTCTTCATTCTAACTATTGACTAACTACATATGTATGAATTGAGATCATGAACCGGTTGATGTTAGACAACCATTGAAAACCTGGGGGCACTGAACGGCTATTCCGTCCTATTGTGGGACTCCTCAGCTGTGCGCATCCACGATCCCTCTCACGGGATTCGAACCCAGGACCTTCAGTCTTGTGCGCGAACGCTTTACCTACTAGACCACTGAGCCGGAATCCAATGGTGTTAATGTCTAACTTCAACCAATCCACGAAATTGCGCGACCATCTTCCGTTGTACCTGTCTCTACACTACACGGATTAGCTCTACTGGTCACGGCTTATCACAAAAACTCCGATACTTCCCTCACGAAGTTAGTCACTAGTGAGCACATAGTAATTATCAGTATAGGGTTGTCGAGATTATTAAGTTATAGATTGAGAGCTTAAACCGATTGATGTTAGACCAACATTGCTGAGGAGTCCCACAATAGGACAAAACGGCCGTCCAGTACTTCCAGGTTTCCAGTAGTGGTCTAGCATCAATCGGTTCAAGATTTCCACAACCCTATAGTGATACGTATGTATAAGCTGAAATACTAGTCGTGCTTTTCTTTGTACTTCAATAATTCTTCAATGGATGTCATTCAATATTGAAAATTTACACTCAAATTATATTTCATTGTTATTTCTTAGTAAATATGTAGACTTCAATATTACTATTCACAATTTTTTGTTGCTTATCTTCTTTTATTAAATCTTACTAGCTAATGAAAACTTTACCAGTTATTGAGAAACAATTAGATGCTCTACTTATGTTCGATGTAAGTACAAATGATTTCTAATATTTCTATTACATAATCATGTATATGTATATATATATTCTGAATTTCAAGCCTTCCCATGATGATCATTATTACTTCATAATAATCTTTTTAGGCTACACTTAATGAATTGTCCAATTCACTTCTTCGAGTTGCTCATTTATCTCTTTATCGAGATTTAATTCGTTTATACGCTGTGTATAATGAGGGTATGATTAATCTAATTGGTAAGTTTTTATTGTTTGTTTTAATGGTAGTATTAGTTGTTTTTTTCTTTCTTGTTTAATTAACTGTTTTATTTCAACAAATGAAAGAGTACAGTTAGGATTTTCTCTGTTGTGCTACCTTTTTCTTAGTGATCAAAGTGCTCAATTTTCAAGGAATAGGTTTTAGTTTCGAATCTTGCTGCATCCACTTCGGTTTAAATGAAGTCGTACTGCTGACTGTACAGAGGTGTGATAGCAGTAAGGTGTTTCCCTAAAACAGCCAGCATAATAGCAAGGCTGCCTTCCTACAGAGAAGGACGGGGTTTGAAATGGTCGACTCCAAAAAGTGCACACCTCGCCTTATCCCACAGATTTCCATCTCCGGTGGTAAGGTCCCAACAAGTACGGAGCTAACACGAAAATTACTCACAAAAAGGTTGTATGTGACCGGCCTCAATCAGTTGTCCCTTGGACACTGCAGTTACGCTGTCAGGTCACTAAGACCAACTGTAACCCAATTTCTTTTTCAGGTACCTCCAGACGAACCCTTCCACGGTGTTGGTAATCGGGCATTGAAAACTGTCTTCATATCTCTAATAGTACTCAAAGCCACTCAAGGTTTAAACGGCTAAGTTAGTTGTCAATCAGCTCTCACAAAAATAATGTAAGCGCTCATAGCTAAGTGTATGATAAGCCTGTACTTGATTGACGAATTTAACGAATGCTAGATATTGTTCGCACTGGTACGGATCGATGTATATCTAATCGTTTTAAATATCTTATCATATTATGACCTATTATATCCCGACGAGAATAATGAATAGCAACTGTTGGGATCTATTTATAGACTAATACTGTACATATATTTCTATTGTATAATTGTTAAGTAACTAAACTATGTATATTCATATTCCTCCTATTATAAGCTTCATTTCGACCCATGGACTATTATTACACGACTTATCATTCTGAAGTTATACTCAGTCTATTAGGTACAGTCACACTATCACAGTCACTTTTTGGCTCGATCTTGTACAATCGTTATTTCCTATTTCATGTAGTGATGTGGTCCGTTTGGCTTGTTTATAAACACAGTATGTTTGAAATATACAATTCATATTGCGGAGGCTGCTATTGGTGTTCTGAACTCAATAGGCAGGGCTAAGAAGGAAGAACGAGTGATAAGGACTATAGACTTCTCGTACGAGTTTGTGCGTCATCGGTCCTGTCGATAAGTTACTGTTCTGATTGACGGTATCATTACGTTATATATTAATAGAGCACAAGGCCAAAAGTTATAACGTGATCACTCGTATTTCATACATCCACTAAAGTGTATTTTATACTTTGAAAAATCTTCGTTTACTTACTTTGTTATGAAAAAGAAACTGGATTAGTAGTGGTTTTGGAGACGGGAATGCGTAACCGCATATACCAAGGGAAAACTGCTTCAGACCACTTGCACACGATCTTCTTGTGGGCAGTTGTAAATGAAGGCCTTACTTCCGGGGTTGGAAACATATAGAGTATGGTGATATGTAACAGTTTTATGGCTAACCTTTTCTAATCCCCTCCTCTGTGAGAAGACAGCATCAATGCTGACGTTGGTTGTCTGGAGGAAACACTTTACTCCTATAATATCCTAGCATAGTCAGTAATACAACTCCATCCTCGTACCTTAGTTTACTGCTTTTCGTCTTACCCGTTCTCCAAATAATCTATCCGGAATGATAGGACCTAAAGGCTCAAGTATTCCAGCCTATATGGCTCGATTAAGTAGTTATGATATGTATGCTGAAAATAGCGAATAACTTACGAAAGTCTCTTGTTTCAGCTAATGACAGACACAAATTTTTATATGGATATATACAACTCTTAACAAAGTAGTGTATCTCAGATCAGGAACATTTCTATCATTCGATGAATTAATTGTTGCATTTTTGATTTAAAATAAGGAAAAAAAGATTTAAAAGGCGCCAGGAATAAAACATACCTGGCATTGTTTATTGATGGAATCTTAAACTCACATCTGTATCACAGTTTTAACAGATGAAGAAGAATAAAGAATTACTCGTGTATGTTAAAATCATTAAGTGAACATTGCTTTGATTAGTCCCTATTTACTAGCCAAAGATGCTCAAATCAGTTGATAATTGTCTGTATGTTTAATCATTCCTACTACTATTGTTACTGTTATTGTAGTGAACGAAACTTAGATGGGGAAAACTCAACTTACTGCCAATATAAGTAGCACATACACGACACTACTGCTTTTACTACTTAGAAATTTGTCATAATCATTTCATCTCACTAACCTAATGTGGTCTAACAATTGAACCAATGCAAATATACATATTAACTCATTAAAAAAAGTACAAATTCATATATTTGACTGCAAGTCATACTTTTAATTCAAGAATTTGTGATATTGTAATGAATAAACACCCCCAAATGCTCTGGTACAGTCGAGAGTGAGGAGAATCCGCTCTCGCTCTCTAAATGCTCTCACATAGCCACGTGCATACAACCACTACCACCCAAGTCCCACTCACTGCCTTCTCGTGGCGGGGGTGTTGTTTACAAAATTGAGAGGACGAAAAGCGAATGTCCGGCACTTTAACCGAGTTAGTGAACATGAAGGGTTCACCTACGGGAGTCGGAAAACCCTGATTCCAAACCACTGGTGCATATAGACTCCAGGATCATGAGGAAACAAATGGAGTATGAACCAATCGTTGGTCACCGACTACTGTAAAGCTGCATCTCCTTACGTTACTCCATTGCCTTGTGGATCAGACCTTTAGGTCAAAGGCTCCGGCTGTGATCCCTTAAGAAAACCACCTGCTTTGGTTTGGGCACCCGAGCAGTATCCCAGCGCTCACACAAATCGAATGGTTGTTCTTGACATCCTTTATGTTTCTTTCACTTCTAAATTTCTTCAATTCAATATCTGTCGATATAAGTAGCATACACCAAATTACTGCCTGATTGATCAAATCAAAATATATCGAGTAACGTTTAAATCTGTCGTATAGTGTGATTGAAAATCAAGTACTTTTATTATTAAATCACTGTTCCAATTATCTAAATGAGGATTCAAATTAACAATTTAAGCTTGTAAAATTGAGTTCATTTTAATTTCATCTTTAATAAATTAATTTGTACTTTAGTGTCATACATTTTATTGATGATCAAAAGGTTTCTATGAAAAGTAAACTTAAGAATGAATATAGAGTTGGGTGTGATTAATCACTCTTACTACCAATCAATTGTATGTGTCTAAAGTTTTTCGTGTTACCATACAAATGATTCAAATGAATTCATTGGTATTCTTTATATTCAACTAAGCTGTCTCTACGGTAACTCCCTTACTAACTTACTTGACATACACATATGCATTTTTGCATACCTTTAGATATTATAATGTGAACCCTTGGTTTTATTGAAACGATGAATCGATCAATGTTAGACCACCATTGAAAACCTGAGAGCACTAGACAGTCGTTTCGATCTATTGTGGGTCTCCTCCATAGTGCTCATCCACGACCTCGCTCGCGGGATTCGAACCCAGGACCTTCAGTCTTGCGCGCGAATGCTTTACCTATTAGACCACTGAGTCAGCATCCAATGGTGTTAATGTCTAACCTCAACCAATCGACGAAATCGCACGACCATCTTCCATTGTACCTGTCTCTACCCTACACTGATTAACTCTACTGGTCACGGCTTCTTTGTTTTTTTACTGATTTTACTCCTCAGTTTGTTGTAGCAGATGTCTGAAGGCGGCCTGCTTAAATATTTAGACTACATTTTTCTCTTACCATCTAGATATTTAAGCAAGTTATCTGTTTTGTTTGTTTTAACACATCATTACATTTATTAATAGCATAGTCTATTCAGGCACATTTATGAAAAGTTTACGATCTTTCACTGCGCAAGTTACAAAAAAATTTTAATCAGTGGCATCATTATTCACATGTGGATTCCTGAACTACTTACATCTAATTAGCGATCACTAATTGGCAAGTTGAACTGTCTTCAATTACTACTAAGTCTAAACATGTATCATAATTGTGATGTAATCGCAATTCATGAATCCTAGTTAAATGATTTACAAGACAATCGCTTAGTATCACTTCAAGATTTCAAATATTATCGTCAGAATCGATCAAGCCATCAGAAAAGGCAACCTATTGTACTAAAAATATAATATTGAATAAAACCATTGATAATAATAATCAATAAGATGAATCCTAAGTAAATGCTTGATGATAGTCTTAGCATTACTGTACTCAAGGAATTTTCAGCATAACATTCAGTCATTAATGTCATTATTATTCCTCGACTAGTCTAAACAATGCTCATCCTTTTATTATTTCTATTTGATCACATAAATATTAGTACAAAGGGGCACTGAATACATATACGCCTCACAAGTCACCCAGATCGAAACAGGATACTCATCCTGCTTCATTACATATACATTGTCTAAGAAACATGATACTACCGTTCTTCAAGCCCTGATTACTTTTTAATTGAATAATGATATTCTAATTTTGTTTGTTTGTTTTTTTCTTGTGTGTAAATATAAATCACCCCCCCCCTCTATATATAGATATTATTTATTTAATGATATGCACACAGGTCGATATTTCACTATGTCCAAACGAGATTGTCGGGTATCATTAGAGATTTATAAGAATTTTCTAAAACGTATGGAATCTATGAATACATTTGTAAGAGTTGCTGAGGTAATTAATTCAATGATTCATTGATTTTGTGTATTTCATCTTGTTTTTTTTTCTTTTTTGTTTGGATTACAAATATTTTGTAATATCATAGCATATTAATATTACTGTATCTTGTGATCATTAATTTGTTATGATTTAAGATTGTTGATCGATATTATGTGCTAGATTATTCACCAATTAAACTTTCAATTATCGATTAAGATCTATTTACTAATTGATATATTGATTAATCAACACTTATTGATTTTTAAATTCTTTGTTCTTACTCAGTAATTAATCAGATGTAGATGGGGGAGAAGCAGATTAGTTTTTTATTGTACTTAATTAAATCATAACTCGAAATTCATAGAATAATGTACTTGAAATGCCCTAACCACACACACACGCATACCACTTAATAAGAAGTTATACTTTAGCATACAATCATATCATAATTGATAAAAGGGTGGAGCAAATAGTACATAAGTGATTGACAATGATTAAGGGATATTAAAAATGTATAGCAACAGTTAATAGATTCACTGAAAGCTTACGATAAGGTTAATATAGAATTGCAACTATACAATTATACAATAAAGATAGAAATGATAATAATCTGAAAAGTTCAAATTTTCCCAATATTCATCCCAAACTAATAATTACATCATCAATAATAAGTATGTCATTAGAACAATTGTTATCATTTACACAAATATCAAGCACAACTCCACCATCACCCCCCCCCTCCAATGTTTCGTTAAACAACCATAAAACACTCATTGATCTACCCTTACCAAGATCTTTATTCTTCAATACATGGTTAAAGGGTTACAGTTCTGATGAATAAATGTTTTTTTAAAAAAAAATAGATATATGAACTATTCACATCAAAAAGAGACTTATCTTTCACAGCATAAAGGATACACAGATATGATATATTCTTACTTAGTGAAGGTGCTGACAAAATACACAATCTTTTGTTCACATAGAGTAACGGTACAAGTATATTTGAGATTTGTTTCATACCCTCTAGATTCAAAAAGTTTCTTCAAGACTTGTTTACACCAACATCCCCAAATGCACTGGTACGGCCGAGAGTGGGGTGGGCCCGCCCTCCCTCTCGAAATGTTCTCACACGGCCACACGTATACAGCCTCTGCCAGGGAAGTCCTACTCACTGCCTTCTTGTGGTGGGGGTGTTGTTTACGGAATTGAGAGGACGAAAAACGAATGTCCGGCACTTTTACCGGATTCCAAACCAACGGTGCTCATGGGCTCCAGTATCCTGAAAGAACAAATGGCGTATGAACCAATCGTTGGCCACCGGCTACCATGAGACTGCATCTCTTCACGATGCTCCACTGCCTTGTGGATCAGACCTTTAGGTCAAAGGCTCGGGGTGTAGCCCCTTAAGAAAACCACTTGCTTCGGTTTGGGCACCTGGGCAGTATCACAGCCTTCACACAAACCGAATGATTTATGTGGCGCATATCTATATGGTGCCTCTTTGTACCAATGTTTATGTTTAAATAAATAAATAAATCGACCACTTCATATGTTTTGCGAGTTTCATCAGCTCTGTTATTCTAGTTCGTAATAAAATCCCCTAATAGATTCAGAAAGCTTGGTTATATTTTGTCAACCTACACTACTTGTAGTGCAAACTGAAGAACCAGTTGACTGCACAACAATCCGTTCTGTATATTACTTTTGTAAAATGTATGTTGTGAAAATAAAATAACCCTGGACCCGGGTTTCGTGCTACTTGGCACTCGTCTAGGGTTTCCTGCTGACTACCTTCAACCACCATCTAATCTCAACATAGTACACGCAATGTCGAGTCACCTAGACTAGTGGCCACATTGCAATTCGGTCAATAGCATTCGATCTGCACTAATAAGGACTTGACACACATGACATTGATCACCAACCAGTGATCAATTAATTGTGATAAAATACGTGTATATTGCTAAGTTTACCATTCTCTTGTTCCTGTTTTGTTGCACTACAAGTTTGAGACTGTTTATCGCTTCAACGAAATTTCTTGCTCTGTATTTTTACAGTTCTTAACATGAATACTTTCCTTAAAAATATCTCTTATTAAAATACTTGTAAATCAATATTAACTCATTCGATATTTTTTTTACTTCAGTCTGCTGAACCTGGAGGCACACCCCTATCAATTGATTCAGAAAATAATCCTTTCAAGCCAGTAAGTGTAAATAAAATATCTTTTGCAGTGTAGAATAAACAAGTAACTTAACGCTTGATCATAACGTCACACTTGCCTTGCAGTTAGTATCTACTTAGTTATTCTATGATTTATTTTTATACTACTATCAATTTTAATAGTAGCTAAATACCATGGACATGATAACTGCAATATTGTCAAACGAAAAATGTTTAAACAAAATTATAACTTCCTCATTTCAGTTATTTTGGTATCGTTCTTTTCCTGAAGGAAATTAAAGAATGATTCTTCCCAAGGAGAGTTCATAATTTCAATTACCAAACTTCACATTGTTTTTTTTATCTTCATGTCAGTCAGTCACTATTAACGTAGAGCATGGCGCAGATATGTGTTGGTTCAAGTTGCCCTATCGTATTAACCACGCCAAGACAAATTAAAAAGAGATGGAAATAATGTTTTTGTAATGAGAAAGAAAACAACTGAATATCTAGAATATAGTTTGAAAACACAGAATGGAAAGGTATTCGCATCGATGCTATCGTGAACAACTCTGAACCATGTCACCTAAAAGCATCCAACCGCTAATCTCACATGTCTTCATATCACCCTATCATTCACATGTAACTCAAATAGTCTCATGTTGAAGCAAAAATTTAAATTATAGGTCTATAGATCATTTTACTCAGTTCAACTCAGTTTTGAAAAGTCAAAGTTCATCCATTACCAAAACCTAAACACTATGCAAAAAGTGTGTTACATACCATTGTGTTTATTACTCTATATGTATGTATTGATACATTTTGGAAGGAGCAGTTGTGGTCTTCATGTAACGATGCCCAAACACACATACCTAAATGGCTAAAATAACCAGTGGATTACAATATTTCTAATAAGAGTAATAGACAGGTTAACATCTTTGTCCATTTTTAAACGTCGGGTTCAGACTGGCCTTAGGTTTGTTTGATATCGGATCAACGTTCATGGTGTCATATAAGAGTCTCTAGGAGAAATTACTAGGGTTTACTGAAACCTTAGATATCATATGTAGATTCAACCCCTCCCCCTTAATGTGTTCAAATATCATTTATTCTCACACTAAATCTACCCTGAGAATATTGATTTATTGTCCAAAATAATGCAATTCATATTACTTTTCCTTCTAATTTGTCCAATTTGACATTTTATTTTTCATGTTCAATATGTATGTTCTAATTGTTTGAAATATATTACGTTAATCACTAGGTCCCTCCATCAGTTTTAGAAGCCCTTGAAGAACATTTAACATACTTAGAAGGTCATAAACAAGTTGAGAAGTAAGTGTTTATTGTAATAGATTTTCCTCACAATATATCATTCATTTAATATGCTATTGGATTATGTAAACTATGTATTCAATAGGACATATTTAGTCAAATATGAAATCCTTGGTAAACATCATATCATCATCATCATCATCATCGTCTTTGATAGAATCCAGATCTGTGATATTCATTTTGGATAGTCATACAACAATCTGATCGACCAAACTTGATCAGCATCAAACAAATATGACATTGGGTTACTATTACTCAGTGATCAATAAATGTGTATATATAAGTGGATTTTTTTTAATCATTTATATCAGGTAATTTAACATCGAATTCAAGAGCTACAGAGTCACACACACACCCTAAAGAGGAGAATTTCCAATTATTTATAAAGAACATTCTCCACAACAACATTGCAAATAGTATTCTCCAGCCGCTCATTGTTCACCAATGATCTTAAAGATAAATTATCGCATCTGACCAACTCAATGTGCATTTATCAATTTTCCTGCTCATGTGGAGCTAGGTATATAGGTCGTTCGATGCGTACTTTATCCAAAAGAATTCAAGGACATTGTCCGGTATGGCTAAAAACAGTAGGAAGCGGCTCAATAAAAAGCTCAGTAATTGAACACCTTGTGAACACAGGTCACTCAATCAAGGCAGACTCTGCGTTCAAAGTCATCTACAAGGTAATCATAAGTCTCCCAAGAACCATTAGACTGCATCTTCTTTACATTGCTGAAGCATTAGCCATACATCTGGAAAAACCGGAATTGTGTGTGCAAAAACGACTGGTACAACCCCTTCTTTTACCATAGTCCTGGTGTCTTATAATTTTTTTATTTTTCTGTTCATACTCTTCTTCCTTTACAGCCATCTGCCTCACCCTCCATCTCCCCTTAAATTTTCTACCCCCAACTGGTTCATTTTGTCTCCACGATCACCCTCATTACATTTGATCTCAATTTCAACATTTATCTTATCATACTCAGTTATACGTTTCCCTGTCTATCTTTCAATAAATACTTATACCATTAACAATCAAACGATTATTAAACTTTACTTGTTCTTTAAAGAATTTTTTTAATAACTTTGCTTATTTAACCTATCACATATTGTCTAAAAGAATTTTATTACCAGTATTATTATCATCCAGTAGACGCCCAACTTCGAGATCAACAAGCTGGATTCTGTAAGGATCGGTTGTGCACAATCAGTTGACTAGGACTCGTCACTGTACATCAACTTCATTGATTATGAAAAGGCATTTGACAGTGTAGATAGGAAAACGTTATGGAAACTTTTTCCACTCTACGGAGTTTCTGAGAAGATTGTCAACATTATCCGGAACTCATACGACGGACTACAGTGCAAAATGGTACATGGAGGGCAGCTGACAGATGCATCTCAAAAAAGGATCGGAGCCAGACAAAGCTGTCTACTCTCTCCCTTTCTCTTTCTTCTGGTGGTCGACTGGATTATGAAGACCTCGACATCTGAGGGAAAACACGGCATACAACGGACAGCTCAGAATCAATTAGACGATTTGGACTTCGCAGATGACCTGGCCCTCCTATCCCATACACATGAACAAATGCAGATAAAGACAGCCAGTGTAGCAGCAGTCTCTGCATCAGTAGGCCTCAACATACACAAAGGGAAAACCAAGGTCCTCAAATACAACACAGAGAACAGCAATCCAATCACTCTTGATGACGAAACTCTGGAAGATGTAGAATCCTTCACATACCTGGGAACCATCATCGATGAACAAGGAGGTTCAGATGCAGACGTAGAGGCAAGGATTGGAAAGCAAGGACAGCATTCCTACAATTGAAGAACATATGGAACTCAAAACAACTTTCAACCAATATCAAAGTGAGAATCTTCAATACGAACGTCAAGGCAGTCCTACTGTACGAAGCTGAAACTTGGAGAATTACAACAATCATCATCAAGAAGGTGCAAGTATTGATAAGTAGTTGTCTACGCAAGATACTCAACCTCCATTGGCCGGATACCATCAGCAGCAGCCTTCTGTGGGAGAGAACAAACCAGCTTCCAGCTGAAGAGAAAATTAGGAAAAGACGATGGAAATGGATAGGACATACACTACGCAAATCGTCGAACTACATCACGAGACAAGCCCTAACATGGAATCCTGAAGGGAAGCAGATAAGTGTAAGGCCAAAGAATACATTACGTCGGGAAACGGAATCAGATATGAAAAGGATGAATAACAACTGGAAACAGGTGGAAATGATTACCTAGGACAGAGTTGGATGGAGAATGCTGGTGAGAGGCCTATGCTCCTTCACGAGGAGTAACAGGCTTAAGTAAGTAAGTAAGTATTATCATCCTGTAAAAATAAGTATATATATTTGCGATTGTACATCTTTGAAAATGTATTCGCCGAAAAGAGAACTTTTCGCTGAATTAATTTCTCTTATTATAAATATTAATTAACAATTAATAAATACAATCAATTATTGATAAAACCATTGTGGGGCCCGTTATTTAATCGTCGTTTAGATCGAACGATATTATCGAAAGGGCTCTCCACTTTAGTGGCTCGTGATCTGACTCCAAGGTGTTTGTAATGATGATTGATATTGAAATATATATATCGTCTCTCCTCGTATAACAAGGTCAGAATGTGACTCAAGTAGAATGAATAGAATGAGCTATCCGAAAGCTAGAATAAGGTAATATGGGCTTAAAATAATCACCGACACGACACCATAGTGTTTATCTATCATTTTTTTCATTTCCCTTGATATTACAGAAAAATAACTAGTAATATATCACCAAAACCACAACCAACAACAAATCCATCAATATCCAATAATAATAATAATGATGATTTCGAATCATTGGATTATTCAACTGGATCAGATAAATTTATATTAACTCCTACAGAACGTCAACGTATTATTGAAGAAGAACGTACACGTTTAGAATCATTTGTATCTAGTGCAAGACAGCATAAATTTTCAGATCATCATCATGATCAAAATAATATAAATATGAATGATATAAATCAACAAAATTATTATTCAATGAAATCCGATAATGATAATTTTCTTGATTTATTATCATTTGATGAATTATCTCAAACAAATACTAAACAACAATTCAATGATTCATTGACATCTATTGGACAGAATTCCATAATAACATCTGAAAAGAATCTACTTGGTTAGTTATTTTTATTGCTCATAAATGAAATGAATATCTTTATAAGTTAAGATCATCGTTGAAAATCTGGAAGTATTGGATGACTGTTTCATCCTAGTATAGAACTCCTCAGCAGTAAGCATCCAAGATCCTGTATGTGGGACTCAGATGCCTGAACACCGATTACCACAACGTGCAATGCTAACCGGTGCTGGAGATGGTTGGAAGAAAGTTAGGGGCGGCCAAACAAAAACGTGGCATCAGTGCTTGAAGTCACTAACTTCTAGTCTGAGCCATGTTGGTAGATGCAGACTACTTGGTTGGGGTCCGCATGACTATCGTAACCAATGGTTGGAGACTCTGTGTGACATGGCTCAGAATCGATCACAAGGGCGTCGGTGTATACACTCTTTGTTTTCCCTTAATCTAAAAGATTAAAATCACTTCATATCTTTCTTTCTACGGACTAATTCTTTCTTCGTTTACTATTTCCTTATTGCAATCTTTCTTTTATATATTACCACAACTGAATTAACTACTTTTATGAATCCGATGTTCATCTTGTTGTGTTAATGAGGTATGGCAACTTGGACCGATGTATATATGTGCCTGGTCCTACGTTGCAGCCGACTGATTGACTGATGTGGGACTTGAACTCAAGGACTGTCCAGTACTTCCAGGTTTTCAATGGTGGTTTAGCTTAGATCGACTCATGAATTCAACTATTTAATTTATTACAATCTCGATAAACCACTTATTCTGATAATAATTATCATGTGCTCACTGGTGACTGGCTTCAAGATGGATTTCCTGGAGTTCTAATGTGAAGCCGTAACCAGTGGGGTCCAATCCGTGTCGGGTACATACAGGTACGGCCGAGAGTAGGGAGAGTCCACTCTCCCTCTCGAAATGCCCTCACATGGTCACGCGTATATAGCCTGTGCCAGGGAAGTCCTACTCACTGCATCCTCGTGGCGGGGGTGTTGTTTATGAAATTGAGAGGATGAAAAGTGAATGTTCGGCGCTGCAATCGGGTTGGTGGATATGGAGGATCCAACTAGGAGAGTTGGAAAACCCTGATTCTAAACCGATGGTGTACATGGTCTCAAAGTTCGTAAGCAAACAAGTGGCGTATGAACCTATTGTTGGTCACGGACTACCATGGGCCTGCATTTCCTTACGTTGCTCAACTGCCTGTTGGATTAGACCTTTGGGGCAAAGGCTTCGGGTGTGGCCCCCTAAGAAAACCACCTACTTCGGTTTGCGTACCTGGGGAGTATCCAAGCCCTCACACAAATCGAATGATGATTTGTGTGGTGCATATCTATTTGGTGCCTCCTTGTACCAATATCTATGCGTTCAAATAAATAAATAAATACCGACCTCAGACAATGAATGAATGGCTGCACAAGATCATGGATCGTTTGATGTTAGACATTAAAACCGTTGGATGCCGGCTCAGTGGTTTACAGGTTAGGCGTTCTCACGCGAGATCGAATGTCCCGGGTTGGAGCCTCACGCATACACACGGTTGAGGAGTCACATACTAAGACGAAACAGCCATCCAATGCTTCTAGGTTTTCAACGGTTGTCTAGCTTAGATCAACTAATGCATTTAACTATTAGAATTATTATAATCTCCACAAACTCTCATTCGGAAATTAATATCTGTTTGATAAAATAAATAAAGAGCTAAGTTCCAACATTCGATCTAGTCAAAGAAGAAAAATATCTACATACCATCGAAGAAGTAGTTAGAAATACAACAGAATAATAATGATTACGTTAATGAATGGAGAAATACATATGCTATTGGAATGAAAACGATATTCCTAGGCCAGTAGGACCGTAGCTGCTACCTTGACGCGGTGGTCGGGCTTGCCTATCGTGATGACCCAACCGAGCTTTATTGGCTGGAACATATATTCTTGTAGGTTCTACCATGTCAGGCAGGTCGATTGGAGAACGGTAAGACTAAAAGCAGCAACTCAAGGTCTGAGGGCAAAGTCGTACTGCTGACTGTAGAGGGGTGTGACAGCAATAAGGTGTTTCCCTCGAACAACCAGCATCTGCAGCGATGCTGCCTTCTCACAAGGAAGGAAGGGGTTAGAAAAGGTCAACCCTAAAAATGTCACACCCCACCTTACCTCACGGATTTCTGTCTCTGGCGGTAAGGCCCTTTAAAGAACGGAGCTAACACGGTAAAATCTCCCACAAAAAGGCCGTGTGTGACCAGCCCCAAGTAGTTGTCCCTTGGGCTCTGTAGTCACGCTCCCAGGTCGTTAAGGCCAACACTAATCCAACTTCCTTCTCAGGTTCCTCAAGAAATACCCTTCTACGGTGTGGGCAGCCGGAAAGTGACACCAGCCTTCATACCTGTGACTGAGGAAAAGAAGGATTCAATAGGTATTTTGTTCTATGAACCGGATCGTTTAATCATAACTGCACTGTGCATATTTGTAATTGACTTCCTATGAATTTCTGATATTATCTTTTATCTGTAAAGTTCATTTCTTTAGTCTAGACATCACAATGTGAACCAATCTAATTTGCTAAATATACCACACTAAGATATGACAAGAGAAAAAGATTGAGTAAAATTGAATGCATAAAATCAACTACGTCAGTATGACCTCTTTTACACCTCTAATATTTGTGGAATAATGTAAACTGACCTGTTATCTAAAATACATCACCTTTTTATTTTGATGAACTTTTTACATTCCAATGGAAAATCGGAATAGATAAATACCGACTATATTTTCGGTGTTTACATTAAAAGTTAATCAAATAACTTCATTCATTTTAATCTGTATTCTTTCAACAAGTGTAAATCGTTTATATTCGACAAGTTTTTTTTTCAAAAAATGCATTCTCAGAGTTGTTTGTGTACCCCTTCCCCCCCAAAAAAACTTATCAGATGACATGAGGTTAGTAAATGGTTTTCAGGGATAAACAGTTAACTCTATTATTACATTTTGTCGCAAACGTGAATAGAATTGATTACAACAAGAATTGTTCGATTACATTACGTCCATTCAAATGGAGTAATAATTTTCCAAGAAGCTCTTACAATTAAATACTTTAACAGAATGGGTGTTGTGTGGAGATTTTTAGAAATTTCACAGGTTGAAATCATGAGTCAATTGAAGCTAGACCACCATGGAAAACCTGGAAGCACTGGACGGCCGTTTCGTCCAGTATGGGACTCTTCAGCACTGCGCACCCACGATCCCGCACCCCGCGGGACTCGAACCCAGTACCTACTAGTTTCGCGCGCGAGCATTTAACCACTGGACCACTGAGCCGGCATTCAACGGTGTTAATGTCTAACTTACCAGTGGAGTTCAACCAGGTCTGTTGTGAGATATCGGCTCACTGAAGACAATAGTATACTGTGGCGCAACTTTGTGGATTAGTTAAAGTTAGACATTAACACCCTTGGATGCCGGCTCAGTGGTCAAGTGCTCGCGTGCGAAACCAGCAGGTCCTGGGTTCGAACCCCGCGGGGTGCGGGATCGTGGATGCACACTGCTGAGGAATCCCGTACTAGGGCGAAACGGTCGTCCAATGCTTCCAGGTTTACCATGGTGGTCTAGCTTCAATTGACTCATGATTTCAACCTGTGAAATTATATATTTCCTATGTTTTCTCTTCACAATCAAACATTATGATAGGACCTGTTGATTGACCGTGCCTTCAGTTGAAGAAAACTTTATTGATTTGTCTCATTTAGACACAAATCTTGACACAAAGGAGCACCAAAATATGTATGTTCTACACAATGTAATTATCATTCAATTTGTGTATGTGTTAGTACACTGTCCAGGTGCCCAAATCAAAGTAATTGATTTTCTTAGTTGGCCAGTCCAACACTTTGACCTAGAGGCCCTAATCCATAAAGCAATGAAGCAACGTTCAAGGATGCAGTCCCATGGTAACCGGTAACCAAGAGTAGGTTCGTACGTCATTTGTTCCCTCAGGACCCTGGAAAGCATGTGCACCATTAGTTTGGAATCAGGGTTTTCCAACTCCTCTAGATGAATCTTCCGTACCCAACAATCCGGTTAAAGCACAGGACATTTGCTTTCCGTTCTCTCACTTTTGTAAACAATACCACAACGGTGAGAAGACAGTAAGTAGGAATTCCCTGAAAATATCTATATACTCGAGGCCATGTGAAAGTATTTCGAGATAAAGAGTGAGCCGTCTCCAACGTCAGTCGTGCCAGGACATTTAGAGGCTAATGGTAAATATTGCCTTTTGTCTGACACTGATAATCATTACACAGTATGTACATGTGAGTTCCTAGCTAGTGTAGGCCAATTACTACTACATCAGTATATTTGAAGTTTTTCAAAAATTCTTTAATAAGCTAAGATGTTTCCACCACTCACAATTCATGACAGCAACTTCGTACTAACCGTAACATGTGTTACGTCTTGTTGCCCATTACTTTCCTCCGATTTGTAATGCCCTCTAGAGTGTCTAATTTTAAGTTAGAAGAAGACCAAAGACGGTCACACCAAGTCTATGTCCAGGAAGAACTGTCTTCTACTTTTCCTCATGTTTTGAAAGATACAAATTCATGTAGTGAGTCGTTTAATTTTCTCGTAATTATTTTATTATTTTTGTTTGTTATAGATTTCAATGATGTTCCAACTAATTCATTACCATTTGGGTCGAATAAAAGTCCACCATTACTTCTCTCTGCTCAGTCAACCTCAACTCTAGTTCCTGTGGCGATATCCCCTGGTCAGCTGCATTCTACAAATCCATTTTTATTCAATACTCATCCTCAGTTATCGATTACATCCAAAGATTTCATGTCGAATCAGCGAGTTTCTGCTAATTCAACTTCCACATCTCCACAAGTTCAGTCTAATTGTGAGTTTGACGTACATGGCTATTGTTTTCATATATATCTTTCCAAAGGTTTGTTATGTCGAGGGAAAACAGATTATTTGAGTTCTGTTGGATTCCGTATGATCAGGTCGTATTGACAGGAGAGCAGTTATGTGGTCTCTGTCTCTTTCGAGTCCGATTATCGATTATTTCATTAATATAGCCAATGGGACCGGTGACCTACTTGTCAATTGATAAATCAGACAATGAACAAAAATTAAAACCTTAACGCTTACCGGTCTTCGAGCTTCTTCCAACAAACTGAGCAATCAGAAGACTAAATAGAGAGCAGATTAGTTCTTTATAGTACTCAATTAAATCATGACTCAAAACTCATGCATTAACATGTTTGAAGTGTCTGGTCATGCAGCAACACAGTTAAGGAGTTGTTACAGTAAAAATGTCTACTAATTATACAATTGAAGCATAAATAATAATCCTTTCTATAATAGTTTCAGAAGTTATACATCCACACTTTCATCCCGTTATATCAGTTTAGGCCGCCAGTGTTTAACTCATGAATCATAGGTTCGAGCCTAGTTTATCCACCTAACAAGGTTTAATTGAATACGCAGTACCGTTAGGTTTAACATAATTCACTGTGTGATCAACTGATTATTATAGAATTTTCACAGCTTAAATCACGAATTGATCTTAGTTTGATCACTACTGAAACCCTGAAAGCATTAGACGACGACCTCTTTGTCCTAATATGGGATCCAGAGGTTTAAATGTCTAACAACCAACCCGTGATATTGCGCAACCCTACATCTATTCCCTGGGGTGAATAGCTGTCTCACACCCGCCGACTTAATGATTTGAAGCTTAAGCGTTCTCGCGCGAAGTTGAAGTCTTGAGTTTGATTCCCGTATTCAGGATCGTGGATGCAAATCAACCCCTTAGATCAGTCTACTTCTCGAATGAATTTCATTTTGAGTTTGTCTCTATTTTATTGATTAATCTACTTATGTAATGTTCACTGTAAGTTCTTTTCTTTCCTACAATCAGCTTTATAACAATTTTTCTCTGTAATCAGTAACTATGTTTAATCCTAAGTCCTATCATTTATGCTGTCAGCCTTGAATAGATTAGTTAAATATGAGTACAGAAAACAGTTTTACATTGCCGGTTAATTCTATGTGCTTTTAACCATACAAATCCGCTAACCAAACATAAATGTGAACTTGAAGTGTGTATATGTGTATGTGTACATATATATATTATAGGCGATGTTTCTGGTTCATTATATTGTGTACAATTGACCATAATCATCGCCCTTCACCTTTAATACATATAAATCATCTACACAGATTTGTAGTTATTCACTAAATCATGTATATTCTGTTTATTATCTATCATTATCATTGGACCATATGATAAATAGATAAATATCTCCTTATTGATAGTTCATATTAGATCATTTTATAATTGTGATTAACTTTCATTGTTTATTCATTATATATGACATTTGACTATACAAATTATAAACTAGACTTAATATTCTCCATTATCAATCAAGTAACCAAAAAAAATTCACTTGGTATTGTTTGTTTGAATCTTCCAATTGATGTTTAGGGACTGAAATTGATTAATCTCTTCTTGACATATGTGTATATTGTGTAAGGATTGCCTCGATATAGCCTTAATTCACAAACATTATATGCAAAGATGGATAATGGCTAGCAGTGGAATCCACGATAAAGCGCGTTTCGTCCTATTTGGGACTCGTCAGCTGAATGTACCTGCATCTCAGAGTTGATGTTCACTTCGTGGCTCAAACTCAGTACTGTCCGCTTCAGAGTTACAAATTCATTTTATCAATTTATGTCAATAACTACAGAGTCCTTTAAATCTCTATACTAAACATTGTATATGTTACGTTCTATGGACCTGTTAAAATACCCCGTCAGTAAATCATCAACTAGAATACCGACCTATACGGTCTTGGCACGTTGCCAGATCAATGACGCGTTAACCAGTACGAGAAGCCTAGAGTTCACTCTGAGTCCTTATTGGTTCATCTCGTCTAGTTTTGACTACTTGAGTCCAGAACACAACCTCAACTTCCTCTGTATGAATCATATATTTCAGATATAATCAGTTTATATACAAGCAAATCAGACCGCATCATATCATAAAATAGAAAGTAGCAATTATACAAGATCAAACCAAAAAGTGGTTGTGATTATGAGAGTTTGTAACTAATAAATTGAGAATAGTAAATCGTGCAACAGTAGCCAATAGGTCAAATCCAAGCTTATGATTAAAGGAATATGAATATACATATAATATATTTACTTAATAGTTATCCAATAAGAAAACATATATAATATTAGTCGATTAATGGTTCTCAGAAGTCACCATTCATTTATTCTTCTTTAGGATATGATAATATACTGTCATGTTCGATGTACTTAATTCAGTCAATATATTGTAAACTTGACTAATCGATCAAGTCAACGAGATCGAAAAACAACTAAAAAACATCAAATTCTAGATGTTATCCGTCTCTCTAAATGTTGCTTTAAAACTAAACTAAGTTAACTAACGATATGCAGTGAAGTAGTTGGGCGCGTTGACCGCCTCACTTACTTCAAATGTTTCATCAACTCTGGTGAATTAGTGTCTGGAGAAATTGCTACACAAAATGTATATTTCGTAACGAAGAGGTGAGTGTACTGCACAACAGTCTTCTCTGTATTACTTTATGGCTATGAAACATAATTCTCAAAAGCACAGGACATTCGTCTGTTACTAGTACTCGATCATAGTTGTCTTTGATGTATTACTCACATATGTTGGGGCCACCAAGTGAGCAGTGCTGAGATCAGATGTAGGTTTTTAGATAGAGATGGTAAATCGGTTCGCAATTGTAACAGCGTGACCCTTAGTCGACTAAGGTGGCTAGAGCATGTGTTACTTATTCCTAACCGCCTATCTCGATGAGCCAGTTACGATTGACTTGTGAGTAAGTTAGGATACAACTAATTACGGTTAAACCAAAATATGGAATCAGTTCATGAAATCATTGACACTTGGACTGATTATCATAGCCAGTGGATGAAAACTTTGGCTGACATATACCTTCATCATTCACAATGGCGTAGATGTCTTCACTATTTGTCTTCTCTTACATCTTGAGTTTCAACTCAATTTAAAATGGTTTAGATTGTCCCGTTGTCAAAATTGAATTAAATCTCACACCGGTTGAATAGGTATTGCCTATCTGAACTTAGTAGCTAAGTGAATGACATGATTGCGTTTGAAGTAAACGGTTCTACTAGGTTCGAGTCCCGTAGTGAACATCAACTCTGGGATGCAGGTACATCCGACTGATGAGTCCCAAATAACCCGAAACACGCGTCCTAGATTCCACTGCCAAACCCACTCTATCTGTTCTAAACCAGCTTTAGTTTTAACCTTCTATTCCACAAATTCATTACTTCTTTCGAATCATATTGTTCATGCCTGATCTTTCCCGCTACCGTTAATACTACTACTCCACGTTTGGTATTCATTTGGTTGCAGTAACTTGAAACGATGTCCACATACGTCAGGTTCTATGTTGATTCACTATAATCCGATAAGATTTTTACTCTTCCTTTCATCTTTGTTAATACTAGTAATAACGTAACTAGTGTTATTGTTTGTTTTAAACATAAAATCAGACGAAAATCACACCTTTTAATTTGTTTACTAGTTGTCATTGTTTGTTTTTTTTTTTCATTTTCTCTTCGTTTACTCCTAAAGCACTTAATAATATGAATCAAAATAACATGTTAATAGATTTTCACTTAGTTTTTAATAATCAGTACATTTCAACAAATACGGGTAATATTTCTGTTTGACATGTTTGACGTCTTCGAGGAAAGGTCTGTTAAAGTTTACCTACTATGGTCTGATCTATACGTCTGTACATACAGATATATATATATATATATAGACATTCGGTTATTTTTCTGCTTCAACTATTGTTTATTTCACTAGTTAAAATCATGAGTCAATTGAAGCTAGACCAACATCGAAAACCGGGAGGCACTGGACGGTCGTTTCATCCTAGTATGGGACTTCTCAGCAGTGCTCATCCATGATCCCGCCCTCCGCGAGATTCGAACCCAGGACCTATCAGTGTCGCGCGCGAGCGCTTAACCATTAGACTACTGAGCCATAAAACCCCTTTCTGGTTAGCGTTTTTTTAGAGTTAGTTTTCTGCGAGATGTGGTCGCTGACCGCAACCCCAACCTTTCTCCTTTATACAGGCTTGGGACCGGCAGTAGCCCCGGAGGTACTCTAGGCGGAATTCAAAAAACCCCTTCTGATAATATTGTTTATTTGCTTAAATCTGGTGATTATTTTATAGATCATAATAAATTCAGAGAGGAATTATAGTTTTTCAAGTTGGTCAGTGAACAATAGTAGAATATAGGAACAGTATTCTATCGTATTTCGGATGACCTGTGGATGTGCTTGCATTTTTGTGTTGAATTTTACATTGAAACTCCAACCGAGTACATTTTACTGTAAAATATATCCAATGTGTTCACATTAAATCCAGATGACAAATATGAATCTTTTTCAGTTTAAGAGGTTAAGCGTTCTTGCGCGAAACCGAAGGTCCTTGATTCGAGTCCCACATATGGGATCGTGGATGTGCACTTCTGAGAAGTCCCAAACTAGGATGAAATGGTTGTTTAATACTTCCAGATTTTTAATGGTGGTCTGTCTTAGATCGACTCATGAAGTCAACTATTAACATCATTACAATCTTCACAAATCCCCGTTTTTAAGATTTATTCTTTGTCTAAGTGATTCAATTGCGATATTTGTACGTTTACAGTGACGGTGTTGTCACGACATTAAGTCAACAACAACAACAACAATCGGTGTTTAGAAAACATACGTTAATCTCTAACTAATAAAGTCTTGACTGTACTCGCAGATTTATTACACATCAATAATAATGATAATGATATACAGTTAATTGCAATAAAATTACATGTATGTATTAACTCTCTTGATAACATCGCCTTATAGCATTTCCGGTGAATTTACTACTTTTCTTAAGTAGTCTATTTTCATTTGAATTTGAACACTCGAATTAATCATTTCAAGGCGGAAAATCAATAAAACTAGTTTTTATTCTAGGGTGTAGTTTTGATTGTTTGATTTAACATTTCACATTATGGGCTGACTTGAGTCAGATAACCATTGAAAATCAAGAATCATAAAACCACCGTCTTGTTCTAGTATTAGGACTATTCAATGGTGTACATCCATGATCCTATTAATGGTAGAAATCAGCATCTTCAGACTTCATGGAGTTCTAGTAAGAAACTGTGATTAGTGCAGTTCAATTATGTCAGGTATAAGACAAATATTACCAACAGAAATTCACATTGATCCCACAATATTGAAAATCAATTAAAGTGAGAAATGTGAACGATATAATACTAACTATAAGTAGTCTTGAAGTCTTGACTTTGATCCCTAATGGAGTCATAGATGCTCAATACTGAAGATTTCTATATCAGAAAGAAACGTATTCAGTCCTTGTTAATGTCCACTGGTTGTCTAACTTAAGTCAGTCCTTTATGGAAAATGCAAGAGTAACTTTTTATACATCTTCGTAGTTATCATTTAATTAACTGTATTTTTTTATTAAGTTCACATAAATATGTACATTTGTTAGTGTATTGACATATCGATCAACTGTTTTGTTTTTATTGGAGAGATCCAGAATATTCCTCGAAAAAAGCCCAGAAGGATCCTGAAAACGCTAGGAAACATTCTATCCAATCAACATTGAATAGAAGTATTTTAGAAACATCTAGAAAGTGAAGAGTCACGTGTCACATTTCTGATAGGATGATTAGCTATCCTGCTACTATGTTTAGTAAGGTTCCAGAAATCCAAAGCCACCTGAAATGCCATAAATATCCTCGATTTTCTGTACATAAACGAAGCTTCGAGTCTAACTTCAATCGCAACCATCTTCTATCGTCTTCGGTAGGTACTTTTCTGAGACTGAGGGCTCTAGGTCTGATTCTCGTGTACAGAGTAGTGTACGCACACTACTATAGAGTCCCATAATAGAAAAAAATATCCATTCGGCCATTTCAGGTTGTGTAACTTTGATCGATTTTTAATTTCGATTAAATTCAACTGTCCCAATAACCTCATATCGATCAAAACAATTTTCCAAGTAGAAATTAAAACACTATAAATCAGTTAATACCAAATTCTACAATTTATGTTATTCAGTCCTACTGTAACCGATAGAAAATATTGTGATTTTATATTCTTTCAAAGAAAAAACTACGCACCACTCTTCACAACCTCATTAATGTTTACATTTAATAGAAAAAATAGCGATTGAAAACAAAATAATATTTGCTACAAAAATCATGTAAAACTTGAAGTTTGTGAGGGAATTCTCGGAGTTCTAGTGAGAGGCCGTGACCGGTGGAGCTAATCTATGTCAAGTAGAGACAGGTATCTACCTCAGTACAATGAAAAATAGTCGCGTAGTTTCGTGTATTGGTTGAGGTTAAACATTAGCACCGCTGGATGTCGACCAGCTCAGTGGTCTAGGGGTTAAGTGTTAGCGCGCGAGACCGAATTTCGTGGGTTTGAACCTGGAGAGCGGGATCATCGATGTGCATTGCTGAGGAGTCCCACAACATGACGAAACAGCTGTCCAATGCTTCTAGCAAAATAATATAATGGCTTCACAAAAATATCATCTATTGCTTACATGCATTGTTAAGATCGATAATACAGTTTATATCTGAGATGAATAAACAAACTAAGAGATAAATCTCGTTTTTACGCTTAATCTTTTTTTATTCATGTCACTTTGCTTTGTTGGGCGGTTGCCCCAAACTGGTAACGATGTGATAAACGCTGCATATGGTACAAGTCCAATCTGTTGTGACTTTGTGTCTGGCTTTTTATCACGTGATTTATCTACTAATCAAAATACGACTTATACAATCTTAGCACTGTGTCCAACCAGTGACGTTCGACCGATATGAGCAGACTAGCGTCTGTATTGGTCCTATGTCCTCCTAGCCCGTCCACTTGAGTCCAGAACACCAATACCAGCTTCCACTATGCGATGCGAATCGAATCATTTACTTCAGCGAAAAAGTGGCTGTGAACGTGGGAGGCAGTAGTCAATAAACTGAACCTAGCTTAAGAACAGTAAATCGTACAATAATAAATTATAGGTCAAAATAAAGCTTATAACAAGGGGAATATAGATATACATAATCTAGTTACTGAACAGTCATACCATAAGAATATATAGATAATATTAGTCAATTAATATGTCTCAGAAGTTACTCGTGATTTAATCTTCACTCGGATATAACACAATCTGCTATTTGAGTAGAAAAACTGAGGATGATTAGAAAGCTTATATTGACAAAATCGAATAGAAATATATGCATGAACTCATTCAAAAGAATGTATTTGTTTCTCTTAGATAATCAGGTCAAACCTTGACCAATAGTTGCGTGTGTTTGTCAGTATCTTTCATCTATCATTTGACCCTGAACTGATACGTTTGGTTGACCCAATCTATCGTTACCTATAAGTCATGTGTTAACGATTCTGACCAATTTGACGTACGTTATATGAACACGTTTAAATGCTCCCTATTAGAAATGCTTTTTATTTAAACTATTTACAATTCTGTTAGCCGTAGTATTTAAACTAGCACAAGTCGGATTCTCTCTTAATCTGGTTTTCGGACTAGTTGACACTCTTCAACAGGCAAACCTGCAATCTCCATGTGCAATTCAAACATAGGTCACCAAAATTCACTGTTTAACATGTTACTACTGAGTTGTTGTGCCAGAGACTGGCCTTCTGTGGGAACTGAGAAGTTCAAAGCTGACTGATCACTTAGTAGATATTTGGTAGTGGTTAGATTAGAGATGCACACTGTTGAAGAGTAGTCCCATGCTAAAACGAAACAACTATCCAACACTTCCTAGTTTTCAATGGTTGTTTAAACATAGTATACAACTATGACAATTCACCTATTCTTCACAAACCTCCTACACTTAATAATTTAAATATTTTCGACATTTAGAGTATTCAAACCAGAATAGTTTCTGTTCCCGGTGTATCGTTGTCGAATAAACAAGATGATTGTATTACTTGTTCTCTTTTTCCCACTTGGAATTACTTACTATTCAATGGAATTGGTGTGAAATGATTGTTGTTTTCTTTATATTCTAAATGATTCTAGTCACTAAGTTTCAGCGCCCCTGAATACCCTAGTACGGCCGAGAGTGAGGAGAGTCCGCTCTCCCTCTACAAATGCTCTCACATGGCTACGCGTATACGGCCACTACCATGGAAGTCCCACTCATTGCCTTCTCGCAGCATCGTTGTTGTTTACGAAATTGTGAGGACGAAAAGCGAATGTCCGGCACTTTAACCGGGTTGGTGGACACGGAGAGTTCACCTAAGAGAGTTGAGAAACCCTGATTCCAAACCAATGGTGCACATGGGCTCCAGTATCCTGAAAGAACAAATGGCGTATGAACCAATCGTTGGTCACTGGCTATTATGGAACTGCATTTCCTGACGTTGCTCCACTACCTTGTGGATCGGACCTTTAGGTCGAAAGCTCCGGATGTGGTCACCTAAGAAAACCATCTGCTTCGGTTTGGGCACCCGACCAGTATCACAACCCTCACACAAATCAAATGAGATTCATGTGGTTCATATGTATCTGGTGCCCCCTTGTACTAATATTCATGTGTTCGAATAAATAATAAAACTAAGTTTCAGTGTTTGAATACATTCATAAGCGTTAGATATCTTACTATCGTTTTGGTTATTCATAAAATGTTTATATCGTTCATTAGTAATTGCTGAATACTGATAAATCAATAAATATTCTTATAATATGAACTGATTCTCTGATTATTCTCCCTACTTTAGTTACATTCATTAAATTATACCTGTCGGCGTTGGTCTAAACAACGAAATTTTAACTCACCGGTTTCATACATGACCATCAGATTGTTGAGTCGTGTTTTTTTCTTTTGCACCGTTATGAATATTCTTGACTTTTTAATTCAAGCATCTAATTTGTCGTAGTTTTGATTTACCCTACATGATTATTTTGATCACCTTAATCAATCGTGCATAGTGTATACTCTATTTTTTACCCTCAGTATTACGTAATCATTATTCTACCCGATGTCACTGCATCCGTCCGCTTACATTAACAAGTGTCTTATATTTGTTTTGTTTTGTTTTTGTACAGCAAATACTGTTCCGTTAAAATCATTAATTTCATTAGACGATAAAATCGCTCAAATAGCTGGAAATTTGTCTATTTGTGACAGTTATTCATCCACACAAGCTGGTCGTATTTATCGTGCTCCCGATGGAAGTTTATCTACAATCAATTGGTCTGGAACTATGCCATGTGTTCAAGTTTCAACAGTATCCAACCAACAGATGTCACAAGTTTCAACTATTCATCAATCACCTTCTTTGAATCAAATTATAGGTCCAGTTAATACTAATCATCAACCAACTGCTTCGATTCCATTGAATCCGACTAATCCATGGGCTGCATCAGCTCAGTCTAATGTGAGTTCATTCTCAAGTCGGTGCGCTTTTAATCTTAAATAAATTCGATATTTATGTAACTCAATTCAGGAGCTAAGTATTTTAATATGGTAATTAGGTTTGTCTAGCATTTGAATCCAAGCATTATCGGTGAACAGTAGTTTCTAGTTTTTTTTATTATTTACGTGTTGTCACCTCGTATGTTTTGTGTAATTTTTAATCATTGTCTGTTTTATTTATTTCACGATGCCAACTCCCACCTTGTTAATAGTTAAAAGGTAATAGTATTTCTTCTTGACCATCATCAACTGACTATGTTCTATCTCTTTGTTTTCAATATTGTCGGTGTTCCATCTTACTTGGGAGATCTAGTGGTCCTTCTGGAACACATTCCGTGTTTTAAAGGCTTACAAACCCACCATGTGAATGTGATTTTGTGAGGACCGTGGCTCACTGGTCTTTGTATACATAATGGTATCACACCGAAGAACAACTAAAAAAGTTCGCAATTTTACTTGCCCTGCATATGTATAATCTACTTGCATATTAGTTAACACATAAACTTTCATACGAGTACCCACTTGGAAGGGTAGATGTTCACCGTTCCCTTTGAAACGTATTTGCTACAACAGAATATCTCTTATACATTACATCCATATTATTCAGTGCATAGATACCACCCCTGTACTTCCTGACACACACAAGCGTAAGCACTCTCTCGAGGGAGGTTGTTAGTCGCCTCACGCTAGTACTTAATACCACCTATTATTATTATGTCTTCGACCTGATGGATAGGTCGCTGATTTTGTTAAACATATGGCGGACATTTTGCAACTAACATTTCCTTTGTACGATACCAAACACATACCTCTTGCACATATATACATGAACTACATAGGCCTGAGGACTTCTGAAATTCTTATTCATAAGCATGTGCATCAAATAGCTCGTTACAGTTAAGTGGGCCTCGAGTTGGAATCCGAGTTAATCAATCACTAGTCCGATCTCTATCAACTGCTTAATTTGGCTATCAGGTTGCCCCCACTATCCAGCAGCGCTGTGAGGAGATCTTGGATCGCATTTTGCTTCATTCTCTATAATGAAGGCCCCAATTCAATTATTACTAAATAGCTATTAAGCAGCATTATTAGTCAGTGGTTATCGTAATGTGTTTAGTGCTCCCTATTAGTGCCCTGATACAGTCGAAATTTAGGAGATTCTCCCCACAGGTAATATAGAGATTGTCAGGGAATTCCTACTTATTATCTTCTTGTTGCGTTAGTATTGTTTACAAAATTGAAAGAATGCAAAGCAAATATCCTGTGCTTTAACACCAGGTTATTGATGCGTGAGTATAAAAGATCCATTTAGAAGAGTTGGATAAACTCTGATTCCGAGATGATATTTTCTTTAGAATAACATTCACATATTTTATTGTTTCATTAAGGTTCATTCATTATCATCATCATGATAATATTGTTAGAATCCATGATTGAATTCTTGTTTCTTTCTTTCTTTCTTTCTGTCTTTTTCATCTTTCTATAGATTTCATATCCAACTCAATCATTTATGAATAATCCTATTCTATTGAATAATAATAATAATAATGGAATAGTTCATCGTTCAATGAATAATCCATTTCTTTGATAAGAAAAAATTTTTTATTTATCATCTAGGTATTCTGTTGGTTCAACCACTCCATATATATATATATATGATTCCTTTCATTCACTCTTTCGTTGTTTGTTGCCATCTTCATATTAGTCTACCTATGTAAGTATATGCGTATACAGTATATATATATATATATATATGTGTGTGTGTGTGTGTTCGTGTGTGTTTGTGTATCCATCATGAACGAATAAAAAAAAAAGAGGAAAGACATATCCTTCCCTATCTCTTTATCAATTATTTTATTGATTAATCGATTGATTTCTTTATCCTGCCTTTCTTTATATATATAGATGCATACATGTGTGTGTATTGTGTGCATGTCTATTCAACTGAATTTTTGTCTGTCATTAAGAAGTACACGGAGTTATAATTCACCTTTCTTTCTATGATTATTATTATTATTAAGTAGTAAGTGTATAAATGGGGAAATAAGGATCAGTATTGTGTGTTGTTCTGTTTTGCACTCGAGTTGTGTTTGTTTCTTCCATTCATTCATTCATTCATTCATTCATTTATTCTAAACTTACAGATGAAGAATTTTTACATGATTGTGTTTTGTGTGTTTCTATGGCGTTGATAATATTTTATGTTTTATATATATATATATATAGAATAATAATAATAATAGGTCTCTTTTTATTTTGTCACGCAATAATGACCCCATTGTGTTCCAAAGATGTATATGCCTTTCTTTTTTTTCTTCAATGTATGTTGTGCAGTGTGTGCAAATATAATTAGTTATACATATATAGATGTATATTCTCTTAACATATTGTGACATTCATATCATTGAAATTATACCGACCTATGCTTACAAATATTCATCTTATCATATGGCCTATAGACGGTTAAATGAATTGACCTATTGTTACTTTATTTAATGCCCCCTTCCTCTCCTCCCCTCCCCTCTTCTTCTTCTTCTTCCTTTTTATGCTTTCATTTTACATCATCTGTTTGTTACAAATGAGATTTCTGTGTGTGTACGGGTGGGTTCCCAACTATTTTTATCTTTCTATTTAAATAAAATTGTGTTTTCACATTTGTCTGTTTACTGCTGATTAATAATACCCTATCCCTAGATCTATTATTATTACTATCTTTGGTCTTTGTTTCACATGTTCCAATAATTGTTTATCCCTTTTAAGTTCTTTCAGACACACAGATATATATACCCCCACCCTCTCTCTCTCACACACACCCTCTATTGACATATATACAATTTCTTCTGTACCACTTTTATTTCGTTAATTGTATACAACAGACTGAAATTATTTTTTTCGTTTCTTTTTTCTCTTTATCTTCTCTTCTTTGTGGTTCTTCTTTATTTCATGATGAGTTTTATTGTTATTGGGTAGGTAGGTAACCCCATTCCTTCGTGTGTTTTTTTTTCTTTTTTTTTGTTTTTCATTTCTCATTTTTAATCAATATACACATTGATTATTTAATAAAAGTATTAAAATAATAATTAAATGAACTTTATTGGTCTAGTTTCAATTGACTCATGATTTTAATCTGTGAAAATTTCTAAAAAATCTCCACAAAACCCATTCTGATAATAATAATAATCACCTGCTCATTAGTGACTGACTTCAAAAGATACTCCTGGAGTTCTAGTGGGAAGCTGTTACCAGTGGAGTAAAACCAGGTCTGTTGTGAGATATCAGCTCACTGAAGACAATGGTATATGGTGGCGTAACTTCGTGGATTGGTTAAAGTTAGACATTAACACCGTTGGATACCGGCTCAGTCGTCTAATTGGTTAAGCGCCTGGTGCGAGACTGATAGGTCCTGGGTTCGAATCTCGCGGAGGGTGGGATCGTGGATGCGCAGTGCTGAGGAGCCCCATACTAGGACGAAACGGCCGTCCAGTGCTTCTAGGTTTTCAATGGTGGTCTAGCTTCAACTGACTCATGATTTCAATCTGTGAAAATTTCTAAAAATCTGCACAAACCCCTTCTGATAATAAATTATGGTAATATTGTTTATTGAATTGATTTGGTGTTGTTTTTTTTACTTGTATCTTCTCATTGTTATTTAGGACTGCAATTGATTAGTCTCATGTCAGCATATGTACATCCTGTACGGATTACTCCGATATAACCTTAAGTCACAAGCTTTTTCAAGCAAAGATGGATATTGGCTAACAGTGGAATCCAGAATAAAGCGTGTTTCGTCCTATTTGGAATTTGTTAACTTGATGTACCTATATCCAGAGTCCCAGTGTGAACATCAACTCTGAGATGCAGGTATATTCGGCTGACGAGTCCCAAATAAGACGAAATGCGCCTTATCCTGGATTTTACTTCTAGTCACTATCCATCTTTGCTTAAAAAGATTATTTATTGAATTTGAAACGATCAGTCATTTGGTGTTGTGTTTTTTACTTGTATCTTCCTATTGATGTTTAGGATTGCAATCGATCAATCTCCTGATGGTATCTGTTTATCCTGTGTGGATTGTTTCGATATTGTCTTAATTCATAAACTTTTATAAGTAAAAATGAATGGTGGAATCCAAGATGAGTGTTTCATCCTATTTGGGACTCCGTCAACTGGATTGGACTGCTAGCCACCATCCATCTTTGCTTAAAAAAACCTTAACTTAAGGTTATATCGAGGTAATCCGCACAGGATGCACATATACCGACATGAGACTAATCAATTGCAGTCCTAAATAACAATGAGAAGATACAGGTAAAAACAACATCAAGTGAATGTAAACTTCACTCCATTGCACAAGCAAGTGGATATCAGAACTCAATAACTAAGTGGATAATGCGATGGCGTTTGAACTGAACGATACTTACTGGATTTTAGTCCCAGACTGAACATCATCTGTGCGATGTAGGTACATCCAACTGACGATTCCCAAATATGATAAAATGCATGTCAAACTGGATTCTCCTGCTAGCCGCTAGCCGTCATTATTCATTGTGTCCAACCACAACAAAAATCAAAAATACTATCTCCATTTATGTATAATAATATCATCTAACTGAGATACAGGGCAATTCTATGAGATCTAATTAATCCAAATGAGAAAATCAATATCCGTCAAGTTATGTAGGACATTTAGTAATATTAGTGTTATGACGGGTGTGACTGCAGGTTTTGATAAGCAGCGTTTATTGATCGATTCGGTGACAGGTAAACACGAACGAACGGCCTACAGTTCTGATTGGTCCTGCTTCCCTGTCCAGCCCAGCCAGTGGAGTCCATAATACAAGTCACAGCCTCTGAGATATGAATCATTTTATTTCAAACATACTCTATTTATATACCAATCAAGCATACCACATCGTACCATAAAATAGGAAACAACATTTTGTACAATATTCAACAAGTGAACAGATATCGACCAATAGGAAATGTCCATTTAAAGTCCAAGGACACCATTGGACTTAACATGATAATTATTGGTCTATTCCTCCGCATCCACAACAATTAGGAGTTCCCCTTGTTTATTTCGACATCAGTCATATTATCTATTGATTAAGTTGTGTTCTTTTTTTAAAAAAAATTAAACAACATAACATCGTTCTCAGAATGGGTTTTGTGGAGATTTTAGAAATTTCACAAATTGAAATCATGAGTCAGTTGAAGCTGGACCACCATTGAAAACCAGTGAAATTTCTAAAATCTCCACAAAACCCCTTCTGATAATAATAATCACCTGCTCACTAGTGACTGACTCCAGGAAAAACTCCCGAAGTTCTAGTGAGAAGCCGTTACCAGTGGAGTTCAACCGGTCTGTTGTGAGATAACAACTCACTGAAGACAATGGTGTACGGTGGCGCAACTTCGTGGATTGGTTGAAGTTAGACATTAACACCGTTGGATACCGGCTCAGTGGTCTAATGGTTAAGTGCTCGCGCGCGAAGCCAGTAGGTCCTGGGTTCGAGCCCCGCGTGGTGCGGGATCGTGGATGCGCACTGCTGAGGAGTCCCATACTAGGACGAAACGGCCGTCCAGTGCTTCCAGGTTTTCAATAGTGGTCTAGCTTCAACTGACTCATGATTTCAATCTGTGAAATAACATTGTTCACTTTTCAATAAATACCCTATCGATTTTTTTACTTTATTTCTGTTCAATATTCAATTCTAGATCACTTGATTGATGACTATATGAAATACACTTTGCAATATGTATATCATTATTAAAAGGCTAAATAATAAAATTCTCATCTCTTTTTTATACATTTGGTGTGAATTACAATGTGATACACAAATGTTTGATTGTTTATTTTAGTGTCTTTTAGTGACAGATATCTAATTGATTCATAAAAAAAAAACAAGAAGTTAATCCATTCAATGTGTTATACACTCTGGTTCCATAACAACAACAAAAAAACCCATTCAACTTTTAGTAAGACATACACCAATTTACACTTGGATTATTTTCGTGGAGAACTTGTTTACTAAGCAACGGAACAACCTACCATCTTAGTTTAGAATAGATGGTATTTAGCATGTAATGAGATCCAAGATTCACATCCCTTCCTGTTCGAGACTCTTCAGCCACATATACCTGCATCGTAGAGTTAATGTTCACGCCGGGACTCGAACCCAATAGAGCTGTTTACTTCAAGTGCCATCGCTTTATCCATCTAGCTACTGAGTTCAAATAGACAATCACTTGTGCAACTAATATGAGTTTTAATTCAATTTGAAATGAATTAACTGCATCACCTTACGATGTTCCACTTCCTTGTGGGTCAGACCTTCAGGTCGAAGGCTCCGGGTGTGGCCCCCCTAAGAAAACCACCTGCTTCTGTTTGGCCACCCGGTCAGTATTACAGCCCTCACATATCAAATGAGATTCGTGTGGCGCATATGTATTTGGTGCCTCTTTGTACCTATATCTATGTGTTAAAATAAATAAATCAGGTAAGTAAACTAGGATATCATATGGTTAACTATCGATCTATTTGTTACTATTAGTATATTTGAGATCGATAGTTTCCTAAGTATGATGTTTGAAATATTCAATTTTTAGAAGGATCAGATAGAAAATTATATCTTTTTACATACTTATTTAAATGTTCAGTGCATAAAATATGCTTGCACATTGAAAATGAAGTACTGAACTGGTATTTTGGATTAATGTTGGAGACGTTAGATCTCCAGAATTCACTTGGGAAAGGACCTAATTTTGTAATTTTATCTAGAAAATTTGAATTTATTCGTTTTCGCGCCAAAAGCACTCTTGTCACCTTCATGTCGTATTTCCCACTGAGAAATATCTTAAATGCTATTGATCCGTTGCGTCTTTTAGTATGCTATTTAGTAACTCTCCCCAAGAACGGTTTTGTACTGTATATATACGTTTTGAGTTGTGTTTGTTGTTATCGCTCGTTTCTGGCTGTTTTGTAGGATATACTTACCCATTCCAAGCTTGGACCTCTCCCTCTAGTTAGCGGGGTTGGGATACCTCAATAGCTAGCTTACTGGTCTTTGGTCACCGAGTCTTGTTCTCGTTCGCCGATTAAGTGAACTCGTGATAGCTTCAACCCTAGCAATTAGATAAGTATTGTTTTAAACAATACACACACGTACACTGATACACAGTATCGAATAGATCGCTTTTAGGTACTATGGTGCTCTAGAATGGTACAGATATCCTTCCAATACATTGAAATCTTCATTAGTTCACTAGTTGATATTTGTTCATATTAAACATCATGCTAGAGGAGATCTGACACTGTCTAAATAGATCAATGATAATGTCTTTTAATGTTACACTGGGTGATGTAGAGCATCAGTTCCTTCAAGGACTAAAGGTATACTTTGTTGAAAAGTGACCAACTAGCAGAAAACTTATAAAATCTGTATGTTACAGATAATAAACAAAATGACTAATGATAATAGGGAAAAGATAAATCCGCTGACTAATCAAAAAAAGGGTAGTTTATATCAATTTCTTAAGTCTAGACAAATGACCCCTTATTGAGAATTGTCTAGTGTATTTGCGATCTTCATATCCTATCAGTAAATTTGATTGAAGTAACTTAGTCTGTATATACATCTATTTCTCGTTGTATGAATGTATGAATGGGATAATAACAATAATAAAGAGGAAGTAAACAATCAAGTCGTGCATATTTCTCATGACAGTTATAGTCTTCATCATAGAATGATTTGTTTTTCGTTAGTACATTGATTATTTATGGTCGATAGAATGTTCTGAACAAATAGATATTCAGATGGGTATTTTTGTGGAGATTGTAGTCATTTCAATGGTTAAGATCATGAGTCAGTTGAAGCTAGACCACCATGGAAAACTTGGAAGCACTGGACGAAACCAGCAGGTCCTGGGTTCGAATCTCACAGGGGGCGAGGTCGTGGACGCGCACTGCTGAGGAGTCCCACAATAGGACGAAACGGCCGTCCAGTGCTTCCAGGTTTTCCATGGTGGTCTAGCTTCAACTGACTCATGATCTTAACCATTGAAATAGATGTTCGTCATCATTTGTGGTGTTGTCTCAACACTCAATAATTACATGCTTATACTACTTGGTACAATAAAGAAATCAATTAATGATAGGACTGTAAACTGTCATTCGAATCATACTGTTCAAATTCGGCAATGAAATATAGTTTCTTCCAAGATAATGCAAACACACAGTTTACATCAATAGTTTATTCATAGGAAGTATCATTTACACTATTAGTTTGTTGTCCACAGAAAAATCATTAAGGATTATTCAACTTTCAGGGGTTTCCATAGATTAATTCAATGTAGTTTATATAGGAAGGAAATCAACATATTGATTCAAGATATCTCTATTGTTACCGCTGAATAAAAATCACAACAAGGATTGTTAAACTTAACCTAGCATTGTAGTCTAACAGTCAGCTAACACTACGGAGAGTTTTTGAACGTCGTTGGATTTCATAGCTTACATCACAGACTGGTAAGCTGTCTCGTTCTAGTATTACATTTTTTAGCAGTGCACATCCACTATCTGATCACGCCGGCTGAGTCAGTTACCCATCGATGAAGATGGCTGCACAATATTCCTAATTGTTTAAAGCTTAACATATAAGACATTGGACGCTGGCTCAGTGGTCTTTTCGAGACTCGAAAGTCCTGTAGTTTAATTGCGAGTGTGCGCTGCTAATGAATTCCATACTAGGGCAAAATAGTGTTCCAATACTTCCTAATTTTCCATGGTTGTTTAACCGAAAATCATTCTGTGATGTAAACTGTTAAAGTTGGCTAATAATTATCTGATATTAACATCATTATATTTTCGGTAATACATACATTTGTTTGTTAGTCATCTATGTAACTCTTAGATAACAGTCACTCATAGTAGTAAAATCAAATTACGAATAATGAGATAGTGTAAAATTGACTTAATAAAAGATAGGAATAGTCTATGTTGGTTAGTGATGATACTATCTAATGGAATTAAATTTCCGCAAACATAAATAAAATGAACTTTAACATTTCAAATTCATGAGCCGATTGATGTTAGACCACCATTGAAAACCTGGAAGCACTGGACGGCCGTTTCGTCCTATTGTGGGACTCCTCCACAACACTATACTGATAATTACTATATGTGCTCACTGACGACTAGCTTCATGAGGGAAGTCTCGGACTTCTAGTGAGAAACCGTGACCAGTGGAGCTAATCCGTGTCGGAAAGAGACAGATACTTACCTCAGTACCATGGAAGATGGTTGTGCAATTTCGTGGATTGGTTGATGTCAGACATTAACACCATTGGATGCGCTTAGTGGTCTAGTAGGGAAAGCATTCGCGCGCGAGACTGAAGGCCCTGGGTTCGAATCCTGCGAGAGGGATCGTGGGTGCGCACTGTTGAGGAGTCCCACAATATGACGGAACGGCTGTTCAGTGCTTCCATGTTTTCAATGGTGATCTAATATCAATCTGTTCATAATCTCAATCGAAAACGTAATAATCTATACAACATTCTACTGATAATCTAAGATTCATCCTAAATTCGAAACCCAGTCTTAGAATTCACATTGAGAAAAAAAATCAGGATCATACATTTCATTCTTTAGTATGTTTCTCATAAGACGTAATGACTGGTCTCTTTAAAGATCCATCCAGTTTGTGTAAATCAATAGGAAACAGGTTCTTATTCAGTCTCTTTGTTAGCAATTATGCACCATTTTTAGTTCTCATTTCTTTACAGAAGAATTTGTATCTTCGAATAAGTATTTTTAAGAATAAATCCCCCTATCGTTTTTTAAACAGAAAAATATGAAACATGCAACAAGAAAATCAACAGTATCGCACTTAAAATTTAAAAGGGACTAAATAACATATACATTGGAGAATTGTCTATATAGATCGGTGAAGTTAAGATGGTGGTTGGAGGTAGGTCAACAGGAAACCCTGGACCCGGGTTTCGTGCTACTTGGCACTCTTCAGCAACGTGTACGTGTAATCTTTAAGGGAACTGATGCTTCCTGACGGATTCGATCCCGTGTCGCCTAGCTTCACAGTCAGAGATGTTACCACTGAGCTATTCGAGCCACGACTGACCACATTTAGGACTGAGGTTGGTGGTGATCAGTCAATTGTAAAGGATCGATTAAGTGAATAGTTAAATTTAAGAAATTATGAATTATTTCTTAAATATGCAAAGTACTATTCTCGTCATCTGGTCTCACCCATATTTTTTTTTATCCATTTACCTATTGACGTAGAGTAATGTAGACTGACTTCAGTCAGCACATGGTTTCAACAAGTGTTAGAACTTAATTTTACAATGATCAAAATGAATGCGGTTAGCCGTGTTATCATTGAATGTATGAATCGGTTTTGAACATCCAGCTAACTTAAATATTAACTTTATTGTTTATATAACCAGTTCAATTGTCTGAAGTCAATGTCTAAACATTCATAATTGTCAGATAGATTTTGTTACATAATGCATTATTCTATTCATGTTCCAAACGAAGTAGGACTTAAAAGTCCCAAGGGAATACAGTCATCTTTCCAAGAGTGTTTTACTGACTCCAAAATGTACATTTAATATGGTTGATGCTCTAGTTGTCGTTCATATGTTTGAAACCTGTCAGAAAATCCTTGATTACAATGTAGTATACCTCTAGTAAGTGACACTAGAATTTCCGATGTGAGAGTTAAATAGAATAAATGCTAGAAAACAAGATTGCTAAACATCTTCAAGTCTAACAGTGTAAATTGTACACGATACAACATGTAATCGAATTGATGTAGTCGAGTAGCTTTGGAAATGAACAAAATCTTGTTTACTCAGTAAGATAGAATTAAAAGGGTAAAATCTAATCAGCATGAAATTCGATCAGTGTGATCTTAGAAATATGTATTGACTTAATACTTTATTGGCTGAGAACTACTAGGTCGAATTAATTTGACTTTACATAAGTCATATAAACAACAGTGTATTCATTTTAAGCGAAGATGGATAGTGGCTAGCAGTGGATACGGTACTAGATTCGAGTTCCAGAGTGAACCTAAACTCTGAGATACAGGTACCTCCAGCTGAAGACTCCTAAATAGGACGAAATGCGGGTTGTGGGTTTCACTGCTATCCACTATCCATCTTTACTAATAATGCTTGTGAATTAAAGCGATATCGAGGTTATCCTCACTGGATGTACATATGCCAACAATAGACTGATCAATTGCAGTCCTTAATATTAATGTGAGGATACAAGTAAACAATACCAAGTTTATTCATTTATTATTTTGATTTATTTACGGGATCAAGTAAATCATTATCACCAGTTTTGTGTTTTAACTATTTGTCCTCGCATTCAATGTTTTCCAATACCAAGTTACCGAGACAGATTTATAATGGATAGTGGTTAGCAGTGGAATAAATGACGCACGTTTCGTTTTATCTGTGACACATCAACTGGATATACCTCCATCTCAGAGTTGATGTTCACTCTGTGACTTAAACCCAATTGTACCGTTCGCTTCAAACACCATTTATATGGACTCAATAATTAAGTGGATAACATGATAGCGTTTGAAGAGAACGGTAATAGATTTGAGTTCCGGACTGTATACAACTCGAGGATTCAGTTACATCCGATCGATGAGTTCCTAATGGGATAACACGCGCATCTTGGATTCCACTGTTAGCTACCATCCACCTATGTTTATAACATTTACTAATGCTGAAAAAAAAGATTATCGATTAATGGTTTCCGATAATTATTTACACTTATGATACGATATATTGATTGATATAACACTGTAAACAACCAATCACGTTAAGGTCTCTATATATATTTTATTGATTATTTATTACTTCCAACTGATTAACCTGATGATGGTAGGTTTGATGAGTTTTGGATTAAGAAAAATTACCGCTAATCACACACTAGCAACTACATCTCATCACTTATAGTGTGTTTAGATTAGCACAAGTTAAGGTGATTATGTTCAATGTTGAAAAGAAATGCAATGTAATCCATTTAAACGATTTCATTAATCACTATGTTAATCATTGTTACATGTTCAAGATTTTAGTGAATTCATATCTAAAGTATATTGACTGTTCAAACAATCTAATTTATAGGGAACGACTAACATCTCGTTTCCTATTTCATAATACTGATTTGAAGCAGATGATCAATGATGGATAATTCGAATTAATGACAGTTTCAATTTGTGGTATTGGATGATGATTAGAAATGACTGACAGCAAAGATAATATGGATAGAGAACATTCGTTTTGATAAAATTTCATCATAGCGCCATATATATATATGGGGCTGAAAACAGTGGATGAAGGGTTGAGCAAGATCATGGATCGATTGAAGTTAGAAATTAACACCGTTGGATGATGACTCAGTGGTCTAGAGGTTAAGTGTTCGCGCACGAGACTGAAGGTCATGAGTTCGAGTCTCGTATGAGAGATCGTTGATACGCATTGGTGAGGAGTCCCATGCTAAGATGAAACGGCTGTCCAGTACTTCCAGGTTTTCAATGATGGTCGAGCTAAGATAGACTTGTGATTTCAACTGTGAAACGTGAAGTTATCTAACACAGTTGTACGATATGTTATTTATTATTATTTGAACAAACAAATATTGGTACAAAGGGGCACCTAATACATGTGCGTCACACAAGTCGCTTGATCTGCATGTGGGCTATGATACTTCCAGGATGCTCAAGTCGAAACAGGTGATTACCTTAGGTGGCCACATCCGGAACCTTTGATCTAAATGTTTGATCCACAAGGCAGTGAAGCAAATTCAGAAGATGCAGCCCAGTGATCAGCAGTTGATTCATACACCATTTGTTCATTCAGGATCCTGGTGCCCATGTGCATCATTGATTTGGATTCAGGGTTTACCAACTCCCCTAGATGGATTCTTTATATCCATCAACCTGGTTAAAGTGCCGGACATTCACTTTACGTCCTCTCAATTTCGTAAACAACACCCCCACCACAAGAAGGTAATGAGTAGGAATTCCCTGGCAATGGCTGTATTCTAGTGGCCATGTGAGAGCATTTCGAGAGAGAGAACTGACTCTCTCCACCCTCGACCGTACCAGAGCATTTGAGGACAGTACAATATGAACATTAACTATTTGAAATTAATTGAATATTCCTTTATAAACTTTAATATTTAAACTATTTGCATAGAATTGGATCCAATTTCATTGATTCATATGGATCTTTTTATTCAACTATTTTTCCTCTTATTAATTTCAACAGTTCATTTAATATATATATATACATGAATATACTGACCAATAGCGGCTTAAATGAACAAAGTGTACTAATGACCTTGAAGTCAATATTGATTTTTATTTTTGTTAAAAAAAAATCGATAAAATAACATTTATTTACTTTAATCGTTAATTGTATATTGTAGGATTGTTTGTTTTTTTTTGGTTCCCATTTTATCTAAATATTGGACAATGATGAAATGGAATTTTGTATAGAAAAGTCGAAATGTATAAAAAAACAAGATTCTTTAATTTAATCGTTGTGATCATCATGAATCAATTGAAGCTAGATCACTGTGGAAACGACCTGGACGGTCGTTTCATCCCACTGTTGGACCTTTATCTATGTTAACAATGTTGAGATTAGATGGTGGTTAGAGGTAGTCAACAGGAAACCCTGAACTTAAGTTTCGTGCTACTTGGCACTCTTCAGCAACATGTACCTGTAATCTTTAGAGGAATTGATGCTTCCTGACGGACTCGATCCCATGTCACCCAGCTTCCCAGTCAGAGATGTTACCACTGAGCTATCCGAGCCGCGACCGACATCCTGTATGACTGCGTTGTAATCACAATTGATTGATCAATGGGTGGTGATCAATGTCATGCGTGTCAAGTCCTTATTTAGTGCAGATCGAATGCTATCGATCATGTTGCAATGTGGTCACTAGTCTAGGTGACTTGACATTGGTCGATAATATTCGATCTGCACTAAGAAGGAGTTCACACACATCACATTGATCACCACCCAGTGATCAACCAATTGTGAAGTTAACAATGTGTTTACCCTCATTAGAAATAAAGACACTCTATTTTTAACATATAAACTGTTGATTACATAATTACAAAGAAAAACCCTATTTACTAGGTCGTTAGTTTGATGTCAGTTTGTGGTAAAAAACATTCTGTAATATTAGCGTCTACTTGGAAGCAGGAACGATCTGAACACAACAATACAACAGTCATGATCGGTAAATGCCTGGAATCATAGGGTTTTACCTTAGACTAATAACTTAGAAACTCTGCCGGTCCTAAGCCCGAGTAAGGAAAAACGATTAGACATGGAGTCAACAACTCTATATCGTAGAAAACAACCTAACTAAAAAAACGTTAATAAGATTTGTCGTGTATAGAATAAATCACGACACTATGGACCATTTTTAGACAATTAGTTCAATAGAACTCGTTACAATACATCAACTTCATCGATTATGAGAAAGCATTGACAGTGTGGATAGGATGACCTCACGGAACTATCTTCGACACTATGGTGTAGCTGAGAATGTTTCCATCATCATATGGAACTCATCCGACGGACTACAGTGTAAAGTGGTGCATAGAGGACAGCTAACAGACACATTCTAAGTGAAGAACAGTGTCAGATAAGGATTATTACTCTCCCCCTGCCTCTTTCTTCTATTGGTTGACTGAATTATGAAGACTTCGATATATGAGAGGAAGCACAGAATACAATGGATAGCTTGCATGCAACTAAATGATTCGGAATTATCAGATGACATGTCCCTTCTATCCCATACACACCAATAAATGCAGGTGTAAACAACCAGTGTAGTAGCAGTCTCTTAATCAGTAGGAAAAGACGTTGGAGGTGGATAGTACATACATTGAAGAAATCAGCAAACTGTACGACGAGAAAAGCTATAACTTGGAATCCTGAATAGAAAATGAAAAGAGGAAGACCAAGGAACATATTGCTTCGGGAATTGGAAGCACACATGAGAAGAATGAATAGCAACTGGGAAGCATTTCCCAGGATAGATTTGGATGAAGAATCTTGATGAGTATCCTGTGCTCCACGAGGGTTAATATACGTAAGTAAGTACGTAATAACTCAGAATTCATTAATTATTGAATCTCGATAATACTTTGGGTTCATATCTATGTCGACATTATTGTGAACTGACGTACTGTAAATAAGGCTAAAACAGTTAACTAGTAATTAGTAATTTTCGAGTGGTTCTCTATTATGCTAATGCTTCACAAGTGAAGTAAACAATCCTTTTAATAATCGTGAAAATATTAAGACCAATATCACTTGTTTCATTGTGATTATCTGAGCTTTATCAGCTGAATATATTAGATCCAAATGAGTACCGGTATGTCAAAAAACAACTAGAAAGGAGTCTTTTTAACAAAATTCTAAAGCTTTATCAACAGGATTGCTGTGTTATGACAACTTTAGTCTTAATTAGGATGATGTTATCTTTAGCCGTTGATCAATTAGATTGAGTTATACATGATCTCCCACATTGTTTCTAGTTAGAGATTGTATTGGAAGGTAGTATTTCATCTGTGAACGTTGCAAACCTTAATAGACTACTGTTCTTAAGACTGGTATGGCACATCTACAGTAACCATCTATTATGTTAACAATAATAGTAATATAAAGAATAACTAAGAGTAATATTGTGGTATGTGCTACTTATATTGATATAAGTAGTATATGATGTTAGTCATGAACAGAAGATCTGGCAGCAGAGAGACAAGTGAATCGAACAGTAAAGAATGGAAACAGGATGCAATTTATATGAAAATGAAAGAACAATGAAGTCTGAGTCATTTTGAGACAGTTTGTGGACATTTTGCAAATTAAGCATTTACTTTATGATTGTTAGATTTTATTAACAAGTCCTGTAATTCTGTGTGGGGTATATCCGATTGTCCCCACTGGTGTTCTTGTTCCCCACAATACTACTGAAACTTAGCTTTTAGTTCACAAAAACCATTGACGGTTAGTCTAAGCTGAGAAAGAAGTTGTTGACTTGATGATTATTATCTGTGAGACAACTTCACTGAATGGTTCGAAATTTTATAATAGTACAGGGAGAACAAACCAGCTTCCAGCTGAAGAAGAAATTAGGAAAGACAATGGGAATGGATAGGACATACATTACGCAAATCGTCAAACTGCATCACGAGGCAAGCCCGAACATGGAATCCTGAAGGGAAGCGGAAAGAAGGAAGGCCAAGGAACACATTACGTCGGGGAATAGAAGCAGATATGAAAAAGATGAATAACAACTGGAAGTAGCTGGAAATGATTGCCTAGGACAGGGTTGGATGGAGAATGCTGGTGAGCGGCCTATGCTCCTTCACGAGGAGTAACAGGCGTAAGTAAGTAAATGAGTAAGATACTTCTACAGATACATTCAATTAACAGATAATGAATTGGATAGAATGAGCCTATTTAATTCCACTTCTATACAATAGTTAACGGATACTTTTTGACGTATGATTTGAAGAATATCTAATTTACTTTCTAATATTTTCACATTTATCATCTGTCAAATAAATCCTGAATTCAATATCACTCATCATCCACAAATGACGTTTCGCAAGGAGTTATAGTCATAGACACACATACACTCAACATAACCATCTCTATAATCCCATGATATATGAGATGGTGGAGAAAATTTGTAGTTCAGGTAGATGATTTTGATGAAGCTTTGTTCTTTGAGCTGAATGATTTGGTTGTGAAGCTTTCATGGTTATAGTGAACGACATCATAAGCACAAACTTCAGGTAGAAATCCCACGATATAATTTGTTTATCATTTCTTTAAAAATCTATACTCATTTTTAAGCAAACAAGGATTGTGGCTAGCAGTGGAATCCAGGACGCGTGTTTCGTTTTATTTCGGACTCATCATCTAGATATACTTGCATCTCAGAGTTGATGTTCACTTCGGAACTCGAATCCAGTACCATTAGCTTTAAATGCCATCGCATTATCTACTTAGTTACTGAGTCCTGATAGTCATCTGTTTGTGCAATAGGCGGAAGTTTAAATTCACTTAGTGCAAAACAATACCAAGTGGGAATTCAGTTGGATGAAATGCACCTCCTGGATTCTACTTCTAGCCACTATCCATCTTTGCTTGAAAAAGCTTGTGACTTAAGTTTATATCGAGGTAATCCGCACAGGATGCACATATACCGACATGAGACTGATCAATTGCAGTCCTAAATAACAATGAGAAGATACGAGTAAAAAAAATACCAAGTGAATGTAAACTTCACTCCATTGCACAAGCAAGTGGCTATCAGAACTCAGTAACTATGTGGATAATGCGATGGCGTTTGAACTGAACGATACTTACTGGATTCGAGTCCCGAAGTGAACATCAACTCTGTGATGTAGGTACATCCAACTGACGATTCCCAAAAATGATGAAACCCGTGTCAAACTGGATTCTCCTGCTAGCCACTATCCATCTTTGCTTAAAAACACCAAATGAATTTAATCTATACGCATGTTTGTAATAATTAATTGGTTAGTGTAATAAGCTTATCACTGGTCACATTGTTTATGTATTACTAAGGTCAAGTAAAATGAAATGTGTTTTTTCTATCCTTATGGTTTGATTGGTCAATTTCTCATTGTATGAAATGATCATTGTTCTTGATTCTATATAGATCCGTCTGAAAACCAATGTAGTTTGTTGTCTTTGTATGTAGTACAAATTCATCATTGGTCATCTTTGAGCAGGTGATATTATTGTGTTTGTAGTTGATGTGACTTGTGGAGTTTGTCGCTATCCTAACTCAACTAAACAAGTTTAAAGTTGATCTGTTAAATATCTATTAGCAACTTGATAGTTCATTCTTGGGTATTCTTATTCCATTCTATTTGTCATTTATTTATACGTCTACTTACCTATTCTAATTTCATTCAACTAATCATTTGCATGAATGGTATTTTACTCTATACAAGACCGAGTTGTTTTCAGGTTGCGGATGATGCTCAATTGTAAGTGATTTCAACCTAGGACGTGACAACTATCTAATACTCTGTGGTTTTAAATCATCTTTCAGTTATATCTATACTGGCTGGAAATATTGTCACGGATTTATGGGAGAAAGTTTCAAACCTGTATCACAGGTCCTACATGAATCTACCAATTTTTAAGACTATCCAGAAGGGAGAGAAATATATTCACAGAAAATTGAATTTTCGGTCCTGGGTTCGAACGTCACTAAGTGGGATTATGGATGCACACTGTTGAGGAGTCTCACAATAGGACGAGATGGCTGTCCAGTGCTTCCAAGTTTTTCATGATGGTCTAGCTTCATTTGACTCATGATCTCAACTATTGAAATTCACAAAACGATTTTAAATTTCTGCTTATTTCTTTGATTTGTTATTATAATCTAGCATAAGCTGTAAACCTATGGGAAACCAACGGATATTTTCATTTATTTCATCATACTTCAAGACTCATCACTTTGCGTACTCAACGGGTCAAGTTTTCTTATTTCAATAGTAGGATGCGTATTATAATAAAGAAAATTACGCTAACAAGTTGGAATTTCCAACATTGAATTTTGATAATCATTGACCTAGACATATTTCCGTGTAATTGGATTTTAATCAGAGAAAGGTTTTTGTGGATATTATAGTAATTTAATAGTTGAATTCATCAGTCAATTGAAGCTGTATCACCATGGAAAACCATGAAGCATTGGACAGCCGTTTTATCCTATTGTGGGACTCCTCCACGATCCCGCCTCGCGAGATTCGAGCCGAGGATTTGAGTTTTGTAAACTTTTGGTCAGCAAAATGAATGAGTCATACATAATTTGAATGCGTTTATTTGGCTTGTTAATTATATTTACACAGTTGTCTACGTAAGATACTGAATATCTGTTGGCTGGATACCATCAGCAATAGCCTACTGTGGGAGAGGACAAACCAGCTTCCAACTGAAGAGGAAATTAGGAAAAAGTTTTGAAAATGGGTAGGAAATAAAATGAGGATATCACGAGGTAAGCCCTAACTTGCAATCCTGAAAGGAAATGGAAAAGTGGAATGTCGAAGAACACGTTCCATTGGGAATTGGAAGCAGACATGAGAATAATGAACGGCCGTTTTATCTTATTTTGGGACTCTTCAGCCGATAACTTTTTGAATGGAATACTCTCAGTTCAAGGACTTTTGATGTATATCCAGCAACAACAAAAACGGGATGAATTATGAGGACAAACAAACTTATTCTCTTTTTTCATATCAGAATAAAACATTTGTCTAATTCTATTTCAATTATTTACAACATACTTCTGCTTTGAGATGATTTAATTCTGAGAAGTTAGTAATAAATATTGGTACTTATGTCGATCTTATAAGCAAATCGTCAAGGTACTCTGTTTTTGTAGTTACCGGTACATTTTCTAAATTGAATTCATGATATAAGAATAGTGAGTATGGAAGGAATCAGTATTGGTAAGAATACTACTATGATAGAATTCATTTAGTTCAAAATTCATCTTACCGTTAATGAAGGATACTGGGTGAAAACGGCCTGAATATCTCTACTGCTTCTTGTCCGAACCAAAGTTTAATAATGCCTATAGTCATTGATTTATATTTCTGCTAAGACTTTATGTAGGGTCAATACAAATCAACAGGTTCTTTGAATCAAGAATGAATGTGATCTACCGCTGAGATAGGAACATTATTAACTGAAATCATACAGTCATATTAGTGAACACTTTTATTTCAAATCTATGCAATCCAGTTTATTTTATTTTTATTTCAACACATAAATATTGGTACAATGAGGCACCAAATATATATGTGCCATATATGTGAGGGCTAGGATACTCCCCTAATACCCAGACCGAAGCAGATGGTTTTCCTAGGAGGCCACACTCTGAGACTTTGACCTAAAGGTCTAATCGATGAGGCAATGCAGCAACGTTAGGAGATGCAATCTTATGGTAGCCGGTAGTCAAGACTAGGTTGATACACCTTTTTTCATTGAGGATTCTGGAGCTAACATTATTCTTAGAAGTGATATTTAAGAAAATAATCGGCGAGACTTTAATTTATGGATGAACCAATCAGATTTATGATAAGAGGTCTTGGATTTCAGAGCGAAATTCTTCATCCATTTGGCTAAATAGCGTCTTGACATTTTAGCTGATGTCAGTTCGTGATGAAAACCCCAAATATAGTTTCTAACCATAAACATCAAGTGTAAATCACAATCCTTATCCTTCACACAGGTTTAAAATCCTCATTCAGCCCTAGTCAGACATTCGCAAGGACACTTTAGCGTCGCTCGAAAATCGTCCATAAATTAAAGTCTCAGCAAATAATCTACTGACCAACTGTTGAATCATCAGCAGAATTATAATGGATTGGTTTGTATTTGAATTAATATAAAAAGCAGATTGAAAAGAGAAAAACAACTTATGTACTAAAATGCTTCGTTGCTCATTTCATCTTGACTTGGTTCCCAACAGTAAAACATCACGTAATGGACAGTATACTGAAGTATCAAAATCTTATCAAACTTTCAGAAACCGACTTATGAAAAACTATTGAAGAAATTAAATTTGTTAACTGGTTAGATTACAATAGTAACAATCCTTTAAGATGAATGGAATAAACAATGGTAGATGAACTACTTATTAAATTAACCAGGTCATAATAAAAAACGAATATGGTCATTTTATATGTTACATATAATCAAAGAGGGGTTTTATGGAGATTGTAGTAAGTCAATAATTGAATTCATAAGTCATTTAAAGCTATATCATCATGAAAAATCTGGAAGTCCTAGACGGCCATTTCATCCTATTGTGGGACTCCTAAGTAGTACGCATCTACGATCCTGCTTCACGAGATTCAAACCCAGGAGATAGGAACTCACTTAAGACTACGGTGGACGGTGGCACAATTTCGTGAACTGGTTGAAGTTAGACATTAACACCCTTGGATGCCGGCCGGTTCAGTGGTTCATAGGCTAAGTGTTTGCGCGTGAGACTGATAAGTCCTGTGTTCGAATCTCGCGAAGCGGGATGATGTGAATCATAACAATGAATTAAGCCAAATTCAAGGTGGTGTTTCAAAAGTAAGTGATAAGTAACTTAATAGTTGAATTCATGAGTTGATCTAAGCTAGACCACCATTGAAAACCTGGAAGCACTGAACTGCCGTTTCGTCCTAGTATTGTGGAACTCACCAGCAGTACACGTGAGCGACCCAGCACGCAGGATTCGGACATGGGACCTAACGGTCTCACGCGCAGACACTTAAACTCTAGACCACCGAGCCGGCCGGCATCCAACGGTGTTAATGTCTAACTCCAACTAATCCACAAAATTGAACGACACTTCCACCATTATGTTCAGTGAGTTACTATCTCACAACAGACTCGGTTGAACTCCACTGGTCACTGCTTCTTACTAGAACCCCGAAAAATACCACTTGAAGCCAGTCACTAGTGAGCATATGATGGTTATTATGAGAAGAGATGCTCATTGCTGAGGAATCCCACAACAGGACGAAACGGCCGTCCAGTTCTTCCAAGTTTTCGATGTTGGTCTAGTTTCAATTGATTCATAAATTCAATTGTTATATTACATATAGATGAAGAAATAACGTGACAATGAAATGAGTACAGAATAACAAACAACCAACCAAAATGAAAAATTGAGGTCATTGAATGATCAATGAATGTTAAGCCAACTTCTTGATTATTGTGAGGAAGATATTGAAGGAAGATATTCAGTTGTCTCGAGAAATATAAATAATGGAATAAGCAAGATATCTATACGTGAAAGATGAAATGTTAATGACAGCTGGAATGATTTCTTGCCATCAATTATCTCTAAGTACTTACTTACGCCTGATACTTCTAATGGAGCATAGGCCGCCGACCAGCATTCTCCAATCCACTATGTCTAGGGCTTTCCATTCTAGTTCTGTCCAATTTTTGTTCATTCTTATGTCTGTTTCCATTTCTCAGGATAATGTGTTTTGATGCATACATTTGAGTGTATGAATGAAGACTGAAATTCTGAGTTACAACTAAAGTTTATATCAAAATGTCAAAGATGTTTTCTATCTACATTCAAAAGAAAACAACTATTTACTTCTTTCTAGATTTTAAATAAGTATTCATCTGATGTCACAGTTGATCAGAATTTCTACTACAATGGCATCCCATAAGTTGAACTATGAATCTTTATTTTATTCTATCAATTCGATCCAGTGAGAACTCATCGTTTCTAACGATTGACTAGTCACTGATACAGAGAAAGAAAACTAACAAAGTCCATAAAAATCTTTATATTTAATAAAACCGAGTGAATAAGTATGATGTAATATGATTTTCTCCAAATTTCTGTAATGTGAGTTACGTAATAAGTTTCAGCTTTTCAGGATGTTAGCATAGAATGCTTCTGATGTAATGTCAGTCAATCAGCTACAACGTAGGACCAGGCATATATATGCATCAGTCCAAGTTGCCATACCTCATTAACACAACAAGATGGACACCGGATTCATAAAAGTAGTTAATTTAATGGTGGTAATATATAGAAGAAAGACTGCATATAAGGATATAGTACAGGAAGAAAGAATTATTTCGTAGAAAGAAAGATATGAAGCGAATTTAATCTCATAGTTTAAGGGAAGACAGAGAGTGTATACACCGACGCCATTGTGATCGATTCTGAGCCACGTCACACAGAGTCTCCAACCATTGGTTACGATAGTCACACGGACCCCAACCAAGTAGTCTGCATCTATCAACATGGCTCAAACTAGAAGTTAGTGACTTTAAGCACTGATGCCATGTTTTGGTTTGGCCGCCCCTAACTTTCTTCCAACCATATCCAACATCGGTTAGCATTGCACGTCGTAGTAATCGGTGTTCAGGCATACGTAACACGTGACCCAACCATCTCAGTCGATGAAGATTAACAACCTCATCAACCGATGTAATGTTGGTTTGTCACAACTGTAATTCTTAATTTGATTTATATATTTACGAAATTTTCGTGTTTTATCTGACCATAAAGACATGAAATAAGAATGAAATCTTTTAAATTTAGCGTCATCAGAAAAAATGTTGATCAACTTATGAATATTTTCCAGTTGGATACTTTTTACAAGAGTAAATATGTCGTCTACATAAGGTACCAAAATCTTTAGTTTCCCTATTACAAATATTTTATCATGAAATCTGCGTATAAAGTAAATTTCACTACAGATTTACTAGTGAATATCAATTTTTCAAAGTTGGACTGTCGTCTCATCCTAGTATGGGATTCCTCAGAAATGTGTACGGGACTCGAACCCAAAATATTCGAAGTTGTGTACGAACACTCAACCTGTAGACTAATGAGCTGGCATAAAACGGTGTTAATGTCTAGCTTCAATTAATCTAATGACACTGACACAGTTGGATGCCAGCTTAGCGGTCTGGAGGTTAAGAGTTTGCGCACAAGTCCATAGGTCTTGGGTTCGAGTCCCACGAGCACTTCTAAGGAGTACCATACTAAGACGAAACGGTCATACAGTACTTCCAGGTTTTCAATGGTGGTCTAGCTTAGATAGACTAGTGATTTCAACTATGATAATACTACAATCTCTACTAATCCCTATAACAAGAATATCAATATTCTTTAAATGAATTCTTTTAAATCAATATAACTGGGTCATAATGATGTTTTCTAGGTCAATGTATTCAACAATGATCATTCAGAAATTATTCCGTTTTTCATTTTAATCAATAATACATTTGTATCTAAATCATTATTATTATTGAATAGCCTGAAATTGATTAGATTGTTCTTTAGATCTAGTTTCTCATTCATTACAAGTAATTTCTCTTTCCTTTTTCTTTTTTCTTTACATAGAAATACATTCATCGCTGAATCTTATTCATGAAATGAAATTGGAATATAAATTAAAGGATGATTATTTATTCCTCAAGTGAATTAGTTCAACAGTTTGGACGTTATCGAACTTAGTAGGTTGATTCATATGTAAAAGACAATATGGAATATATTGTGAAGAATTGATTAAGTCATGGAAATGTGAAATGTTTAACTAGTTGGAATTTTGTCAACAAGGAACTTTAGTAGTTGAAATCACGAGTCAACTGAAGCTAGACCACCATGGAAAACCTGGAAGCACTGAACGGCCATTTCGTCCCATTGTGGGACTCCTCAACAGTGCTCATCCACGATCCTAGCTCCCGCGACATTCGAACCCAGGATATATCGGTCTTGCGCGTGAGCGCTAGTTTCAACTGACTGATGATTTCAACTATTGAAATTTCTAAAAAATCTCCACAAACCCCCTTCTGATAAGAAACTTTAAGTCCAGATTTCATGGAGTTTGATGCTCATCAGCAAATTATACCTGTATTATTGATGGGACTAATGTACCTGGTGTTACAACACAGTATATGCTGTTTTAAACCTTTTAGACCACATAGTAAAATTGATTAACGCTAAAGGACTAGCTCTTTCATTAATAATTGACATTACCCAAGTGAATCTATTGAAGAATTTAGATGAAATTCACGTTTTGCTACTTCATTAAAAATATGCTTCGAATGACCTAAAAATTGATTCAAGTTCACATTATGAAGTCACTGACAAGTGGACTGAACCATGTTGGTAGGCGTAGACTACCTGGTTTGGATCCATGAGACGATAGCAACCGATGGTTAGAGACCTTGGATGACATAACTCAAAATCGTTTGCAATAGTGTGAGCAGGTGCATCCACACTTTGTGTTCTCCCAAATTTTAATCTTCTGAATTCTTCATATCCCTTTTTTTCTCTTTCCAAATTTATTTCACTGGATCATACTCCTTGAATAACATCATCAGACTCTAATCTTTCCGATTAATGCTTATACTTTTACTACCTCTACCACTGCGGGATTTGAATCGACAATTGTATCTCTGTTCTAATGTGGTATGACAACTTGAACTGATGTACGTACGTACGAAGTTTTACGTTGTTGCTGAGTGACTGAAACTATAGGTTTTCTGATTTTCAAGATTCAAAAGCGGCGTTTCATAATTAGACACTTAGACAGTATACTACTGATTAAATAAAAACACAGTAGATATCAATAATTATCAGCTTATTATAATACAATAACACCAAACTATCATTAGTCTATATGAAGGAATTCATATTGTAGAATTGAATAAGTTCCATTTGATAAACTAATACAAAGACAGTCTGTTAGAAAGGCGTCGAGTTATCTAGTGTTTGTTAATAAATGTTAATTTCTTCCTTATAAAAATAACCTCGAGTAGATTTTACTAATTCATATTTCATATCATATTATAGTAATTTCAATGGTTGAGATCATGAGTCAATTCAAGCTAGACTGATTAGATCCTGGGTTCAAATCTCTTGTGAGGCGAGGTCGTGGGTCCTCACTGCTGAGGAGTCCTAAAATAGGACGAAACGGCCATCCAGTTCTTCCAGGTTTTTCATGGTGGTCTAGCTTCAAATGACTCATGATCTCAACCACTGATGACTTTTTTCCATTTTCTGATTAGTTATTACAGCATTTTCCTGCGTCTTAATGTCATATCTTGTTAGTTTTGATAGATCGGTTCTGAGTCACTTTTGTTTTCTCTGGGCATCAATCTTTCTCTTCATTTTTGCCTTCTTTGTGAGTACCATCGTTGGAGGATTACAATTGAAACAGTGTGTATATCAATTACTGTATTATTGTGTATGTAATTGATCCTTTTTCGTATTGGCATTATCTCAATAGCACGTAAATGGAAATCATCGTAAACTCAACCGAACCTCGATTCATAATCGCTGCCACAGATTCAACACAGTCTTGATGTAGATAGTGAATAAATCAAGTCAGAAACAGCTCTCACTAAATATATGGATATGTAAACTAGTGAATGATTAGCTTTCTACCATCTATCACTATGAACTACGCAGGAAGCCTTCTTCTATTACTGCCAATCTCAATCCCAAATAAGAGACAAGAGTTGAGGATAGGATTAGCAACCCCACTTCATAAGAAAGAACATCGCTTTAAAAACATTGACTAGGATAAATCAACTAATCCGTCTAAACTCTGCCCTGGGAATCGAAGGTCTTTCATAAAAGATTTATTACATCTCATAATGAAGGCCGAGACTATCGGGAAGCCATGAGACAGATGATCCTGTTAAAAACCAGATCAAAGAGTAATAGTGGTAAACGGAATGCTTGGATAATGGAGGGTAAACAAGCAGGGTCACTCAAATAGCAGAAGGAATGAACAGATAAAACCTGGCACTGTCTGGAATCAATGAAACCCACTGCACACAAACTGAACAGAAGAAACTAAATTCAAGAAAGATGTTGTTGTGCTTCAATGATGAAGAAGAAAATTCCAACCACACAAAGAGTTGCACCGATTCTGTTCAAAGGAGTACGGGAAGGTTCTAATATCATCAAAATATCTTTCAGAACAAGGTTTAAAACATCATTACAATATAAATAACTATTCAATGTTTCAAATGACTGTGATTATGATTCTCAGGAGACACAATAACAATCTTGGAGATTATAGGATATCTACTTGATGAGTCTGAGATATGACAAAGTGTCCAGACAAAATCTCACAAATAGTCACGATAAAATTGTATGAAACCAAAGTCTAAATAAAGACCATATCAAGATATCCACTCAAGGTGACTATATACCAACAGAGATTGAATCATTCTGTCATGAAAATCGTCATACAACATGGTCCAGTTTAGAAAAAAAAATACAAAGGCGTTATATTTTAAGATATTACTTATTTTCTTTTATAGAATAAGAAAAATAACAGCAATAACAGCCATCTCATCCAAAAAAGAGGAATATTAACCTGTTTATGCTGAAATTCATTTGCATTATGAACATCTAGTCAACTGTCAGGTCGAATGAGTGTTAGAATTTCATTGATGAAATATTGTTAGTATTGAAGGTAAAATCAAATAACACTGTTTATCTAATATTGTAGCCAATTCATATAGACTCGACAATAAGATTCTCAGATGTAACTCTGATTAACACCTTTAAAAGAGCATCTGTTTCCACCAATGCAACAGGTATGCTTTGTTGATGAATGTCAATAAGAAACAAATAGAACGTGAAATTTCACTTGTAATCTAAGATCAAGAATGATGTTCATGTAACAAAACGGAGAAATCAAACACATCTATTTCTGATTGAGATCGCGAACCGATTGATGTCAGACCACCTTTGGAAACCTGGAAGCACTGGATGGCCGTTTCATCCTATTCTAGTACTCCTCAATAGTGCGCATCCACGATCCCTCTCGCAGGATTCGAACCCAGGGCCTTCAGTCTCACGCGCGGACGCTTAACCTACTGGGCCACTGAGCCGGCATCCAATGGTAGTAATGTCTAGCCTCAAGCAATCCACGAAATTGCACAACCATCTTCCATTGTACTGAGGTAGACACCTGTTTCTACACGACACGGATTAGCTACACTGGCCACGGCTTCTCACCAGAACTCCGAGAATTTCCTGACGAAGCTAGTCACTAGTGAGCACATGGTACGCCCCGATGTTCGAACATACAGGTAGTAATGTATCTGAATGAATTATTGAATATCACTGGTTTGAATCCCTGAATGTATAGATTTTTAGTGGCTACAAAAACGTAGCTGATGACTGTTAACCTGTACAAAATCTTCATTAAAATTAATAACTTTCTAACTTGGAATATAGATTTTCTCAGTTGAAGATGGTAAGTTTCCCTTTCACAATTGAAATTCTGACGATCTTAATGATGGAATCAACGATGACCGTCTTACGTAAATACAAATAAGAAAACAGTGGTCTAATGGTTTAGTGCTCGCGCGCGAAACCAGTAGGTCCTGGGTTCGAATCCCGCGCGGTGTGGAGGTCATGGATGCGTACTGCTGAGGAGTCCCATACCAGGACGAAACGGCCTTCCACTGCTTCCAGGTTTTCCATGGTGGTCTAGCTTCAATTGACCCATGATTTGTGCCCAAATTCTAGAGATGAGATTTATACAAAAAAAAGAAAACAGATTGATTTAAATAATCACTAGATGTTTGAAGATCAAATGACTTCTATAGATGGTTTATTGTTTGGGTCATGTGGACAAAGGAAACCAAAAAAACAACCTAGATTAGTAACCCATGTAATCTATTGTCCTAGGCTAGGCAGATTGGAAGATACAAGGCAACTGAATACTAAGATCAGTCGCTGACACTGAATAAGCCAAAACGAATTGATTAGAAATATTGATCTGTCATTTGAAATATTTGTTTATTCACTTCAAATAGAGCTGTCTATCTTACTTCAATAAACCAATCAGAATAGGATTAATAATAGATTTGTATGCAATTGTAGGATAGACATGTCTACTTTAACTATATATATACATATATATCAAGATATGTCTATACCACTTCGATTAGTTACATTCTTCTAGTTGATTGGTTAAACATTGAAAAGATGAACGCGGGGGAGGGGAGTTAATGTTTCTTTCTATTACATTGATAGTATTCGAGATGGATAACATGTGATCATAAGATGATGGTGTTATCATGATATTTTCATTTATTGACCAACTTAGTAACAAACAAATTTTCTCGCTTAATATCTTGTTTGTTTTTTATATTTCTACAGTATTGGGGGTTTTGAATCAATGTCAAGATGGTGGATCAGATTAATTTTGTTATCCTAGCAACATACACATAAAGGGTTTGTTACTTAAGCCTATATAATAATCAAAGCAATTTGCACAGGATGCACGCATATGTCAACATGAAACTGGTCAATTGTAGTTTTTTTTTAAAATAACAATGGGAAGATACAAGTAAAACAACACCAAGTGAATTTTGTTTGACTAGAATGTGTTTTAGTTATTAATGCATATCATTCTGACAATTGGAAAGAAAATGAATGTTTATTTCCTATTGAACTGATGACTGCTACTACTACTACTACACTTCATTTGTCTGTTAAAAACTACATTCAGTGTAAATTCTTTGTTTCTTGGTACAATTTATTGGATAAAGTCAGTAGTTTGATTGGAATTGGTCATTCCTTTGGATTTCATTCATTAGAGAAGAAAAAACATGATGCCAGTTGAAATTTTACATGCTACTGCTTTGATGTGTAATTGTTCAACCGTAAAGTACAAGTCATCGAATATCACGAAGTGATTTACTAACTTCTTGTCAATGAATTGTGGATATTCTATAGGATACTTTTTGCCGTGCTACAAAGAAACACGTACAACAAAGCCGTGATCAGTGAAGTGGGTAGAGACAGGTATCTACTTCAGTACAATCGAAGATGGTTGCGAAATTTCGTGGATTGGTTGAGGTTAGACAGTGACACCGTTGGATGCCGACTCAGTGGTATGGAGATTAAGTGTTCGTGTGAGAGATTGGTAGGTCCTGTGTTCGAATCTCGAAAGGCGGGATCGTGGATGCGCACTGCTGAGGAGTCCCACACTAGGACGAAACAGCCGTCCAGTGCTTCCGGATTTTCAATGGTGGTCTAACATCAATCAGTTCATGATCTCAATCAAATTACAACTTACCAATTTTTAATCTAATAAGAAGATCGGTCCATGATTTCAACAATAAAAACGTCTAGTCCCCAAAAAAATTATTAAAATAATCTTCCACTTCTTATTTCTAAAAAAAATATTTACATAATTTTGTTCACAATGAACATCCAGTATGGTTTCCTATTGTTTCCCTTCTTTTTTCTTCCATACTTTAAATGAAAATCTTGTACTTTCTGTTAAGGTCAATCAATCAGTCAGCTACGACGTAGGACAAGGCACATATACGCATAGGTCTATGTTGCCATACCTCATTAGCACAACAAAATGAACACCATATTCATAGAAGTAGTAACTTCATTGGTAGTAATATATAAAGAGAAAGATTGTGCATAGGGATATAGTACAGGAACAACGAATTAGAAAGAAAGGTATAAAGTATGGTGATTTAAAGGGAATTAAAAATTTTCATCGTAGTTAAACTATTTAAGATCTATTTGTTCAACAGGTCGTTTCGTCCTCGTGTGGGACTCCTCAAAGTCGAAATACCACTGGATCCATTGTTTCACCTGAGCTATACATTTTTTTGTATCATCTCAAAAACTAGAGCTTAGTGTATGGGAACAAGTAATAGATCAATAATTAGATCAACTATAGACTAAGTGTACAAAACGTATCATGGAAATAGGGTCCCTACCTACTTTGAATCAACACTTCATTTTAACAATGGCCTTACTTTGTCAGTCTAAATAAAACGCTTAAATACTTACAGAGTTACAAGCTTCAATCATAATAATTCATTGGTTATTTTTCTGAGAATGTAAGCCTGATTTTATTTTGATGATGTTGAAATGGTCTGAAAACTTTAACTCCTACATGCCCCCAAATGCCCTGGTACGACCAAGGGTGGAAAGAGTCAGCTCTACCTCTCGCAATGCTCTCAAGTGGCCACGTGCATATAATCACTGTCGGTGAAGTCCTACTCAACTCCTTCTCGTGGCGGGGGTGTTGTTTACGAAATACAGAGGACGAGAAGCGAAAGTTTGTGGCTTTAACCGGATTGGTGGATACAGAGGATCCATCTAGGGGAGTTGAAAAACCTCATTCCAAACCAATGCTGTACATGGGCTCTAGGATCCTGAATGAACAAATAGTGTATGAACCTATTGTTAGTCACCGGCTTCCATGGGACTGCATCTCCTTACGTTGCTCTACTGCTTTATGGGTCGGACCTTTAGGTCAAAGGCTCCGAGTGTGGCCCTCTAAGAAAATCACCTGTTTCAGTTTGGACACCTGCGTAGTATTTCAGCCCTCAAACAAATCGAATGATCAAGTGTGGCGCATATCTATTTGGTGTCCCCCTTGTACTAATGTTTATGTGTTTAAATAAATAAATAATAAATAAAGTGCTACATACACTTTTTTGAGATTGAAAATAATTCAGAAAAACAAAAAGAAATTAGTTACTTTCCCTTAAGTTCTATTTGTAATCTTATTTTACTCATTCACTTAAATACTCAGTTACACAAATAAAATAACGGTTAATCGATAAATGTGACCTGTTCTATGCATAGAATGAAATGATAATCAACGAAACATAATTAATTTACATGATACCTTCGTATTTAATCAGATCCATATTAGCTTAAATTGAGATCATATACAAGCAAACATATCATGGAGTACTATTACTTATAAGAAATGTATACCACAGAACATAATTAATGTGTTATAATGAAAGGTATATATATATATATATATATATATATATATATATATATATATATATATATATATATTGATTTCAGAAAAAGATATACATTTCAGAATAGGTTAAAGGTGAATGTAATTTTCAAGCTTGAAATCAGTGACGATATCAAATATAACAATTAAAATGGATACCACTAGGATTTAAGTGAATTTAAGAAGGGTTTTTGTGGATATTATAGCAATTTCAATAGTTGAATTCATGAGTTAATTGCAGCTAGACCACCATGGATTGGTTGAAGTCAAACATTAATACCATTGGATGCTGGCCAACTCAGTGGTCTAGTGGTTAAGCACTCGTGCGCGAGATTGATAGGTCCTGTGTTCGAATCTCGTGTGGCGGAATCGTGGATGCGCCCCACTGAGGAGTCCCTGTTATATTTGGTCGTCGCTGATTGCTGTACCGAAAAAAAAACGCTGATCACTTATACTCGGAACGAGAGACCTCTGCGATTCCCACGATACGAAAGTAAGAACACAAAGACTGGTATAAGTGAAGACTTATTAGCCCCGAAACACTATGACAACGAAGATGATGATAATAATAATAATAATGAATCACAATAGTCTAAAATACACTGGTTTATATATTGATTGTACACCCATTTTGATTAATAATTAGGATTAAATCACATACTCAGTTATAATAAATCACTTAGTGAGCATAGTTCATGTCAAGTGAATACAAGAATAAGGACTAGACAAGCATGACATTGATCATCACCCAGTGATCAATCAATTGTGATACAAAAATATCGTATATTATACAGAAGAAAATATCATACTGGGAAAACAATCAAATACTACACTGAATGATCCTCATGTTGAATCAAACGGATGTAATGTTGAATAAAACTCATAATGAGTAATTCAATCGAAAATTGACTTTTCTTTCCATCATACCAATCCCACATTAGGATGAAACGGTCGTCCAGTGCTTCCAGGTTTTCCATATTCGTCTAACTTCAATTGACTCATGATTTCAACTAATACATTACTATAATATCTACATAAACCCTTCTCTAATTATAATCATCATATGCTCACTAGTGACGGTCTCCAAGAGGTATTTCCTGGAGTTCTAGTGAGAAGAAGTGACTAGTTGAGTTCAACCGGGTCTGTTGTGAGATAGTAACTCACTGAAGACAATGGTGGACGGTGGCGCAATTTTATGGATTGTTTGAAGTTAGACATTAATACCATTGGGTGCTGGCCAACTCAGTGGTCTAGTGGTTAAGCGTTCGCGTGTGAGACTGATAGATCCTGGGTTCGAATCCTGAGAGGTGGGATCATGGATGCGTACTGCTTAGGAGTCTCACAATAGGACGAAACGGCCATCCAATACTTCCAGGTTTTCTATGGCGGTCCAGATCCAAATGACCCATGAATTCAACTATTAAATTAAGTTCATTTATTCGAAATGATTATTACGTAATTCATTGTCAGTAATATGAACTCTTATGATAGGTGTTATTAGCTATCTCTTTTTTTGCATAAATGATTATTGAGGATTTTAACGAAGCCTTGACAGTAGGTATAGAACTCATTACTATGAATGAATGTACAACAGATTTCTAATATAATACGTATGGATCTTTGGTTATTGTTGAAAGATAGATCCTTAGTAACACATTCTTGTTACCCACCGGAAAAAAAATATTGACAGAGTAATATTCAATGTTGAAAATGATTGATTAACTCTAGAGTGAAAGGGTCTATCTCTGAATTTTCCAGTTACTCTAAAATGACACATTGTACATGTTCTTTAAGCATCCAGCTACACATAAACAATAAAAAGAAACTGTTTGTAAAGTAACTGCGATAACAATTCAATATCAGGACCCAACAGCTTCCATCTTATCTACATTCTAGTTAATTCAAAATACAAATCTTCTAAGGAAGATTTATTTGTGGAAACCAAAGTAGATACGTTTTAGGACTGCATCAGTTCGAGTGAGAAGAGTTGTCAATGTTCTCACAGCAACCAATGTATCATACAAGTATACGACTAGAATAGTGTCCATCAGCTTTTTAAAATAGGCTGAAGCCGTTTTTATTTCAAAAAATAGTTGGGCATACTAGAAAAGAGGATGAAATATATTTATATTCAGTAAGTTGTGACATTCTAGGGCAACTTCTACCTGCAAGTATGCATCCGACAGTTCAAATTTTGTGAAAAGATATCCATAATTGAGAATGGTAAATAAATCATTCTTCTGCTGGAAAAGAACAGTGATTCTGATTTGAAGCTGACTTGAGATCCGTTTGACAATCAGCACAAATTCTTAAAGATCACTTCGGTTTATCCATGATGAAAATAGGGATGGGCCAGGCTGAGCAAGTGAAGGTTGTAGTGACATTCATCTGCAGTAATCTATATGATCTCCTCATCAAATTTCGTCAAGGATCTAGAAAGAATGAATTTCTTGGGTTAAAAAACAGATGAGACACTAGGTTTTAATCATAACACTGTCTTCAGAGTTTTGTGATCAACCAAAGCATGTTCGAAAAAATCAGAAAATTATCTCAGTAGTTCAGATAAGTAGTCGGTAGACATGATGGACTGAAATTTATTACATAGGATGACTATCAAAAATGTTGAGATAAAAGAGGTTGAGGTCAAAATCATTGACTTAACATTTTCTAGTGGAGAAGTCGTGTCTCGAAACATTCCTTTCATTATGTGTTCTCCCAGTAACCTCCAAATTATATGTGATTTACTTTTATATCAGAAGCTCTATCTACCTGTAAGCATTCAAGATGTTCATTGATAAATGCGAGAATCAAATTCCACTATTTAGACTTTTTTGTTTGATGTCATGTAAACTCAAGGACACAGCTGATGTATTAATTATAGATTGATTTCTGGTCCTAACACGTCATCGTTCTTCGGTCCTTCTTTAATTTTGAATATGTTGATGGGACAGAAACGTCACATTTCTGTTCGTATTAGCAGTGTGTACTATCGAACTGCTTTGACTATCTCACTGCATAAGAGTGGGATCACGATGTTAGTTTCAGGTTCTGTTCAAGGGAACTTAATGATCACATTCTAGTGACAGTAAATCTGGAAGACTTCAGACCGTAAATGAACATCAGTAACTAGAGTTGATCATCTATCATACATTTGAGCTTAAATTGTGTCCATTCTGTGTTTAAAACGCCGACATGCTATACAAGGTCATCTGTCTCATTCATTATCAAATTCATTCAGAAATATCTAGTAACAAACAGTGAGGAATTAACATCAAACTATTGATTTTGATTAAGATGGATGTCTCATGAAATGTTCTTTCCACATGGGTCTTAGGTTAGTATTCGGTTGCAATATTAGTATAATACCACTAAGTGGACACTTGAAGTATCATCTTACTCAGTAGAACCAACTTTATACAAGTCATTGTACTTCCATAAACATGTATCAAACGTGACATTTATTCCTAGATCATAGACAAATACAATATCATACTACTAACAATACAATCTGTTGAAGGTGGACCAATGTGAATAAGAACTTATGATATTGTTTCAATACCATCTGGAGGTTCATCAATGACACAAACTTCAGTTCAAAAGGATATATTCTCTCCAGCACTACATTACAACTTCATATTAATTCATTAACAGAAATAAATCTTATCTACATGTTGATATCATCACAATAAATGTCTAGGACGTTGAGAAAGTATCATTTAAATGACTAATATTTGAACGAGAACTGTCCTTTTCGATAAATCCACTTCATGTTCCAAATGAATAATCTGATGAATTGGTCAAGTTAATGACAAAGTACATCGTTTAAATTTTGTGAAATATGTGAATTGTAGGATTGTCAAACAAAATAGAATAAAATTGTTCATAAGCAAAGATGGATAGTGGCTAGCAGTGGAATCCAGGACGCGCGTTTCGTCCTGTTTGGGACTCGTCAGCTGGATGTTCCTGCATCTCAGAGTTGATGTTCAATCTGGGACTCGAACTCAGATGGCGTTTGCTTCAAACACCATCGCGTTATCCACCTAGCTACTGAGTCCTGATAGCCACTTGCTTGTGCAATGGGTTGAAGTTTAATTCACTTGATATTGTTTTACTTGAATCTTCCCACATATGCCAATAAGAGACTGATCAATTTCAGTCCAAAAACATCAATGGGAAGATTCAAGTAAAACAATATCAAGTGAATTAAAATTGTTCATGTTAATATGACTGACTCACATGGAATGTTAACTTGAATCAGATTACAGGTTAAGTGAAAAAATTTTCAGATCCATCATCAGAATATAAATATAGGTCAAATAGGGTGAGAGAAATATTAGTGCAATTACAATTCAATCAAATGTTTAATGGATGACTGACTATATTGTGTAAAAAATTATTATTAAGGTATAATAATTTAATAGTTGAATTCATGAGTTGATCAACGATAGACCACCATTGAAAAGCTGGATACACTGGGTGGGTGTTTCGTCCTAGTATGAGACTCCTCATCAGTGCAGGTGCACGATCCCGCACTCAAGATTCGAACCCAGGACCTATCAGTCCCGCGCGCGAACGCTTAAACTCTAGACCACTGTGCTAACCGGCATCCGCTGGTGAAAAATTTTCACTTAACCTGTAATCTGATTCAAGTTAACATTCCATGTGAGTCAGTCATATTAACATGAACAATTTTAATTCACTTGATATTGTTTTACTTGAATCTTCCCATTGATGTTTTTGGACTGAAATTGATCAGTCTCTTATTGGCATATGTGGGAAGATTCAAGTAAAACAATATCAAGTGAATTAAACTTCAAAACATTGCACAAGCAAGTGGCTATCAGGACTCAGTAGCTAGGTGAGTTCGAGTCCCAGATAGAACATCAACTCTGAGATGCAGGAACATCCAGCTGACGAGTCCCAAACAGGACGAAACGCGCGTCCTGGATTCCACTGCTAGCCACTATCCATCTTTGCTTATGAACAATTTTATTCTATTTTGTTTGACAATCCTACAATTCACATACTCCACAAAATTTAAACGATGTACTTTGTCATTAACTTGACCAATTCATCAGATTATTCATTTGGAACATGAAGTGGATTTATCGAAAAGGACAGTTCTCGTTCAAATATTAGTCATTTAAATGATACTTTCTCAACGTCCTAGACATTTATTGTGATGATATCAACATGTAGATAAGATTTATTTCTGTTAACGAATTAATATGAAGTTGTGATGTAGTGCTGGAGAGAATATATCCTTTTGAAATGAAGTTTGTGTCATTGATGAACTTCCAGATGGTATTGAAACAATATCATAAGTTCTTATTCACATTGGTCCACCTTCAACAGATTGTATTGTTAGTAGTATGATATTGTATTTGTCTATGATCTAGGAGTAAATGTCACGTTTGATACATGGTTGTGGAAGTACAATGACTTGTATAAAGTTGGTTCTAGTGAGTAAGATGATACTTCAAGTGTCCACTTAGTGGTATTATACTAATATTGCAACCGAATACTAAGCTAAGACCCATGTGGAAAGAACATTTCATGAGACATCCATCTTAATCAAAATCAATAGTTTGATGTTAATTCCTCACTATTTGTTACTTGATATTTCTGAATGAATTTGATAATGAATGAGACAGATGACCTCGTGAAGCATGTCGGCGTTCAGTATATAATCGTAGAATATGAGTAGAATTTATTGAAAAGAATATTCTTCATTCAAATATTATTCAAATGTTTGAGCAGCCTAAACATATTTTATTATTGCAATGAATCACTTAATCGATGCGATCCAGAGTTCGCGATCATTTGTTTGATCTCATATAGCATATAATAATTCCTAACATGAAATATAACTCTGTAAAATTGTCTGGCTTATGTCTTATTCTTACTTAGCCAGTATCTCTCCTGAAGTATAATACTTGAAGTATTTCGGCAGAGTTTGAGAAAACTTTTTTTGATCTAACTGGGTTTTTTCGGTAGGGGAGGGAAGAGTTTCTATTTCAGCGATATTCTGAAAGTGACAAATTGGAAATTAATTCCACGCCATTGGCTGGGCCATGCGGTGTTGATCGCACTCTCTTCTTTCTACTTAATCTTGCTAATCTAGTTCTGTAATAAAGTCTTTTGTACTGTACAGTCATCAAGATAGACATAGTACTTGGATACGACAAATAGGTAATCCACATTAGGTACTAACCGTAAAGTGTGACTAAGATGTTAGTTGACCTCCAATCATTTGACACAGATCATCTACATTTGTAATGTACAGTTTATTACGTAGATATAGTGATAAACCGAGGAATATTTTGGAACAAAACTATTTTCTTTAGTTACATTCAAAGTTTGAACTTCGAAAGTTCATACAACACAATTTACATTACTAGTTGAATGAACCTTGTTGGATGTATTTCTATGAATTTTAAAATAATGAATATTAAGCGTTCGTGAGCGAAACCGATAGATCTTGGGGTTAGAATCTCGCTAGGCGTATCATGAATGTGCACTGCTGAGGAGTATAATACTAAGACGAAACGGTCGTCCAATGCATCCAGGTTTACCATGGTGACCTAGATTCAATTGATTCATCAATTCAATTATTAAATTACTTATCATTTACTTTTGAAATAACACCATAAATTTGAATTCGGCTTAATTCACTGTTATAATTCATTTCATATTCCAGGTATTGAACTTTTAAAAATCATGTTTTCCGGTTAAAATATAACTTTAACACGTTTTGTTCGTGATATGTTCATGTTCGCAAATTATTTTTTTACTTAGAAAAACTGATGATGGAAATATGTGTTTTGTTCGTAAAGTTTATGCAGATGATGTTGTGTTAGAAGAATGATGAAAGCTCCATGTTCAAACCATCCAGCTCAGAGAACAAAACTCCATCAAAATCATCCACCTGAACTAGGATTACTGATGGTCCTAAACTCGGCTAAAGGAGGAGGGTTGGGCAAGTAGTCCGCAACTCTGTCCCATAGAAAACAATCTTATTAAATACGCTAACAGGAATAAACAACTTAAAGCATTTAAACTCTGAACTGGGAATTTAAGTAACTTCATTTAGAAGAATTATGACGCCTCATGATGAAAGTCGAGAAAATTCGAAATTCACAAACAAACTGAATAATCTTAATATATTCAACAATTACACTAGACGCTCAAATGCATTTATATTAAGTGTTTTGAAAATAATTCCTCTACCACACAAAACAAGACTTCTTAGTTCCAGTCAGTGTATACAGTTGGTGAAGTTCCAAGGAATTAAGTTAAACCTGATAGTTCAAAGATAATCAAAGACCCAGAAAACAAAGCAATCACATCTGTTACGTCTTTGTGTTGGGGACGATAGATCCCCAAACTCATATTTTGAATTTTATCGCATCGATCAACTTATTGATTAAACGTTTAAATATTTGTATTGGAGTCAATTGATGAACTATCGATTAAATGTTCAAATAACAGTCAATTGTTGATTAATGTTCAAAAATCTTCTATAACAATATCGATTGTAAATAATTGTATAAATACGCTTGACTTGTGTGCTTGATCTGATCTGCCTGCCTGACTTGTTATCTGCTGTTTGTCTGTAGAATACACTTTCTACACCTTACCCAACTTCTTGATCGAGTTAGCAGAGTTGGGGACAACGGACCAGAATAGTCTATTGAGTCTCTGAATCCTTGATCCGATCGATAAGTCACTGTCATATAATCGGGCTGTCACTTTGAGCCATAACACTTTGACCAGTCTACCCAGTAATATACACAAAATAACTTGTCTCAATCCAGATAAAAGCCTTGATACAATAGGCTAACTGGTTTAGCCTTGACGCTAGAAACGTATGAGTTCCAAGTGACACTAACTACCTTAGTTAGAGAGATGAAAACTATTCCATCACCCGATTGCTTGATAAATGATAAAGATAGAGAGAAGATGAGTCAACTAAAACACTACTCGGTTCATTCCTGATTCCGATTTCCAATTAACAACTCACAACTCCAATTCAGATTAGTGACGAATAACACACGAGCAAATAGATGACTAAAATGATCACAACGCACAGACAATTAGGAACATATAATTATGTTCAAATCTGGGAATTCCAGTGGAAAAATAGATTAGTGAAGGTTGCGTTTAAATTACTACAGATTTGAAGCTGAATAGGGTACAGGAGTGAATCATGCATCAAACGAAAGCATATGGTGTGTAGAATAAACTAGGTGTAAAACTAAATGTTAGTGTTCTACAACCTTTCAATTAAGTGAAATAATGTCCCCAAAAACAGCTTTTGTTGTTTGTCATGGCTTCTTTGTTTCCCTGTTCACATCAATAATATTGCACAACTGGTGATGAGATATCTTTACATCAACATTTCTGGTAATGAATAAGGCTTTTATAATAATAATGATATCTCTTATTATTATTGGATTGCATCACATTTCCGTAGGCGAGATAAACGTCTATCAATCAAAGGACGTGTTTACTGTGCAGCGATTCGTTCAGTCCTACTTTATGGCAGCGAAACATGGCCAGTAAGAGTAGAGGATATTCGTAGGTTACTAGTATTCGATCATAGGTGTCTTCGAAGCATTGCTCGTATATCCTAGGACCACCGAGTAAGTAATGCAGTTGTTAGGAAACGGATACCAGGTAAAGATGGCAAATCCATTGATGACGTAGTAAAACTTCATCAGTTGAGATGACTGGGACATGTGTTACGTATGCCCAACCACCGACTGCCCCGACGTGCGATGTTTTATGGTGTAGGGGTAGGTTTGAAGAACGCTAGGGGCGGCCAGACCAAAACGTGGCATAAATCCATGAAGTCACTGATAAGTGGACTGAGCCTGGTTGGGATCCGTTAGACGATAGAAACCGATGGTTAGAGACCTTGAATAACATGGTTCAAAATTGTTTGCAATGGTGCAGGTGCATCCAATCTTTGTGTTCTCCCAAATTCTAGTCTTCTGAACTTTCCTTGTCTCTTTCTTTTCTCTTTCTAAATTTATTTCACTGGATTATACTCTTTGAATAACATCTTCAAACTCTAATCTTTCCAATTACTGCTTATACTCTTACTACCTCTACCACTACGGGATTTAATTCGACAAATGTATCTCTGTTATAATGTGGTATGGCAACTTGAACTGATGTACGTACGTACGTACGAAGTTCTACGTTGTTACTGGCTGGCTGAGTTTCCCACTACTCTCAGTACATATTAATATCTCTAATATTTTCCCGTTCTTTATGTTAGCTTCCGTTCATTGTGTCTAGTTGAAACAGGACAAGTTGGGTCGGTACATATTTGTTAATTTGTGTTCACTAATAGTGTTTAAACAAATACTTACATTGGTAGAAATAGAATAAAGATTTCAACGACAATCGTTTAGTGACAAGACTATCACCAGAGTAGTAGATAAATCGAAGATTTATATCACGATATTAAAATAGGTGAGGAAATAAGTTTATACTACTTTGCTAAACTTGACTAATTAAGGTGGATGGCCAGTATAGGACGTTCATGGTCTCTAAACGTACTACCATTAATAAGAATTAACTGTAAAAAAAACTAATTGTGATTGACTGTATCAAGAAACAATATTGAGCTATGACTCTTGGAACAAGCTACATTGACAACCATGAAACAATGATGGGAATGGTGCAAAAATACCCACTTTTCAAATATAGTTTTGCAGGTAGAATTGGTCAAGCATTGATCTCAGTTAGGATATTACTGGCTAGCTGTTAGCAACGTCTCCATCAAGAAACTGTAATCCCGTTATCGCTAATGACTTATATTGAGAGTGATTAACATCTCATTTTCACAAGCACAATACTCAAAAATAATAAGAGCGTTGTAAGATGGAGGAAGGAGGGTCAATTTATGAATTCAGTTGGATGGATAGATTACAAAGGAGATGCATCATAGTGGATGATAACGTTATCAGATATTACTTAGAAAACATGATGTTCGCAGTAACGATCAGATAGATAATGTCAAATCATATAATCACATCTATTAACCACACTGTTCTGACAACAACAACAAGCGCCCAGTGATTTACGACAACGACGACGACGATGATGATGAAGTTTATTTCTGTAATCTGTTTCATTGCTACCAATGAATTGCTGACTGACTGCATGACAGACAGACTGACTGAGTGAATGTCACATCAACCGAACCATTTTCATCCATTACCTACTCTCTCTCTATCAACATGCGTATATTCATGCATCGTGATCAAGCAGTATCCTGATGACAAGCAGCAAATAAATAACTGCCCATTTCACCAACAGTTCACTGATCAACACACACAGGCAAAATTCACCACACCAAAACACACCACACCTACCCTCACCACACCACATCCCAGCACACTTGCATACTTAGAGAAAACGGATAGAGTGTTGCAGTAATTGATTAGGTTGTTTATTTATCAGAAATGTCTTAACACAAATGCGTGTGGATTTTTATCGATAGATTATGTACACACATGTATGAATGATACGAGTTGGTCGGAGAACTGTTCAAACATTGTTGAAATATTGTTGAAATATTGTTCAAATATTGGAGCGTACAAAATCCAACATTCTAGCCACACTGGCATACTCGACAATGATATCGGGAAGGTTTGGCAGTGTGACACCATGTGATACGACACCGAGTACTGGACCTTGAGGGGATGGAAGGAGAGGTCCACCACTGTCACCTGGAGCGGGTAACTGTCCGAAATTCTGACCTGATTTCACACAAATAGGATGGCCATTGGTCGCGTGTCGGCATTCCATTATAGTCGCTCGACCTGTGTCAAACAAACAACAGAACAGAATAAAACAGAACAGAATAAAAAACAACAGAATAAAACACAACAGGACAGAACAGAATAGAAGAGACAAGTGAATTTACAAGTGAATATCAACTGGCACAAATTATCCAACTTCAAACTATGCACACAACAAATACTCCACACGCAATCCCACATGTGCACCATATTCGACAATCAAGTCACTGTCCATCTCACCACCATCCCACCATATACATGAGACTGACTGACCACCTACTTCATGTACAACAGCACACATCCATCGTTTGCACACATATCTCATGATTCATCTCTCATCCAAATGATCTCACTAATACTCACACATCCCATCCCATCACATTCCATCGCATCACACTTACCCAATGACCGAGACGCAGATGGAGTCACTCTCCTACTGAACTGTCACAGCTACATCGGAACACATTTATTGAGACACTGATCAACAAAACAACCGGAACAGATAGACAAACAGACAGACAGACAGACAGTGTCATGTCGTTTGTTCTCCAACTCCACCACCACCACCACCACCAACAACAACAATAATAATAACAACAACACTAACGACAACTCACTCACTCACTCACTCACTCACTCACTCACTCACTCACTCACCTTTCTTCAAAATTCCACCATTTTTACGTTGTGGATCACGGTCGTTATCATCCCTTCCATAACCAACAATGAAAACCGGAGTTCCAGGTCTCGGTATATCCGTTGGCTGTGGCAGACTCAGCACTCTGATTCCACTCTGTAAGTCGACCGTTTGAGTCAGCGTTATAATTGCAATGTCGAATCCACTGAGTGTCTGTTTGATTGGTCTCCTCTGTCGTGCCGACGCACAAGACGGCATATATCCTGGTGCTACCGCCACTCCAGACGGTTGGTGATGGATGCCTTGTTGGTCGCCATTCCTCAGTGTGAGAAATGAAACCTGAAATACACAACGTATGTCCACATTAGATCTATGCAAAACACCTGCACACACACACACACACTGACACACTGACACACTGACACACTGACACACACTCACATAGAAACACACTGTGAAATTAATCGATCACATTGAGCAACAATGTGTTTCAGTGTGATCTCTTACCCGAACGACTGGCAGCGGTGAGCAAACACAATGACCAGCTGTGAGCACTGCCCTTGTTGACACTAATGAGCCTGTACACATTGTTCTCTCTGTGGTCAAAAATGCGATGAACGGGAATTCAGTGCGTTGTTGCACAGGTTCACCACTACGTATCAACCATGTTGACACACGTTCAACTGTTAGACAGTAGGTGAACAGCGTCACCACCAGAAATCTCCATCGGTTCAACATCACTAATCTAATGTGATCGTTGCAATCAACCACCTACCTACAATCTCGCAACACATTCACCAATTTATATGCGTCAATATTCCCTGACTGTTGAGTACATGTGAGTGATTTTGCATGTGTGTCAGTGTCAGTGTCAGTGTACTACAATTATGCACTATTAATAAAACCGACTTGCACTCCACTTCAATCATGCATTGTTGTTGTTGTCGTCGTCGTCGTCGTCACGGTTTCGCTTTGTGATCATGGTCATGACACGCCCCAATTATTAATGGGGAAGTGCACGAATCTCGTGTGTTTTTGTGGCATATTTTGCTAAATGACCATCTTGCGCAAGTTGTCCGAAACTCTTTCCCGTATCAAATAGTGTTGCTAAATACGCTAAGGAGAATAATCAATTTAAACCATTTAAGTTATGAACTGGGATTATAAGGAACTTTATTCAGAATAATTATGATGCCTCCTGTGGAATGTTGATATACTTCGGAATTCCTGAGAATGATGCCACTCTAACAATCGGAGCATTAAGTTGTATATGTACATGGAACTTCCGGACAAAATAGCAGACAGTGAGTACCAGTCATATAGAAGAGATTTGAGGCGATACAAGTTGACAGTTTTCAGAATCAGTGAAACCCATCGGACCCACTGTGTATAGGAAAATTTAGATTGGGGAAAATTGAACCTAAAAGTAACTGTACAGATGTCATTTGTTCTATTCAGGGGGTTTGGAGAGGAAGAACAAGTGCCACTGACAGACTAGAAAGAAGGACACCTCATCAAGATACCAAAGAAAGGATATCTGAGCAAATGTGAAAACTACAGATGCGTCACCCTACTGTGAGATACAGGACGGGATTTCAACAGAGCGTTGCTGAACCGGATGAAAGATTCAGAAGACATCTAACTTCAACATCATTAGATCGGATTGCATGAGGATCGATCGTTTACAGACCAAACCATATCATTACGGATCATCATTGAACAATCAATTTAATGGAACTCGTCCCTATAGATTTAACAGTGTGAATAGGAGAACCACATGGAACCTCCTTAGACAGTATGTAGTGGGTAGCTGAGAAAATCATCAACATCGTACGGAATTCATCCAACAGACTACAGTGCAAATTGGTGTGAGACAAGGATGGTTAATCTCCCCCTTCCTCTTTCTGCTAGTGGTCGTCGACATGATTATGAAGACCACGACATGTAAGGCGAAGGACGGAATACAATGGACAGGTTGGATGCAACTAGAAGATTTGCTCTTCTCAGATGACCTGTCTATTTGATCACATATAAACCAACAAATGTAGGTGAAGACAACCAGTGTAGTAGAAGTCTCTTCATTAGTACGCGTCAACAAATACAGGGGAAAAAACCAAGATCGTAAAATACAACACGGTGAATACCAACCCAATCACACTTGATGGATTAGTTGTGGAAGAGATGAAATCTCACGTAGAGAAGTACAAGTATTTATAAACAATTATCTACGTGATATACTGAATGTCCGTTGACCGGATACCATCAGCAATAGCCTACTGTTGCAGAGAACAAACCAACTTCCATGTGAAGAGGAAATTCGAAAAAGACGTTGTATGTGGATAGGACAAACATTGACCAAATCAACAAACTGCATTACGAGGCAAACTTTAACTTATAATCCTTAAGGTAAACAGAGAAGTGTAGGACCAAAGAACACAGTGCATCGAGAATAGGAAACAGACATGTGAATAATAAAAAGCAAGTGGAAAAAACTGGAAATGATTGTCCAGGAGGAAGTTGGATGGGGAATGCTGGTGAGTGGCCTTTACTTCTCCACGAGGGATGTTCGTTGTAAGTAAATAAGTAAGTAGGTAGTACAAGGAATCCAATGCAAATCGTGTTTTTGTCACATTCTGTGATCTCTATGAGTTTATTACAAATCGGTTATTTTTCTTATTTAAAGTTGACTTTACCAGTACCAACTCCAGGGAAATTAACACTTTCGAAATTGATTGAGATTGCTGTTAGACCATCATTGAAAACGAGGAAACACTGGATGGCCGTTTATCTTATTGTGGGACTCCTCAGCAGTACGCATCCACGATCCCACTCATAGGGCCTTCAGTCTCGCGTGCGAACGCTTAACCTACTAGGCCACTGAGTGGGCATCCAACAGTGTTGTTGTCTAACCTCATCCAACCCACAAAGTTGTGCGACCATTTTCCGTTGTACTGAGTTAGATACCTGTCTCTACCCAACACGGATTAACTCCACTGGTTACTCTGTGCGTGGGGTTATAGATGCACCATATTAGGACCAAATGGTCATTCAGTGCTTCCAAGTTTTCTATGGTGATCTATCTTCAATTAACTCATAATCTCAATTATTGAAATTACTTTCTTGCCTAATAATTTAATTCTAATATTTTGAATTTACGCGCATTTTTTTTTCTCTCTTTTATTCAATGTATCGTTTCCATATCAATATGAACATTATAATTGATTATAGAACAAATGAATTAAATTCTACTTTCAATATTATAAATTTAATTCACATAAATCTTGTGTTGACATAGTAACCAATATGTAACAATGATATGATATTGATTATTATTGATTATCTTTCAAGTGCATTATTTGCATTTTTCATTATTGATTATTGTCATTTTGTATTATGTAAGATAATTGTGGACATTAAAAGGTAAATTGATAATAATAATAATAGAAAATAACAGTTTTATATTATACCATGTAAACTAAACCTAATTGAGAGAGATTCCCATCCATTTTAATTCATTTATAAAGTATTATATGTTGAACAATGGTTTCATTAGGAATTTGTTAGTGATTAGGCTAAGCAAGTGTGAGAGACTTGTGTGTGTGTGTGTGTGTAGATAGTATCATTAACTTTGTTATTAGAGTCGGCTTTAATGAAATATCGTTGAAACTTCATTATTTTAGAAATTTAACACACTTAACAAATTGTATTTGAAGTAACCGTACTTCTTACTTACTTACTTATGCCTGTTACTCCCAATGGAGCGTAGGCCACCGACCAGCATTCTCCAACCCACTCATTCTATCCTGGGCCTTCTTTTCTAGTTCCATCCAATTCTTGTTCATTTTTCTCATGTCTATCTCCATTTCCCGGCGTAATGTGTTCTTTAGTCTTCCTCTTTTCCTTTGACCTTCAGGATTCCATGTGAGGGCCTGTCTTGTAACGCAGTTGGGTGCTTTCCTCAATATGTGTCCTATCCACTTCCAGCGCTTCTTCCTGATTTCTTCCTCCACTGGGATCTGGTTTGTTCTCTCCCACAGTACGTTGTTGCTAATAGTGTCTGGCCAACGGATCTGAAGTATTTTGCGTAGACAATTGTTAATAAACACCTGTATTTTCTGGATGATGGCTTTCGTAGTTCTCCAGGTTTCTGCCCCATACAATAGAACTGTCTTGATATGTGTCTTGAAAATCCTGACCTTTGTGTTGGTTGACAGTTGCTCTGAGTTCCAGATGTTCTTTAGTTGTAAATATGCTGCCCTTGCTTTGTCGATCCGCGCCTTCACATCTGCATCAGATCCACCCTGTTCATCAATGGTGCTGTCCAAATATGTAAAGGTTTTTACATCTTCCAAATCTTCCCCGTCAATTTTGATTGGATCGTACTTCTTATACACTACTTAATGATGTCCGATTAATAAAAAAGAATCAATATCAAAAGAGGTTTTGTGGATATAATAGTAATTTCACTGGTTGGGATCATGAGTCAATTGAAGCTAGATCACCATGAAAAGCTTGGAAGTTAGACATTAACACGGTTGGATGCCGGCCGGCTTAGTGGTTTAGTGGTTAAGCGCTCGCAGACGAGACTGAATGGTCCTAGGTTCGAGTCTCGCGAGGCAGGGTCGTGGATGCGCACTGCTGAGGAGTCCCACAATAGGAAAAAACGGCCGTCCAATGATTCTAGGTTTTCCATGGCGGTCTAGCTTCAACTGAGTCATGATCTAAACCATCGAAAAAAAGAATTGTTTCAACTATTCGATGATTATAAGCTCGTAAACTAAATCAATATCGAGGTCGTCCTCACAGGATTCACATATGTCAACAAGAGGTTGGTCAATTGCAGTCCTAAATAACAATGGGAAGATACAAGTGAAACAACACCAAGTGAATGTAAACTTCTCCCAATTGCACAAGCAGATGGCCATCAGGATTCAGTAGCTAAGTGGAGAACACGATGGCGTTTGAAGCGAACGGTACTTTGTTCGAGTCCCGGGGTGAATATCAACTCTCAGGAATTTCCGGATTTTTAATTCATCCTAATAACTTTTCACTTAATCAACTTTGTCAATTAAAAGTGATGAAAGCTTGTAATTTTATTTTGTATTAAATTGTTAGGTTTCTTCCCAATAATAATTTTGTCTAAATTCACTTGGTGTTGTCTACTGGTATCTTCCCATTGTTATTTTGGACTGCAATCAATCCGTCTCTTGTTGGCATATGTGCATCCTGTGCAGATTGTCTTGATATTAATTAAGTCACAGGCTTTATAAACAATGATGGATAGTGGCTATCAGTGGAATCCAAGAGACGAGTTTCGTCCTATTTGGGACTCGTTGGCTGAATGTACCTGCATGTCAGAGTTGATGTTCACTCTGGGATTCGAACCCAGTACCGTTCGCTTCAAGCGCCATCACGTTATCTACTTAGCTACTACTGAGTCCTGATAGCCACTTGCTTGTGCTTTAGGGTGAAGTTTAAATTCACATGGTGTTGTTTGATTGTTAAGGACCTAAACATTCATCAAAAAGACGGATAGGGAAATTATCATTGCGAAACGAATGGCTCAAACAACCAATCAGATGTGTAAAGAGTTCATTTATACTAATTGACAAATCAACACTAAACAAATGAAGTTTAGTAAAAAGATATTCAAAAAAGTGGATTTACACTAAGACATTTATTGATTGAAATCTTGAACGGATTGATGTTAGAGCACCATTGAAAACCTGGAAGCACTGGACTGCCGTCTCGTCCTGTTGTGAGACTCCTCAGCAGTGAACATTCACGATCCCGCTCGTGGGTCCAGTGCTTCCAGGTTTTCAATGGTGGTCTAACATCAATCCGTTAAAGATCTCAATCAATAACTTAATAATCTCCACAACCCTATACTGATAATGACATTTCACTAAACAGTTCAAAGTGAACTATTTCTAATGAGATGAATTCTATACAGATTTCTGTGGATTTTTATAACAAATGAAGCAATTTCAATCATAATATTATCTTAGTTAAGATTAAAATTTTAACAATCCAAGTCTTTTTTCATTATTGTCTGTAGGAGAACTAAGAATCTAATGATATAATGTATCTATGTATTTCTTTTTATCTGATATTAATCAGCATATATTCACTAGTGACTGGTTTCAAGAGGTATTTCCTGGAGTTCTAGCGAGAAACAATGACCAATGGAGTTCAGCCGGGTTTGTTGTGAGATAGTAAGTCACTGAACATAATGGTGGATGTGTCGCTCAATTTTGTGGATTAGTTGAAGTTAGACATTAACATCATTAAATGCCGGCCGGCTTAGTAGTCTAGAGGTTAAGCGTTCACGCAAGAAACCGATAGATCCTGGTGCTCGGATCCAGTAGGGCAGGATCGTGGATGAGCACTGCTGAGGAGTCCCACAATACTGGGACGAAACGGCAGTTCAGGGCTTTCAGGTTTTCCATGTTGGTCTAGCTTCAATTGACTCATAATCTCAGCTATTAGATTTGATAATCGTTAATATTCTTCATAGATTTATCTGCATTGATGATCAAAGTCAGTAGGATAGTGAAATTATTGTCTTTTTATTTAACACACTTAAGTGTAAAATAGTACAAAATATCCGATTACTGGTTCATTGACAATGTATGAAAGATTTTTGGTATTTTGCACATGAATTAAACAGTTATAGTGTAAGTACTGATGATTTCATTTGTAAATTTTTTTCCTCAGAATTCTACATAGTGAATATACAGATTAGATTCTAACGGAAATAATCCTAAATGTAGTGGGATTTATCGTTGTTTAGGTATAGGATGTTCAAACCAGGTTTCTATGTGAAGAGGAAATTAGGAAAAGATGTCAGAAGAGGATAGGACACACATTGAGGAAATCACCAAACTGAATCATGAGGCAAGCGATAGATTGGAATGTTGAAGGAAAGCGGAGAAGAGGAAGAGGGAAGAAAACATTGAGTCGAGAATTTCATGCAGACATGAGAATAATGAGTTGGAAATGATTGTGCAAGTGATAGAGAGAGCTGAATGAAGAATGCTGGTGGGTGGATTTTGCTTCTCTACAAGGGATAACCGTTGTAAGTAAATAACTATGTAGGTAATATAAGTAATGCAATGCACATCATAATGTCGTCTCATTATAGTGCACTTACGACCTCATTAGGACATACAGTCCTTGTGGTGAGAGCCTAAACTTCGGACTACTGAGCTATCTCTCATCGTAAATGATAGCTTGACCACCCTTTCACGTCTATGTATATAGGATAAATTTAAAGTGCTCGCCATTATTTACCGCTACGAAACGAAGTTCAAGTGATATCTTTCCCTAGTTAATTACTTCTCATTACATTGTGACATCCACCTTATACCTACTTGCTATAAAATGTCTAGTGATTGCATTCATAAACATCATACTTCCATTTAGACATAAGTTTCAAGTAATATGTTTAGAAAGACCTTGTAGATGCCTTTCACCTAGTCCTTCTCCTGTATAATTACTACTACAAATAAATCTAGTCGTAAATACAATAAGGGGTGCTCTCAAAGGGTTAACAATCCACTTTTTACTAGTTTGAAGATCATTTAATGTTAGATGTCGAAGTCAGTTAAATTGTAGGGAAGTTGGTTTTCCGTGCCTCATTCATTCTTCTAATAATTCTCCTTGATATCTTATCGCCTTTAAATGTGAAATGTATGAAAACAAAATTTTTCTCAACAGTTGAGGGTTTGGGATTGTCAGAAAACTCGTTTGTTTTATACTTCATAATCAATATTCTTTATTATGCCCACAAACACTCTGGTACGGTACGGTATGGTAGAGGGTGTGGAGTCAGCTCTCCCTCATGAAATCATTTCACATGGTCAAGCGTATACTACCACTCCAAGGGAAGTCCTACTCAATACCTTCTCGAGACGACGGAGTGTTGTTTACGAAATTGAGAGGACGAAATGCAAATGTACGACACTGTGACCGGGTGAATGGAATTGCAGGATTGTTCTAGAGGAGTCAGAAAACCCTCATTCCAAATCAATGGTGTATATGGGCATCAGGATCCTGAATGAACAAATGGTGTGTGAACCAATTATTGGTGACCGGCTACCGTGGGACTACATCTGCTGACATTGTTTCATTGTCTTGTTTGTCAGACCTTTAAGTCGAAGGCTCCGAGTGTGGCCTCCTGAGAAAACCATCTGCTTCAGTTTGGGCACCCTTGCAGTATCCCATTCCTCACTCAAATCGAATGATCTATGTGGCGGATATCTATTTGGTGCCTCCTAGTACCAATGTTTATGTTTCAATAAAATAAAGAAATAAATCCCTTAATATCCATTTCCTAGAAAAAATACTTCACAATGCTTGATAACTACTTATTTATTTTAAACTAAACACCATCTGATGTGTGGGCAAGGAAGATAATGATTGGTTGTTTACTTAGTCAGACAATGTAGATAGTCTGACAGGTTTCAGATGATTTATATATTTCCCCTATCCTTATTATCATTATTGATTGATTGATTGATTATTGATTGCTGTTGGGTTGTATCGGATTGTTGTCGGTTTTTGATGTGAAAATATATTGACATTCTAGTCAGGCTAATCACGTGTTCTTGATCATCTGAGTAGTATTGAAGTCCTGTAGAATAGACACATTGGGAGAGAATCTCATGTAGATATTCATTTAAGGTAAATTAAGCTCCCATACGTGTAGACGAAATAAAACCGAGCATTATAACACTATCTGTAACTAACAGGATGAAAATTATTATAGTTTATAGTATTTACTCTTGTTTGTACATCTATTTTGAGTGTTCTTTTCACCAATCCAATTACGCTTGATAGCGAAACTCTGGAATGTGTAAAATCCTTCACATAGCTTCCAGCTGAAGAGGAAATTAAGAAAAGATATTGGAAATGGACTTACATTACGTAAGTCACCAAACTGCATCATGAGGCAAGCCCTAACATGGAATCCTGGAGGGAAGCGGAGAAGAGGGAGGCCATAGAACACAATGCGCCGGAAAATAGAATCAGATATGAAAGGATAAATAACAAATGGAAAGAGCTGGAAAGGATTGCGCAGGACAGGGTTGGATAGAGAGTGCTTGTACGTACGTAGCCTACGCCCCTCCATGAGGAGTAACAGACGTGAGTAAGTATCTCATCCTAGTATGGAACGTCTGAGTAACACACTAGTGTTCAACTCTTAAAACATCATATTTCCAACATAGTAATTGTCATCAAAAATCGTTTGAATAGAGAATAAAGTTGTTCATAATAGTAATCAATCATTTGATAAACAGTTAACATTATGTCATGGAATTCTGGGTGTGTTTATATTGAAATTAGGAAGTTTGACAAATATGATCAATTAGTGTGCTTAGTTCAGGAGGTCAATAAAAAGATGAGTATCTCAGTATTGATTTCTTTGATTGAAATATCAAATATTGTGATTTACAGCTTCTGGATTTGTTTCTAATCTATTTATTTATTGAAACACATATACATTAGTACAAGGAGGCACCAAATAGATATCCGCCACATAAATCATTCGATTTGTGTGAGGGATGGGATACTACACGGGTGCCTAGACCGAAGCACATGGTTTTCTCAGGAGGCCACAATCGGAGCCTTCGACATAAAGGTCTGATCCAAAGGACAGTGGAACAATGTCAAGAGATGTAGTCCCATTGTAGCCGGTGACCAATTATTGGTTTTTAGTGACTTACTTTTATTAAGAGAACACGATTGGTTTAATGAAAATAATTATTATTATGACCAATTGTACCAATGATTATTTTACTGTGCTCGTTTGTCTAACTGTGCTAAAGACAGCCATATTGCTCTTCCGTTATTTTCCATTACTGTTTCACGGTTCGTGACTCCGTTCGCACGTACTTTCTTCTGCCCATTCCGCTTGTACCTTTCCTTGGCACGATCTCGGTATTCATTCGATACCACGAGATCGTCAACGAAATAAACTTGGTTCCAATCCACATTCGCCTTCTGATTTGTTTGGCACGTGTTTCTTTGTAGTGGTGTTCATAGTCAATTGGGACTCGACACCACGCTACAGGTTTATACACCATTTGTTCATTCAGGATCCTGATGCCCATGTACACCATTGATTTGGAATGAGGGTTTTCCGACTCACCTAGAACAATCCTGCAATTCCATTCACCCAGTTAAAGTGCCGTACATTTGCATTTCGTCCTCTCAATTTCGTAAACAACACTCCGTCGTCTCGAGAAGGCATTGAGTAGGACTTCTCTTGGAGTGGTAGTATACGCTTGACCATGTGAAATGATTTCATGAGGGAGAGCTGACTCCACACCCTCTACCATACCGTACCGTACCAGAGTATTTGTGGGCATAATAAAGAATATTGATTATGAAGTATAAAAGAAAAAAGAGTTTTCTGACAATCCCAAACCCTCAACTGTTGAGAAAAATTTTGTTTTCATACATTTCACATTTAAAGGCGATAAGATATCAAGTTATAAGGTATATCAGGTAGAGGGATGAGAGAGAAGGAGCTGACACTCTCCACTCTCTACCGTATCAGAGCATTTGTGATCTACCTTACTGATATATTCTAATGAATCAGCAATTCAGATGATGACGATCTATTCAATATGAACAAAGAAACAAAATGGATGAAAATGATCTATTGAATGACATGAAATCTTTCTACTTGTTTCTTATTTCTTTTCTATTTATTCACACTAATTTATGGTTATATTGTGAATAAATTAAACTGAATAACACTTGATTATAATTAATCAATAAATCAATATATATATATGAACAAAATTGGAGAAAAACATCAACAACAACAACAACAACAACAAAAATCAAACGGTTACAAACAGAATCGATTTTTTTATTTACTAACTTGTATCTATGCATTTCTGGTAAGCGTTTTTTTAGCGAGTTAGTTTTCTACGGGATGGGGACGCTAACCCCATGCTCAACCCTCCTCCTTTACCCGAGCTTGGGACCGGAAGTAACTGTAGAAGAGCTACAGGTGGAGTTATCGATGCATTTGTTACTACCTAATATAAATACTTAACAATTAAAGATAATGCAGTGATTACAGGCTATTGTTCTCCAATCTCAACTTTCATTATAAATATCAGAATAGACTTAAAGAGGATAAGATGAGTATTTACAAGCCAACAACATGCAAAATACTTTTAGAATATACAATTTCATATTGAGAAGTCAATATCAACAACGTACACCGAACTCATTCAAGAAAAGATTGAACATGTAAAGAAGCTTAATTACTAGAATCGGTTTAACGTAGGTATTCGATTATCTATTACATGATGCCTGTATTGAAAATGTGGTCCATATTTATAATGTAACCCTTATCAATTAAAACATAACACCCGTAGAAAGTGTACCGAATACTGAAAATATCTAATTCAATTAAAGATGGATTATGAAAACATTTCTCATAAAATATTACGAAAGAGTATTTGACAATTAATTCTATAAAGCAAAGATGGATGATGGCCAATAGTAGGAGGCACAACGTGCGTTTCGTTCAACTTTTGACGATATACTCAATCACGATCAGATAGATAACGTAAAATTCCATAATCACATCCATTAAAACTACTGTTCTCACAACAACAACAACAAACGCCCAGTGTTTTACGACAACGACGACGATGATGATGACGGAGATTATTTCTGTATTCTATTTCCTTGCTACAACTGCCTGGATTACTGACAGCACGACAGACAGTCTGACTGAGTGACTGTCACATCAACCGAACCATTTTCATCCATTACCTACTCTCTCTCTCTCTCTCAACATGCGTATATTCATGCATCGTAATCAAGCAGTATCCTGATGATAAGCAGCAAATAAATAACTGCCCATTTCAATAACACTTCACTGATCAACACACACAGGCAAACTTCATCACACCAAAACACACCACACCTAACCTCACCACACCAAAATTCACAACATAGAGAAAACGGATAGAATGTTGCAGTAATTGATTAGGTTGTTTATTTATTCAGAAATGTCTTAACACAATTGCGTGTGGATTTTTATCGATAGATTATGTACACACATGTATGAATGATACGAGTTGGTCGGAGAACTGTTCAAACATTGTTGAAATATTGTTCAAATATTGGAGCGTACAAAATCCAACATTCTAGCCACACTGGCATACTCGACAATGATATCGGGAAGGTTTGGCAGTGTGACACCATGTGATACGACACCGAGTACTGGACCTTGAGGGGATGGAAGGAGAGGTCCACCACTGTCACCTGGAGCGGGTAACTGTCCGAAATTCTGACCTGATTTCACACAAATAGGATCGCCATTGGTCGCGTGTCGGCATTCCATTATAGTCGCTCGACCTGTGTCAAACAAACAACAGAACAGAATACAACAGAATAAAACACAACAGAATAAAAAACAACAGAACAGAACAGAATAGAAGAGACAAGTGAATTTACAAGTGAATATCAACTGGCACAAATTATCCAACTTCAAACTATGCACACAACAAACACTCCACACGCAATCCCACATGTGCACCATATTCGACAATCAAGTCACTGTCCATCTCACTACCATCCCACCATATACATGAAACTGATTGACCACCTACTTCATGTACAAAAACACACATCCATCGTTTGCACACATATCTCATGATTCATCTCTCATCCAAATGATCCCACTCATTCACACACACACACGCACACATCCCATCCCATAACATTCCATCGCATCACACTTACCCAATGACCGAGATGCAGATGGAGTCACTCTCCTACTGAACTGTCACAGCTACATCGGAACACATTTATTGAGACACTGACCAACAAAACAACCGGAACAGATAGACAAACAGACAGACAGACAGACAGAGTCATGTCGTTTGTTCTCCAACTCCACTACTACCACCACCACCACCAACAACAACAACAACAATAACAACAATAACAACATCAACAACAACAACAACAATAACAACAACACTAACGACAACTCACTCACTCACTCACTCACTCACTCACCTTTCTTTAAAATTCCACCATTTTTACGTTGTGGATCACGGTCGTTATCATCCCTTCCATAACCAACAATGAAAACCGGAGTTCCAGGTCTCGGTATATCCGTTGGCTGTGGCAGACTCAGCACTCTGATTCCACTCTGTAAGTCGACCGTTTGAGTCAGCGTTATAATTGCAATGTCGAATCCACTGAGTGTCTGTTTGATTGGTCTCCTCTGTCGTGCCGACGTACAAGACGGCATATATCCTGGTGCTACCGCCACTCCAGACGGTTGGTGATGGATGCCTTGTTGGTCGCCATTCCTCAGTGTGAGAAATGAAACCTGAAATACACAACGTATGTCCACATTAGATCTATGCAAAACACCTGCACACACACACACACACACAAACACACACACTGACACACTGACACACACTCACATAGAAACACACTGTGAAATTAACCGATCACATTGAGCAACAATGTGTTTCAGTGTGATCTCTTACCCGAACGACTGGCAGTGGTGAGCAAACACAATGACCAGCTGTGAGCACTGCCCTTGTTGACACTAATGAGCCTGTACACATTGTTCTCTCTGTGGTCAAAAATGCGATGAACGGGAATTCAGTGCGTTGTTGCACAGGTTCACCACTACGTATCAACCATGTTGACACACGTTCAACTGTTAGACAGTAGGTGAACAGCGTCACCACCAGAAATCTCCATCGGTTCAACATCACTAATCTAATGTGATCGTTGCAATCAACCACCTACCTACAATCTCGCAACACATTCACCAATTTATATGCGTCAATATTCCCTGACTGTTGAGTACATGTGAGTGATTTTGCATGTGTGTCAGTGTCAGTGTCAGTATCAGTGTACTACAATTATGCACTATTAATAAAACCGACTTGCACTCCACTTCAATCATGCATTGTTGTTGTTGTTGTTGTCGTCTTCGTCGTCGTCACGGTTTCACTTTGTGATCATGGTCATGACACGCCCCAATTGTATATGACATCTGCACATGTTTTAATCAGACGAGTTTTGGTCGTTATTTTTTCATTGATCAGTTACTCAGATGTTGTTTTGCATTACTCCTTCCGCCTGTTACTTCTCGTCGAGTAGCACAGGCCGTCCACCAGCATTCTACATTCAACTCTCTCTATCTCTTGCACAATCATTTCCAACTCATTATTCTCATGTCTGCATGAAATTCTCGACTCAGTGTTTTCTTCCCTCTTCCTCTTCTCCGCTTTCCTTCAACATTCCAATCTATCGCTTGCCTCGTGATGCAGTTTGCTGATTTCCTCAATGTGTGTCCTATCCTCTTCTGACATCTTTTACTAATTTCCTCTTCACATGTTAGCCTGGTTTGTTCTCTCGCACAGTAAGCTATTACTGATGTTGTCCGGTCAACGGACATTCAGTATCTCACACAGACCATTGTTTATAAATACTTGTCCCTTATTGATTATGGTTGTTGTGGTTCTCCAAATTTCAGCTCTGTACAATATAACTAACTATTTGGAGGTTCGTATTGAAAATACTCACATTGATATTGATTGACGGTTGTTCTTCAATTGTAAGAATGCTGTCCTTGCTTTGTCAATCCTCAACTTTACATCTGCATTAGATACTCTACGTTCACCAATGATGTGACTCAAATAAGTGAAAATTTCCACCCCTTTCAAAGTTTCCCCACCAAGCGTGATTGGGGTGGCGTTCTCCGTTTTGTATTTGAAGATCTTGCGTTTTCCCCAGTGCATGTTGAAACCAACTGATGAAGAGGCTGCTGCTGCCGCTGCCGCTGCTGCTGCTCCTACACTAGTTGATTCCATCTGCATTTGTTGGTGTATATGCGATAGGAGGGACAGGTCATCTGAGAAGTCCGAATCGCTCAGTTCCATTCAATCTGTCTACCATATTCCGTGATTCTCCTCAGATATCGAGGTCTTCAAAATCTAGTAGCATCTTCGCAGTTACTTTCATATCCGAGTTGAGTGATTCGGCTGGTATGTTGTCAGATCCTACTGCCTTCTCACTCTCCATCTGTCTGATGGCCATGCTGATTTCTTCGATCGTTGGCGGAGTGACATCTATGTGAGTGTGTGTGTGTGTGCGTGTGCGTGCTGCTTCGATATCCGGTGGATTCAATGGAGCTGGTCTATTCAACAGTTCGTCAAAATGTTCCACTCATCTGTTCCTCTGTTCTTGGATTTCAGTAATTGTCTTGCCTTCTTCGTCCGTGATCGGTCTCTCTCACTTACAATATTCCCCTACCAGTTTCCTCGTTGTGTCATATAGTAGTTGTATGATATTTCCCTCCGTTGCAGATTGTTTCACTGTCGTTGCTAGCTCTTCCACAAATTTCTGATAGTCGGCTCCAATGCTCCTCTCCACTTGCTTGTTTGCTTCAATGTATTCAGCTCATGCCTTGACTTTCTCTGCTCTTGTTCCATTATTCTTAATTGCAGTCTTCTTCTTCTTCTTCTTCTTCTTCTTCCTCTTCCTCTTCTTGTTCGCCTTCTTCATTTCTTGAATCCAAACAGGGTTTCCATAGAGATGCATTCGTTATGACGATGCATGTTACGGCACAGAACCCATTGACATGTTGAAGTTAGTGTTTGTTTGATCTCTGTCCGATTGTGCTCCAGAGCAGTTTCTCCTTCTTTGAGAAGAAGTTGTAAGGTGCTTGGAACGCGTTGTTCAGGAATGTCTTGAATTGGTTGAGTTTGTCAGTATGTGGAAGGACGGCTGTATTGAACGTACGTGATGCTGTTTGTCCAGTTGTCCAGTGTTTGTTTATCTTCAGTTCCATCTTGGCAACCACCAGTTGGTGATGACCTGAAGCTATGTCAGCTGCTCTTCTGGTTCACACGACTTCCTTCAATCTGATGAATAATTTCGCTGTTGCAAATATGATCGATTTGGTTCTCTGTGGTGTGGTCCAGTCAGATCCATGTGCATTGTGCATGTGTTTGTGGTGGAATATTGTGTCTCCTATAAACATTTTCGTGAACGCACAGAAATGTGCAAATCTCTCACCATTTTCGTTGCTCTCTCCCAGTCAGTCTATGTTGTCCACTGATATCTTCATACCCGATGTTGTCCATTTCGACCTTGGTGTCTAGATCTGTAATCAGGATTGTCAGGTCGTTTCGTGAGCACTTCGCTATGACCGATCGCAGCCTCTCATAAACCTGATCATTATCGTCGTCATTGTGATCATTGGTGGGTTCACAACATTGAATAACATTCTCCTTCTTTGTTGTGGATGATGCTTTGATCATCCTGAATCTGTAAGATTTCCATCCCATAATTGCAATAGGTGCTTTGTTGGTTAGAATCAGAGCAAATCCTTGAGTGTGCAAAGCATTTTCTTCTTCGTGAAGAGAATACAGAAGCATACAGTAGCACCGTATCGAATCTTTGCTGTCCAGCGTGCATCCAATGGATTTCTGTGATACCGAGCATTGTCAATTTGTATCTCCTCATTTCTCTTACTATTTGACTGGTCCCCACGGTTTCTCACATTGTCCGGAAGTTCCGTGTACATATGAAACTTGTTTCTCCGGTACGTAGAAGAGAGTCGGTCTGGTGAATTCAGAAGTATCTCAAATTTCATCATAAAGCATCATAATTCTTCCTTCAACTCCCAGTTCAGAGTTTAAGTGAATTGATTTGCTTATTCTCGTTAGCGCTTTTTAGCAAGATTGTTTTCTACGCGATGGGGTTGCTGACTACTTGTCCAACCCTACACTTTCACCCGGGCGAGAGATCAGCAGCACCCTAGTACAGTTACAAGCGGAGCTTAAGCGTCACAACAATAAACACAATAAGATTGATGATTGTGGCAGTGAGAGGGCAGTCAGACGTAAAAAGCATGAATAATACCATTTAAATTAAAGTGAACGATATAAAATTGTAGGGATATTTTACTACGGTGACGGGTGTCGGGTGTCGGGTGTCAGGCAGTTACGCACAGAAAACAATTGCCTCACACCGTAGTAAAATATCATTCACTATAATTTCAGTGGTATTATTCATTCCTTTCAAGTCTCACTACACTCTCACAGCCACAATCATCAATATTATTATTCCGATTGTAGTAATGCAAAACAACATTTGAGTAACTGGTCAATGAATAAATACCGATCACAACTGGTCTGATCAAACCATGTGCAGATGTCATATACAACTACTGTGATCTCCTCATCCACTTTGTTCCCATTCTCACATTCCATTTATCATACACTCGTGCTTTGCTTCTGTCTACCAGTCGATTCGTCAATGTGCTCGCATATTACTTCGAAGCATCATTTGCATCTTCGTTGCCATTGTTTTTCCAACTTGTCCAACTTGCACAAATTCCACCAATTCACATTTGATTCGTTGTAGTTTGTGAATGAATTTCAATTGAGAGTGAGCATGCATCATGTCAACACACTCATGTGATGATATGCTTTTCACAATGACGATGGTGATGACGATGATGAAGATGATGAATGATGATGTGATCTATGAAGAATGCTGTGCTCCTCCTTATGCTAACATACTCTCGTGAACAGTTGAGCAAGATTGTCATACAGCAAAATATGCGACAAAAACACACGAGAATCGTGCACTTCCTCATTAATAATTGGGGCGTGTCATGACCATGATCACAAAGTGAAACCGTGACGACGACGAAGACGACAACAACAACAACAACAATGCATGATTGAAGTGGAGTGCAAGTCGGTTTTATTAATAGTGCATAATTGTAGTTCACTGATACTGACACTGACACTGACACACATGCAAAATCACTCACATGTACTCAACAGTCAGGGAATATTGACGCATATAAATTGGTGAATGTGTTGCGAGATTGTAGGTAGGTGGTTGATTGCAACGATCACATTAGATTAGTGATGTTGAACCGATGGAGATTTCTGGTGGTGACGCTGTTCACCTACTGTCTAACAGTTGAACGTGTGTCAACATGGTTGATACGTAGTGGTGAACCTGTGCAACAACGCACTGAATTCCCGTTCATCGCATTTTTGACCACAGAGAGAACAATGTGTACAGGCTCATTAGTGTCAACAAGGGCAGTGCTCACAGCTGGTCATTGTGTTTGCTCACCGCTGCCAGTCGTTCGGGTAAGAGATCACACTGAAACACATTGTTGCTCAATGTGATCGGTTAATTTCACAGTGTGTTTCTATGTGAGTGTGTGTCAGTGTGTCAGTGTGTGTGTTTGTGTGTGTGTGTGTGTGTGCAGGTGTTTTGCATAGATCTAATGTGGACATACGTTGTGTATTTCAGGTTTCATTTCTCACACTGAGGAATGGCGACCAACAAGGCATCCATCACCAACCGTCTGGAGTGGCGGTAGCACCAGGATATATGCCGTCTTGTACGTCGGCACGACAGAGGAGACCAATCAAACAGACACTCAGTGGATTCGACATTGCAATTATAACGCTGACTCAAACGGTCGACCTACAGAGTGGAATCAGAGTGCTGAGTCTGCCACAGCCAACGGATATACCGAGACCTGGAACTCCGGTTTTCATTGTTGGTTATGGAAGGGATGATAACGACCGTGATCCACAACGTAAAAATGGTGGAATTTTGAAGAAAGGTGAGTGAGTGAGTGAGTGTGTGAGTGAGTGAGTTGTCGTCAGTGTTGTTGTCATTGTTTTTGTTGTTGTTGATGTTGTTATTGTTGTTATTGTTGTTGTTGTTGTTGGTGGTGGTGGTGGTAGTAGTGGAGTTGGAGAACAAACGACATGACTCTGTCTGTCTGTCTGTTTGTCTATCTGTTCCGGTTGTTTTGTTGGTCAGTGTCTCAATAAATGTGTTCCGATGTAGCTGTGACAGTTCAGTAGGAGAGTGACTCCATCTGCATCTCGGTCATTGGGTAAGTGTGATGCGATGGAATGTTATGGGATGGGATGTGTGCGTGTGTGTGTGTGAATGAGTGGGATCATTTGGATGAGAGATGAATCATGAGATATGTGTGCAAACGATGGATGTGTGTTTTTGTACATGAAGTAGGTGGTCAATCAGTTTCATGTATATGGTGGGATGGTAGTGAGATGGACAGTGACTTGATTGTCGAATATGGTGCACATGTGGGATTGCGTGTGGAGTGTTTGTTGTGTGCATAGTTTGAAGTTGGATAATTTGTGCCAGTTGATATTCACTTGTAAATTCACTTGTCTCTTCTATTTTGTTCTGTTCTGTTGTTTTTTATTCTGTTTTATTCTGTTCTGTTGTTTGTTTGACACAGGTCGAGCGACTATAATGGAATGCCGACACGCGACCAATGGCGATCCTATTTGTGTGAAATCAGGTCAGAATTTCGGACAGTTACCCGCTCCAGGTGACAGTGGTGGACCTCTCCTTCCATCCCCTCAAGGTCCAGTACTCGGTGTCGTATCACATGGTGTCACACTGCCAAACCTTCCCGATATCATTGTCGAGTATGCCAGTGTGGCTAGAATGTTGGATTTTGTACGCTCCAATATTTGAACAATATTTCAACAATATTTCAACAATGTTTGAACAGTTCTCCGACCAACTCGTATCATTCATACATGTGTGTACATAATCTATCGATAAAAATCCACACGCAATTGTGTTAAGACATTTCTGATAAATAAACAACCTAATCAATTACTGCAACACTCTATCCGTTTTCTCTAAGTATGCAAGTGTGCTGTGATGTGATTTGGTGTGGTGTGGTGAGGGTAGGTGTGGTGTGTTTTGGTGTGGTGAAGTTTCCCTGTGTGTGTTGATCAGTGAATTGTTTGTGAAATGGGCGGTTATTTATTTGCTGCTTGTCATCAGGATACTGCTTGATCACGATGCATGAATATACACATGTTGAGAGAGAGAGAGAGAGTGCGAGAGAGTGAGTGAGTGAGTGAATGAGATAGAGAAAGGTTAGGTAATGAATGAAGATGGTTCGTTTCATGTGAGTCAGTCAGTGATAGCAACGAAGGAGATTACAGAAATAAACTTCGTCGTCATCATCATCAACATGATCGTCGTCGTAAATCACTGGGCACTTGTTGTTGTTGTTGTGAGAACAGTAGGGTTAATAGAAGTGATTATGTTATTTGACATTATCTATCTGATCGTGATTGAGAACATTGTCACAAATCGAACGAAACGCGCATTAGTTTTCTGTCGTAATATCCGTATTTGTATTGGTGATTTTCTAATTTAGTAGAAATTTCACAACTGAATATGTAGTCGAACATTTTACGACCACTTTTATTATCATCATTATCATCATCATCTAATAAACCAAACAGGGTGTCGTTGAGGAAGATAGTCAATTTTGTGAGGTTTCAAGTGACACTGGATATTTATGCACAATGCGACTCACTTGGTTCTGATTAAGACTGATCAATCAATACACACTGAATATCAGATTGAATTGTCATATTGAATTGCGATATTCGATAAGATATCGATAGTTCACATCACTACTGAACTCATATTGTCATTGTAATTGTTCCTCAATAATACTGGAACACTTTGTATGCATGCCTGGATATTAACTATGCTTGATGGTATCTGACGGTGATGGAATACTGAACATACAAATCACCGAATATATGCTCATTTCAGTTGTAGCATTATCACTGAAACTCAACATGACCGAACGCTCAATGTGGTTTGTTCATGTTGTTGTTGTTGTTGTCTCTGACATGGACGTTGATATTAGTGCCAGTTGCAGATGTCCATTGGAAAAAACACCGATCATCTCTTCACATGACATATAGATTGAACTGTGGAAGACAGTTGATGTTCAACATGATCTAGTGGAGAATCAAGGGTTGTGATGAAACAGTTGAGATCTGTTCGACTTTTTATATCTTACACATGATATTCATTGTTGATCAGTTTTTTGTTCATATAACAACACTTGTCAATGCATCGACATTTGTAGAAATATATCGATGCGACCAAAATAATCAAAATCATAATAATTATTGTGATTATCATTACTATGATCATCTGTGAAGTGGTTATCAGAAACACTCAGATTCGCAGGAAGTTAGTTATATGTGAATAATGTGTCACCGTGTCTGAACATGATGAAGGATCATAGGTGTTGTGGAGTTGATTGGAAGAAGAAGAAGAAGAAGTGTAACATTGATGGTTAGATATTGTAGACGATAGGGTTGAATCTGGAATGTGGTGATGCGAACACATCCATGGATTCTTTGTATCGACGACTAGTGATTTACATTTTCACAATTGACTATTCGTGTTGCATCCAGCATACGTGTTGTTTCTGTTTTCGGTCTGTTAATAAAGTGCCATTTCTAGGCGATCTCATTGAACAGTTCACATAGTATTAATAAATTTCACAAAATAACCAATGAACCAATGAATCTTAAAGGACTGGAGAAAATTCTATTTAGCTGAAGGGAGACTTGATGGAGTAATTTGGTGTAATTTGTTGATTATGTTCGTTATTAGTCAGTTGACTGAGGAGTCTTCTATTAGAATTGAACAGTTATCCAGTGTTTTCCAGCATTCAATGATTATCCCAACTCAGATCAATCTATTACGACTTCAATCCACATATGAATCTGTAAACCATGAACTCAGCTTTATTGTTCTCTCCTAATAAGTTGGTTTTCACAGTCCAATTATATATTATTGATTGATTGATTGATTGATTGATTGATTGATTGATTGATTGATTGATTGATTGATTGATTGATTGATTGATTGATTGATTGATTGATTGATTGATTGATTGATCGAAAAATAGAAGCTGTACACTAATCAGTCATGCTGATATGATCCAACTATACTAAACTAATTTACTATGAATCAGTTTTATTAAGTGTGTATTCAAAATGTGATTGCATGAAGATATGGTGGTATGTTGACAACTAATGCATAACCTGGAAACATTGGACGGTCGTTTCATCCTAGTAAGGGATTACTCAGCAGTGCACATCCACGCGATCGTGGATGAGGATTCCCACAATAGGACAAAACGGCCGTCCAGTGCTTCCATGTTTTGCATGGTGGTCTAGCTTCAATTGACTCATGATCTTAACTATATTCAATATAGATTAATTTCGTAAGAATAAATAGAGATTTTATTGGAAACATCTTTATACTTGAGTAAGATTATTGTACTTTTTAATATGTGATAATGAAGAATTATTGTATGTGTTGTAGGGCCAATGAAATGTCACTGAGCCTTAGCCAAATCATCCGGCAGTTGGCTCACTGAATATCGAGTCCATCATCGATGCCTGTCAAGGTCGAGGATAACCAACGCGCATCAGTTAGTCGTACGACATGGGATGGCCCATGTGGCAGTGGTCTTACCTTCGCTTCTATCTACTTTAACTAATATATTTCTATAATAACGTCCTCTGTGTTGTACAGTCTTCAAAGCATCTATAGTACCTTGATACGTCAATGGGGGAATCCACGTAAGGTGCTGACGGCGAGCTGTGACTTCGACGTTAGCTGGTTCGTCACATCATTCTCATCCGTCTAACTCGAGTAGGCCTCCAATCATTCGACATAGATCATCTATGTTGGTGATCTACAGTGTAATTGATTTTCTGAATTAATGTGAACTAAAACTGAATGATTTTCTAGTCATAGTAACTGAGTTATTGACTTAATCCCCCTTTAAGTGATTAGATAGCAAACAGTTGTTACTTATGAGAAAATAAAATGATCATAGGAAAAATATTCAATGTGGAGATTCAGTTGTTCAATTTTTACTAAATAAGAAAATCACCAATACAGATACGGATATAACGACAGAAAACTATTGCGCGTTTCGTTCAATTTGTGACAATGTTCTCAATCACGATCAGATAGATAATGTCAAATAACATAATCACATCTATTAACCCTACTGTTCTCACAACAACAACAACAACAAGGTCCGAGTGATTTACGACGACGATCATGTTGATGATGATGATGACGAAGTTTATTTCTGTAATCTGTTTCGTTGCTATCACTGACTGACTGTCACATGAAACGAACCGTCTTCATCCATTACCTACCCTTTCTCTATCTCATTCACTCACTCACTCACTCTCTCGCACTCTCTCTCTCTCTCTCAAAATGCGTATATTCATGCATCGTAATCAAGCAGTATCCTGATGATAAGCAGCAAATAAATAACTGCCCATTTCACTAACACTTCACCGATCAACACACACACACACACACGCAAATCGCATCAAACCAAAACACACCACAGCACACCAGACTTGCATACTTAGAGAAAACGGATAGAGTGTTGCAGTAATTGATTAGGTTGTTTATTTATCAGAAATGTCTTAACACAATTGCGTGTGGATTTTTATCGATAGATTATGTACACACATGTATGAATGATACGAGTTGGTCGGAGAACTGTTCAAACATTGTTGAAATATTGTTGAAATATTGTTCAAATATTGGAGCGTACAAAATCCAACATTCTAGCCACACTGGCATACTCGACAATGATATCGGGAAGGTTTGGCAGTGTGACACCATGTGATACGACACCGAGTACTGGACCTTGAGGGGATGGAAGGAGAGGTCCACCACTGTCACCTGGAGCGGGTAACTGTCCGAAATTCTGACCTGATTTCACACAAATAGGATCGCCATTGGTCGCGTGTCGGCATTCCATTATAGTCGCTCGACCTGTGTCAAACAAACAACAGAACAGAATAAAACAGAATAAAAAACAACAGAACAGAACAAAATAGAAGAGACAAGTGAATTTACAAGTGAATATCAACTGGCACAAATTATCCAACTTCAAACTATGCACACAACAAACACTCCACACGCAATCCCACATGTGCACCATATTCGACAATCAAGTCACTGTCCATCTCACCTCCATCTCATCATATACATGAAACTGATTGACCACCTACTTCATGTACAAAAACACACATCCATCGTTTGCACACATATCTCATGATTCATCTCTCATCCAAATGATCTCACTAATACTCACACATCCCATCCCATCACATTCCATCGCATCACACTTACCCAATGACCGAGATGCAGATGGAGTCACTCTCCTACTGAACTGTCACAGCTACATCGGAACACATTTATTGAGACACTGACCAACAAAACAACCGGAACAGATAGACAAACAGACAGACAGACAAACAGACAGAAAGACAAACAGACAGACACACAGACAAGCAGACAGTTTCATTTCGTTCATACACCAACTCCACGACCACGACCACCACCACCACCACCACCAACAACAACAACAACAACAAAAACAATGACAACAACACTAACGACAACTCACTCACTCACACACTCACTCACTCACTCACTCACGCACTCACTCATTCACTCACTCACTCACTCACTCACCTTTCTTCAAAATTCCACCATTTTTACGTTGTGGATCACGGTCGTTATCATCCCTTCCATAACCAACAATGAAAACCGGAGTTCCAGGTCTCGGTATATCCGTTGGCTGTGGCAGACTCAGCACTCTGATTCCACTCTGTAGGTCGACCGTTTGAGTCAGCGTTATAATTGCAATGTCGAATCCACTGAGTGTCTGTTTGATTGGTCTCCTCTGTCGTGCCGACGTACAAGACGGCATATATCCTGGTGCTACCGCCACTCCAGACGGTTGGTGATGGATGCCTTGTTGGTCGCCATTCCTCAGTGTGAGAAATGAAACCTGAAATACACAACGTATGTCCACATTAGATCTATGCAAAACACCTGCACACACACACACACACAAACACACACACTGACACACTGACACACACTCACATAGAAACACACTGTGAAATTAACCGATCACATTGAGCAACAATGTGTTTCAGTGTGATCTCTTACCCGAACGACTGGCAGCGGTGAGCAAACACAATGACCAGCTGTGAGCACTGCCCTTGTTGACACTAATGAGCCTGTACACATTGTTCTCTCTGTGGTCAAAAATGCGATGAACGGGAATTCAGTGCGTTGTTGCACAGGTTCACCACTACGTATCAACCATGTTGACACACGTTCAACTGTTAGACAGTAGGTGAACAGCGTCACCACCAGAAATCTCCATCGGTTCAACATCACTAATCTAATGTGATCGTTGCAATCAACCACCTACCTACAATCTCGCAACACATTCACCAATTTATATGCGTCAATATTCCCTGACTGTTGAGTACATGTGAGTGATTTTGCATGTGTGTCAGTGTCAGTGTCAGTATCAGTGAACTACAATTATGCACTATTAATAAAACCGACTTGCACTCCACTTCAATCATGCATTGTTGTTGTTGTTGTTGTCGTCTTCGTCGTCGTCACGGTTTCACTTTGTGATCATGGTCATGACACGCCCCAATTATTAATGGGGAAGTGCACGATTCTCGTGTGTTTTTGTCGCGTATTTTGCTGTATGTCAATCTTGCTCAACTGTTCACGAGAGTATGTTAGCATAAGGAGGAGCACAGCACTCTTCATAGATCACATCATCATTCATCATCTTCATCATCGTCATCACCATCGTCATTGTGAAAAGCATTTCATCACATGAGTGTGTTGACATGATGCATATTCATTGACAAGTTACTCAGATGTTGTTTTGCATTACTTCATTCTGCATGTTTCTCCTCGTCGAGTAGCACAGGCCGTCCACCAGCATTCTACATTCAGCTCTCTCTATCACTTGCGCAATCATTTCCAACTCATTATTCTCATGTCTGCATGAAATTCTCGACTCAGTGTTTTCTTCCCTCTTCCTCTTCTCCGCTTTCCTTCAACATTCCAATCTATCGCTTGCCTCGTGATGCAGTTTGCTGATTTCCTCAATGTGTGTCCTATCCTCTTCTGACATCTTTTACTAATTTCCTCTTCACATGTTAGCCTGGTTTGTTCTCTCGCACAGTAAGCTATTACTGATGTTGTCCGGTCAACGGACATTCAGTATCTCACACAGACCATTGTTTATAAATACTTGTCCCTTTTTGATTATGGTTGTTGTGGTTCTCCAAATTTCAGCTCTGTACAATATAACTAACTATTTGGAGGTTCGTATTGAAAATACTCACATTGATATTGATTGACGGTTGTTCTTCAATTGTAAGAATGCTGTCCTTGCTTTGTCAATCCTCAACTTTACATCTGCATTAGATACTCTACGTTCACCAATGATGTGACTCAAATAAGTGAAAATTTCCACCCCTTTCAAAGTTTCCCCACCAAGCGTGATTGGGGTGGCGTTCTCCGTTTTGTATTTGAAGATCTTGCGTTTTCCCCAGTGCATGTTGAAACCAACTGATGAAGAGGCTGCTGCTGCCGCTGCCGCTGCTGCTGCTCCTACACTAGTTGATTCCATCTGCATTTGTTGGTGTATATGCGATAGGAGGGACAGGTCATCTGAGAAGTCCGAATCGCTCAGTTCCATTCAATCTGTCTACCATATTCCGTGATTCTCCTCAGATATCGAGGTCTTCAAAATCTAGTAGCATCTTCGCAGTTACTTTCATATCCGAGTTGAGTGATTCGGCTGGTATGTTGTCAGATCCTACTGCCTTCTCACTCTCCATCTGTCTGATGGCCATGCTGATTTCTTCGATCGTTGGCGGAGTGACATCTATGTGAGTGTGTGTGTGTGTGCGTGTGCGTGCTGCTTCGATATCCGGTGGATTCAATGGAGCTGGTCTATTCAACAGTTCGTCAAAATGTTCCACTCATCTGTTCCTCTGTTCTTGGATTTCAGTAATTGTCTTGCCTTCTTCGTCCGTGATCGGTCTCTCTCACTTACAATATTCCCCTACCAGTTTCCTCGTTGTGTCATATAGTAGTTGTATGATATTTCCCTCCGTTGCAGATTGTTTCACTGTTGTTGCTAGCTCTTCCACAAATTTCTGATAGTCGGCTCCAATGCTCCTCTCCACTTGCTTGTTTGCTTCAATGTATTCAGCTCATGCCTTGACTTTCTCTGCTCTTGTTCCATTATTCTTAATTGCAGTCTTCTTCTTCTTCTTCTTCTTCTTCTTCTTCCTCTTCCTCTTCTTGTTCGCCTTCTTCATTTCTTGAATCCAAACAGGGTTTCCATAGAGATGCATTCGTTATGACGATGCATGTTACGGCACAGAACCCATTGACATGTTGAAGTTAGTGTTTGTTTGATCTCTGTCCGATTGTGCTCCAGAGCAGTTTCTCCTTCTTTGAGAAGAAGTTGTAAGGTGCTTGGAACGCGTTGTTCAGGAATGTCTTGAATTGGTTGAGTTTGTCAGTATGTGGAAGGACGGCTGTATTGAACGTACGTGATGCTGTTTGTCCAGTTGTCCAGTGTTTGTTTATCTTCAGTTCCATCTTGGCAACCACCAGTTGGTGATGACCTGAAGCTATGTCAGCTGCTCTTCTGGTTCACACGACTTCCTTCAATCTGATGAATAATTTCGCTGTTGCAAATATGATCGATTTGGTTCTCTGTGGTGTGGTCCAGTCAGATCCATGTGCATTGTGCATGTGTTTGTGGTGGAATATTGTGTCTCCTATAAACATTTTCGTGAACGCACAGAAATGTGCAAATCTCTCACCATTTTCGTTGCTCTCTCCCAGTCAGTCTATGTTGTCCACTGATATCTTCATACCCGATGTTGTCCATTTCGACCTTGGTGTCTAGATCTGTAATCAGGATTGTCAGGTCGTTTCGTGAGCACTTCGCTATGACCGATCGCAGCCTCTCATAAACCTGATCATTATCGTCGTCATTGTGATCATTGGTGGGTTCACAACATTGAATAACATTCTCCTTCTTTGTTGTGGATGATGCTTTGATCATCCTGAATCTGTAAGATTTCCATCCCATAATTGCAATAGGTGCTTTGTTGGTTAGAATCAGAGCAAATCCTTGAGTGTGCAAAGCATTTTCTTCTTCGTGAAGAGAATACAGAAGCATACAGTAGCACCGTATCGAATCTTTGCTGTCCAGCGTGCATCCAATGGATTTCTGTGATACCGAGCATTGTCAATTTGTATCTCCTCATTTCTCTTACTATTTGACTGGTCCCCACGGTTTCTCACATTGTCCGGAAGTTCCGTGTACATATGAGACTTGTTTCTCCGGTACGTAGAAGAGAGTCGGTCTCGTGAATTCAGAAGTATCTCAAATTTCATCATAAAGCATCATAATTCTTCCTTCAACTCCCAGTTCAGAGTTTAAGTGAATTGATTTGCTTATTCTCGTTAGCGCTTTTTAGCAAGATTGTTTTCTACGCGATGGGGTTGCTGACTACTTGTCCAACCCTACACTTTCACCCGGGCGAGAGAACGATATCGTTTTCACATATTTGAGTCACATCATTGGTGAACGTAGAATATCTAATGCAGATGTAAAGTTGAGGATTGACAAAGCAAGGACAGCATTCTTAAAATTGAACGATATAAAATTGTAGGGATATTTTACTACGGTGTCGGGTGTCGGGTGTCAGGCAGTTACGCACAGAAAACAATTGCCTCACACCGTAGTAAAATATCATTCACTATAATTTCAGTGGTATTATTCATTCCTTTCAAGTCTCACTACACTCTCACAGCCACAATCATCAATATTATTATTCCGATTGTAGTAATGCAAAACAACATTTGAGTAACTGGTCAATGAATAAATACCGATCACAACTGGTCTGATCAAACCATGTGCAGATGTCATATACAACTACTGTGATCTCCTCATCCACTTTGTTTCCATTCTCACATTCCATTTATCATACACTCGTGCTTTGCTTCTGTCTACCAGTCGATTCGTCAATTTGCTCGCATATTACTTCGAAGCATCATTTGCATCTTCGTTGCCATTGTTTTTCCAACTTGTCCAACTTGCACAAATTCCACCAATTCACATTTGATTCGTTGTAGTTTGTGAATGAATTGCAATTGAGAGTGAGCATGCATCATGTCAACACACTCATGTGATGATATGCTTTTCACAATGACGATGGTGATGACGATGATGAAGATGATGAATGATGATGTGATCGATGAAGAGTGCTGTGCTCCTCCTTATGCTAACATACTCTCGTGAACAGTTGAGCAAGATTGACATACAGCAAAATACGCGACAAAAACACACGAGAATCGTGCACTTCCCCATTAATAATTGGGGCGTGTCATGACCATGATCACAAAGTGAAACCGTGACGACGACGACAACAACAACAACAACAATGCATGATTGAAGTGGAGTGCAAGTCGGTTTTATTTATAGTGCATAATTGTAGTACACTGATACTGACACTGACACTGACACTGACACTGACACACATGCAAAATCACTCACATGTACTCAACAGTCAGGGAATATTGACGCATATAAATTGGTGAATGTGTTGCGAGATTGTAGGTAGGTGGTTGATTGCAACGATCACATTAGATTAGTGATGTTGAACCGATGGAGATTTCTGGTGGTGACGCTGTTCACCTACTGTCTAACAGTTGAACGTGTGTCAACATGGTTGATACGTAGTGGTGAACCTGTGCAACAACGCACTGAATTCCCGTTCATCGCATTTTTGACCACAGAGAGAACAATGTGTACAGGCTCATTAGTGTCAACAAGGGCAGTGCTCACAGCTGGTCATTGTGTTTGCTCACCGCTGCCAGTCGTTCGGGTAAGAGATCACACTGAAACACATTGTTGCTCAATGTGATCGATTAATTTCACAGTGTGTTTCTATGTGAGTGTGTGTCAGTGTGTCAGTGTGTGTGTTTGTGTGTGTGTGTGTGTGCAGGTGTTTTGCATAGATCTAATGTGGACATACGTTGTGTATTTCAGGTTTCATTTCTCACACTGAGGAATGGCGACCAACAAGGCATCCATCACCAACCGTCTGGAGTGGCGGTAGCACCAGGATATATGCCGTCTTGTACGTCGGCACGACAGAGGAGACCAATCAAACAGACACTCAGTGGATTCGACATTGCAATTATAACGCTGACTCAAACGGTCGACCTACAGAGTGGAATCAGAGTGCTGAGTCTGCCACAGCCAACGGATATACCGAGACCTGGAACTCCGGTTTTCATTGTTGGTTATGGAAGGGATGATAACGACCGTGATCCACAACGTAAAAATGGTGGAATTTTGAAGAAAGGTGAGTGAGTGAGTGAGTGAGTGAGTGATTGAGTTGTCGTTAGTGTTGTTGTTATTGTTGTTGTTTGTGGTGGTCGTGGTGGTGGTGGTGGAGTTGGTGAACAAACGACATGACTCTGTCTGTCTGTCTGTCTGTTTGTCTATCTGTTCCGGTTGTTTTGTTGGTCAGTGTCTCAATAAATGTGTTCCGATGTAGCTGTGACAGTTCAGTAGGAGAGTGACTCCATCTGCGTCTCGGTCATTGGGTAAGTGTGATGCGATGGAATGTGATGGGATGGGATGTATGAGTATTAGTGAGATCATTTGGATGAGAGAAGAATCATGAGATATGTGTGCAAACGATGGATGTGTGTTTTTGTACATGAAGTAGGTGGTCAATCAGTTTCATGTATATGATGGGATGGAGGTGAGATGGACAGTGACTTGATTGTCGAATATGGTGCACATGTGGGATTGCGTGTGGAGTGTTTGTTGTGTGCATAGTTTGAAGTTGGATAATTTGTGCCAGTTGATATTCACTTGTAAATTCACTTGTCTCTTCTATTCTGTTCTGTTCCGTTGTTTTTTATTCTGTTGTGTTTTATTGTGTTGTATTCTGTTCGGTTGTTTGTTTGACACAGGTCGAGCGACTATAATGGAATGCCGACACGCGACCAATGGCGATCCTATTTGTGTGAAATCAGGTCAGAATTTCGGACAGTTACCCGCTCCAGGTGACAGTGGTGGACCTCTCCTTCCATCCCCTCAAGGTCCAGTACTCGGTGTCGTATCACATGGTGTCACACTGCCAAACCTTCCCGATATCATTGTCGAGTATGCCAGTGTGGCTAGAATGTTGGATTTTGTACGCTCCAATATTTGAACAATATTTCAACAATATTTCAACAATGTTTGAACAGTTCTCCGACCAACTCGTATCATTCATACATGTGTGTACATAATCTATCGATAAAAA